>JAIVFJ010000064.1:0-300949 GCA_025765615.1 Zopfochytrium polystomum
CGAGGTAGAGTCTAAGGTTGAAGTAAGAACACTATAGCATGGCAGGGGGCAAGCATACCCTCTACAGAGTGAAGACCTTCACGGGGCGCGAGGCTGGGGGTGGAGGTGAACGAAGGCACGGTCCACAGTAGTTGAAGCAATGAAGCGAAGCTGGAGTGGAGCAGTTGGTTTTTTCTGAAGCAGTTTTGTTTGCTTTTAAAAAAAACAGGGTGCTCTTTCCTAGCTTCATTTTCGCTTTTATAATTACCAATAAATGCAAATAATTTGCATATATTTTTATGCAACATGCCACTTAGTGGGCCCACACACAAATGGGCACACTAGTGGATCAGACAATTGGGATTGTCCTGGTTTTGTCTGTTTCAAAACTCCGCTTTTGGTGGGAGAGACACTCACACCAGATATGGGGTGAAGCCCTATGTCTGGCTGGAGAGAGGACAAAGAGACACCAACGCTAATTTTTACTTCCGGGTCGGCTAGTAGAGTGGAATTCCATGTCCGACTGGGGGGATGTGGTGACGGAACTCCGGGGTTGGAATTGGGCCGAATTGGGGCTATTCAGAAAGACACTCAGTGGCTCAGGAAAATGGAGTGAAGTTCAATGCCCAAAGCCACTGAGGAGGACACACACGGAAATCCGCATCTCCGCATCTCCGACTATTTCAAATTGTCTGACGGAAGGGTGACAATTTCGGCTATATTCATGAATAATGGTGATAAACAGGTAGTAGGACACAAAAATGCGTTAAAACCACCAGGGATACAGAAAAATTTTGCATAGTGTGCATTTCCATGGAGAAACGCAGGATGGCATAAAACAAAGGATAACCAAATGCGCGTTACCATGCAGGAAACGCGGAAACTATCAACAGAGAATAGACGTATGATGATGATGTGTACAAAAAAAAGAAAACCATAATCAGCGAGTGGCCCAAGGTTGTCAATGGCGTTAAAGAGTCCGTCAGCGGCAGGAGATTGGGCTCCATCAGGGGTCGAATCATGCGTGACAGATTGCAGCCTCATTGTCAGACACGTCTAGGTCGATGACAAATTCCGTGGCCACAGCTGCAGAATCGGGTGTGTCGGCGGTGGCGGAGGGTGCCAAAACTGCAACTGGCAGCGTAGTGGCAACAGGCGCTTCGACAGGCTCCACAACGAGTTTTTCAACAGCGGTTGCATCAATAGCGGGCACTTCCTTGAGCAAAGGGCCCAAAAAGAGCGCATCAATATCTGTGATTGCTGGCGGGAACTGGGGTAACACTGGAGCAGCAGGTGCAAGACCTTGAGCTGCAGCGATCACTTCCAATCGGAGCTTCTCTGGAAGACTATTCAGAAAAGCTGAGGCAGAGGGTTGGTGAAGGGTCCTTTTGGGGCAACTCAGGGATAGATGGGGCCGCAAGGACTATGTTGGGGACGGCAACCATATGAACAGCTGTCGCCATCGAGGGACTGGCAACAGGGACACTACTATCGGCAGCGGACGTCTTTGCAGTGCGGGCACGCTTCTTCTTCTTCGGCGAGCGGGAAACAGCGCGCTCCTTTCCTTTAACACTAGCAGGAACAGGGAGCGCCGGCAGGGCAGCAGCTTTGCGTCCTCGGGATTTTGGCTGGGGAGCGAGCTGCTGGGCGAAAAATCTGTAGGGCAGCGTCACCGACGCCGGCGGCATTGGACGCATGGAGGAACGTCGCAATCTGTCGAACACCTTGCACAGCAATGTTGTACTGGTGTTGAATCTTCTCTGCGCGGTTGCGTCCGACTTTATTTCCTTCAACGTCGCGAACGGAAGCAATGTCCTTGCTCGAGATCGTCCGGGGAAGGGCGGCAAGGAGGGGGTCGAGTCCACGAATAGTAGCAAGATCGACAGCGGCGGCGCGCTGTCTGGGAGCGCGTTGTACTGGATTGTCTTGCTGCAGGCGAGCTGTGCCACCAGCAGCGCGCTGGTCGGCACTCGGTTGCGGCGCAGCAGATCGATCAGCGGCACGTTGTGGCACAGCAACGTGGGCGCTGGCGGCGCGTGGCACTTGTCTGTGGGCGCCGACGGTGCGTGGCACTTGGCGCTGGTTGGCGTCGCGCAGTGCAGGGCGCGGGGCTACTTGGTGATTGACTTGCCCACTGCAGGGCCTGGCGGCAGTGGAAGCGTCGGTCATGACTTCGTCTGTGTCGGGACCACCCATGTTGTGGTCACCATCATTATCCGTCAGGTCATAGAAGTCGATTGATTCGACAGATCGCTCCGAGGCGGCATGCATTGGGACGGACGCAGTCGTACGCGAGGAGGCGGCCAGAGCCGCGGGGGACTGGCCCAGCATCTTGTTGGTACCGAGCGTAGCTCCACGTCGAGCCGGGGGCCGGCTGACGGTGATCCAAAACCGACGGGCACGGGTACGGCGTCGCTGGCGGCGGCGGCGGGGGGAGATCAGCGCGATCCAGGCGCCAAGTGGGCGCCTCAGCGCCACGTCCTGATTTGCGCACACGTCCTTGTCCTCCGCGTCCACCACGGCGGCGGGCGAGGGCCTGGGGGTCGATGGGGCGATCGGCACGGTCGGCCGACGCAGTTGTTACCCTCACGCCGGATCGGAATGCGATATGCTGGGCGCTCCGGTTAGCGGGACCGAGGTAGAGCGTTGCTCCAAGTTGGACATGCGTTGCTGTTGCTCGTTGGGTGCACGCTGCTGTTGCTGGTTAGGGACAGCAGCTTCAGCAGCGGCGGCAGCAGCGGCGGCGAGGGAGCCAGCAGAGGTGGAGGCGTCGTGCGAGGCCATGTTGTTCCAAAACCGTGAAACTTTTTTGCAATCAATCATGCAAATAGAGCCACAATTTATATGGCGTGCGAATTACGAATATGAGCGGGACGGGATTCGAACCCGGCACGTTCAGATAATTAAGACGTGCATTAACCAAATGCACTAAGCTTCCACAATGTTTCCAAGTTGGGAAGATGGAGGTTCGGAGTTCAAACCTTCATTGAGCTTGTGAAAAACACAAGTCCTTTCTCTGTCTGTTCACAAAGGGAATTGAACCAAGGATGTCTTGCTTGCTCAAAGTTTTCAAAGCCACCAGGACACAAAGACTTTGAAAGGGTGCCACAAAACACAAAGTTGTGGCTCCTTGTTCTCAGACAAAGGAAATTAAGGCCACCCACTTTAATGAGCCTACTCAATAAAGTTAGGAAGCCCCCCCCCTGTGAGACTGTGCTCTCTAAATCTCCTCACCCTGGGCTGGAGGTGGGAATAGAGCAATGGCCTAAATACCAATCCTATCTAATGAAAAGGGGCAAAAGAAGGTGTCTAGGGGTCACCAGACAGGAAAATGTATTTGGAGTCTACTAAAGCCCATCATCAAACACAAAAGAAACTCTTTAAACTCAAAAAAGAGCAGCTATCACACATCTAAAAGGGAAACATAAGAAAAGTGTGACAAAGGTGGCACAATCACAAAAGAAAGTGCAAAATGCCTCTGGTCCAAGACACAGAGAAACCCCAATGGCAAAGCCAAAGGGACCGAATCACTCGGTAAGGAATGAGACTTAGGGCAACAAAGGGGGCGCCTAAGGCAGCACCAACCAATCTGTGCCAGCTCCTTCCCAAGGCAGAAGCCAAGGGGAAAGGCAAGAGAGTGGGGAGGAAAGTGGCCAGGTCCCAACCTGTTGGAGCCACCACCTTGGAGCACCAGCTCCCTCTCTGCCAAAGACAAGCCCTAAGTTGGAGGGGGTTGGACACAAAGGGCAAACACAAGGAACAATTAGTGTGCAGAGATGCCTGTTGGATCAAACCAGAACTGTTTTCCACTTAACAGAACCAGACACATCTTGTCTCACTCCCAAGAGAGGTTCCAACTCAATCCAAGGAGGGGGCACACAGGGTGGGAGACAGTGGGACTCTTCTTGCTTCATCCTACTAGGACACAGACTTCTGCCTCACCAGGCCAGAGGAATCCCCTATCTTAGAAGCAAGGAAGGTTAAAACCCACTCCCACACACAAGTGTGACACCATGACATCCCAGGCATTAATCTGAGAGAAAGAGGGTCTGAACCCAGTGAAGACCAGGCCCACCAGAGGCCACAGGAGCCAACAACCAGGGAGATGGGGGCATACCTGAGAGACCATTTCTGCAGCAGCACCTGACCAGCCAGCTCATTCATATCACCTTGAGAGACCTGGATTTGACTAGATGTATTGACAGGAACCTAGAGGCACCACCACAGATTTACCCTCTATCCTTCCATCACCAAGTGGCTCCTACCCAGTCCAACCCAAGCAGCATGCAGAATGGTGAGGTGCACTGGGGATCGAACCCAGCACACTGCCATGATGGCCAAGAGGACTCCAACCTCCTGTCACACACCAGGGGACTGCCACCCCCAGCTCATACACACAGTCAGGAAGAAAAGGGCAGGCAAGGGACTTCAGGTACAGTTCTCACAGTCAACAAGAAGGGGGGGCAGCAGTTTAAATAGGAGAGGGTTGGAATCACAGGGAGGAGAGGAAAAAGGAGGGAAAACACATACAAAACAACAAAACAATAATAAAACAGTAAAAAACAGAATGGATGGGTGATTCACCAAATGGGGCTGAGCCATCAACAAAGAGAGACAGCTCAGAGAATCATGGGGCCATTTCTTGGCAGACAGCCACCAGAGCAGAGTGGAGGGGGGGGTGGAGGAACTGGCAAGAAATGATTGGTGCAGACAAGAAGACACTCACCACAGCCACAGAAAGAAAGGAAGACACACAAAGAGAGACAGTAAACAAACAACTAAATAAAAGATAAAACAAGAAAAAGAGCCAAAACAAAGGAAAATACTAATTGGAAAAATAAGTAAAAATCATCAACAGAAAGAGAAAGAAAAGCCCTGTCTTCTCATACCACTCATATGAGGCATTACATCATGGTAGCTGGGCATCTGGACTTTGCACTTCTCCCACAGAAGTGGTTCAGTCCTTAGTCATTCCAAAAGTGAGGGGTTATTAGCTGGACATGTTGGACTTTGCAGTCCAGCAGTCTGCATGTCTCGAACTTGGCACCTTCCCAATTGAAGGGAGCGCTCTAACCACTGAGCAAGGAAGCCCTGTGCCAGCAGTTGAGCAGACACTGAGTCACTCGGTCTGCAGCCATTGTACAGAATAATAATAATAATAATGGCACAAATAATAATAGTGACAGGTGACGCAGGCGCGACAACAAGTGTCAGTCGGTGGCTTATGTGGACAACCAATAATAATAAAATAATAATATATACAGCAGAGTCCAAGCCGAATGCGTGTATAACGCGCTTCGAGACGGGTGGATAATCCTCACAATTATCGGTGAAAAAGTGGGTATACACTCTTTTATTTGAGGTCACAGGCTTGACGGCCTGTTGTCCTCACAACATTCTCTGTCATCCTGGGATTACCATGGCTGCAAGCCCAGAAGCCTGACATTGATTGGGTCACTGGTCAAGTCCAACCTCCACCAATTGGAACAGTCACCCAAAACTCAAGTCAAGCCCCCAAGTCTCATGCTCTCAAGCCCTTGATTCAAGATTCACAGCCAGCCAAGACTCAAGTTCTACAGTTCACAGTTCACAGTCAAGATTCAAGTAGAGCTCATAGAGCTCACAGTCATGGCCAAGACTCTAGTTCACAGAACCCTCAGTCAAAGATTCAAGTACCACAGTTCACAGTCCACATTCAAGATTCAAGCTCCACAGCTCACAGTCTTTGCCAAGAACAGAACTCTCAGTCAAAGATTCAAGAATCACAGTTCCCAGTCAAGAATTCAAGCCCCACTGCTGAGGAGCACGACAACCTGGACCCATCAGACCTTTTGCTGGCATCCAAGCTACCAAAAGAATATCTCCCTTATGCTGATGTGTTTTCCAAGACCAAGGCAGACCTGCTACCAGCTCAGAGGCCTTATGACTGTGAAATCCCACTCAAGGATGAAACTTGCAGCCCACCTTTCAAGCCACTGTACCACCTCTCTCCACCAGAAGCCAAGGCCCTCCAAGAATACATTGAAGAAATGCTGAACAAGGGATTCATCCAACCTTCCAAGTCACCAGCTGGAGCTCCCATCTTTTTTGTCAAGAAGAAGGATGGGGGGCTGAGACCCTGCGTGGACTACAGAGATCTCAATGAAAGAACCGCTATCCACTGCCTCTCATCTCTGAATTACTGGACAAACTGAGCCATGCAAGGATATTTTCCAAGATTGACCTCAGAGGTGCCTACAATTTGGTCAGAATGAAGCCCCAGGATCAATGGAAGACTGCCTTCAGACGCAAATATGGTCACTTTGAGTACTTGGTCATGCCCTTTGGACTTACCAATGCTCCAGCTATTTTCCAAGGCATGATGAATGACATCTTCAGGGATATTCTGGACCTTTTTGTCATTGTCTACCTGGATGATATCCTGGTATTTTCGTCTGACACTGCAAGCCATATGGGACATGTCAAGACTGTCTTGGAGAGACTCAGACAGCATCACCTCTATGCAAAGCTGGAGAAGTGTGAATTCCACAAGACCTCCATTGAGTTTTTGGGGTTCATTGTGTCTGACAAGGGGATCTCCATGGCACCAGACAAGATCCAAACTATTCTTGAATGGAAGGCTCCAAATTCCATCAAGGATGTTCAAAGCTTCCTTGGGTTTTGCAACTTCTACAGAACCTTCATTGCCAACTATTCTGCCATAGCCAAGCCTCTCACTGATCACCAAGAAGACCACCAAGTTTGAATGGACCCCAGCAGCAGAGCAAGCCTGGCTAGCTCTTAAGACAGCAACCACAAGTGCACCACTCCTTAAGCATGTGGATCCCTTGCTTCCCTTCACCTTGGAAACTGATGCCTCAGACTATGCCCTTGGTGCTGTTCTGTCCCAGCCAAGCTCTCAGGACCCCTCTGCTCCTCTGCATCCAGTGGCATATTACTCCAGGAAGCTGAACAGTGCTGAGTGTAACTACACAGTCCATGACAAGGAGTTGCTTGCAATTGTGGAAGCATTCAAATTCTGGAGACACTACTTGGCTGGTTCTAACGGCATCTCTGTCTATTCTGATCACAAGAACCTCACCTTCTTCAGGGCAAGGAGGTTGCTCAAGCAGAGGCATGCCAGGTGGGCTGAACTGCTCTCTGAGTATGACTTTAAGCTGTGCTATTCTCCTGGCCACCGTAACACTGTGGCCGATGCCCTGTCAAGAAGAACAGACCTTGCACCTGAAGGGGGAGATGGTTTCACCCCACCATCCAAGACACACCTTTCATTGCTTCCTGATAGTGTGTGGGCCAATGCTATTTCCAAGGACCCCAAGCCTCACAAGATTCAAATCAGCCAAGAAGAGGAAAAACTTGAGATACTCAAGACAAGGCATGATGCAGCAACAGCTGGACACCCAGGAGAGCACAAGACATATGAGCTTGTTTCCAGAGACTTCTACTGGCCAGGCATGAGGAAGTACATCAAGAACTATGTCAGCAGCTGTGAAACCTGTCAAAGAAACAAATCCAGCAGACACAAGCCCTATGGACTTCTGGAGCCCCTCCCAATTGCCATCAGCCCTTGGTCATCAATATCCATGGACTTCATTGTGAAACTGCCCCCATCCCATGGATTTGACTCTATCCTTGTTGTCATCTGCAGAAGGACAAAGTTGGCCCATTTTATCCCCTGCACTGAGAATATAGATGCACAAGGAACAGCAGACCTGTTTTTGCAGCACATATTCAGGCTCCATGGGCTGCCTCAGTCAATCATCAGTGACAGAGGACCTCACTTCAGATCTCAATTTTGGAAAGCACTCACAGCAGCCCTTGGAATCAAGTCTCAACTGTCAACTGCTTATCACCCTCAGACTGATGGACAAACAGAAAGAACAAACCAGACTCTGGAGCAGTATTTGAGGTGCTATGTCAGCTATCAACAGGATGATTGGCCCACCCTCCTTCCGCTGGCAGAATTTGCTCTCAACAATTCTCTCCACTCAAGCACCCAGCTATCTCCTTTCTTTGCAACCTATGGCTTCAATCCAAGAGGAGATCTTCTGGGACAAGAGACCCTATCCAATGTCCAAGCTCCTGCTGTGGCTTCACACTTGCATAAGCTCAAGATCATCAGCACCTTCGTTGGACTCCACCCTGAAGCAAGCCCAAGAAGATGCCTCAAGATTCGCCAACACTCACAGAATGGACCATGACCTTGCTGTGGGTCAGCAAGTTTGGCTTCTGAGGAAGAACTTGCAGACCAAAAGACCAAGTCCCAAGCTAGACAACGTCAAGCCGGGACCTTTCAAGATCTTGGAGCAAATCAATCCAGTCACCTTCAAGCTGGATCTCCCTGCATCCATGAAGATCCACCCAGTTTTCCATGTCAGCCTTTTGGAGAAGTTTGTGGCCAATTCCATTCCAGGCAGAGTTGTTCCTCCTCCTCCTCCAGTTGAGGTAGAAGGTGAAGAGGAATTTGAGGTTGAACAAATCTTGGATGCCAAGTGGTTTGGAAGGACACTCAAGCTCCTTGTTAAGTGGAAAGGTTACTCAGATGCTGACAACACCTGGGAACCTGAGTCAAACCTCACTCACTGCCAAGACCTTCTGCTCAAGTTCAAGACCAGGTACCCCACCAAGTTGCAGAAGAGGCCTAAAAGGGGGAGATGATGTTATGAATCACCCTCTGGAAACCTCTGGAACCTTCTGGAACCTTCTTTGCTTTCCTGACTTGTCTTGTTGTCATTGGTATCATTGGTATCATTGTATTACTAATTGCTCTTTCTGGAACTTTCTTTGAGTCTTGACAAGGAAGACTCTCAAAAGGTATAAAAGGGGGATGGGGGGACCTGTCCCATCCCTCAAGTGAATTATTGTTTCCAATACAATCATCACTCCTCTCAGTTCCTTGTCTGCCTTGTCCTGTCCTGCCCTGTTCCTGACACATTCCAACACTCACATCCTTTTTTCTGCCCCCCACCGTGGTTTTTTTTCGTCGCCCTTTCCTCCCCCCAAAAAATAAATAAAAGATTCTCCGCTGTGATAGTAAGCAAAATTGGGTGTTTTTCCACCGATCATGTGTGTTACGGTCAAGCCTTTTGCGGAAATTTAATTTTTGGACAACGGACTTGAAACGTCCTCTTATTATAATCGGCCAAAACGCGGCTGATTTTCGGAATTTGAAGCAGCTACAGCGCAGGACAACAATCTCAGCTCAGTCCTCCTGCTGGGTGCCTTTTTTTTCTGATTGTGACGTTTAATATCAATATTCAAATCATTTACACTTTCACTACTCGACAGCATTTTCCACCGTGTTTTTTTGGTAGGCAAGTAGGTAAAGGCGTACTTTAGGATATAGTGAATCCACTGGTGGCATCTAATCAGGGCTAGCTGTTGTGTGTTTTGAGTTGCTGCCAATGTGGAGAAAAGCAGCGTGAACTTAACAATGCGGTTGTGTCTCGTGGAATTGGTCAATTAATCTTTTTTTCTTCTTTTTTCTTCATTGTATTTTCATAATGGATGTGGAGGCGGAGGAGGTCCCACAACAAACCCCACCAACTTTCTTGTTTCCACTGCCCTATACCGCTGGCTCGACTTCCCCGTCCTCGGTCTCACCGCGATCTCGTCTTGCCCAACATGATCCTCCGCTGATCGTTGCTGCTCGCACACTCCTTTGTGCCCTCGAAGAACTTGGACGCACAGTGTTTGGAGACGGGCGCCCCACCAGCGATCCTTTCGTGACAACTCCTTGCAAAAACTTGGCCCCCAATCGTCGAAGAGCTGTTTCTTTTCCAAGAGCTCGCCGTCCTCAATCGATATCCTCGCCAACGGAGAACACCTTTCCGCATATTATCCTTGATCATCCCATCTTTCCAATCTATATGCAGCCTCCACCTCCACCGCCATCGCCGCTGACAGACAGTACGCCGTCTTGGCAGGCAACAGAAGTGGACAAGCCCGTGTTCTCTGCCGCAGAGCTTATGACCTTGGACTCAACCTTGACAACAGTTTCAGGACCGTCGAAGAGAAAACGTGACTTTGGCTTGGCGGATTTACCCGGGCCGCGCCCAAAGTCGCAGCGGCTGTCGGTTCAACTTTCCACTCAATTGTCCAAAAGTTTAACAGTGGACGACACTCAAAGGGAATCGGAGATGGGTAAATCGAAACGAAGCGCAATTCGCATCTTACAAATGAGGGGTTGCTCAGATATATCGGACCTTTTGGACAATCGATCGATGCCTCTGGATGGTGCCCCATTGTTCGATGATGCATTTGATACAAGCAGCAACTCAAGTGATGTAGGACTCAAATCTCTTTCGACCGCGATAGCGACCGTTGAGGAAGAATGGATGGCAAAGAAAAATGAGCTTGAGTATAACCTGTCTCTGCTTCAAAATGGGATAGCCAGTGATTCATACGACGATCTCAAAGTCATTACTGAGAAGATTGTAGAGTCAGCGAGGTTCGTCGCTGGCGACGATCTGGATCGGCTTGCGGTAAGTCGTCCTTACAACTAGAGATGATACGAAAAGCAGTAGGGCATTCTACATGATTGGCCCACCGCTGAGGCCGCACTGGATAAGTCGATGAAGGTGTTAAAAGTTTTAATGTGACAGCAATACTGACTTGATTTTGTGTAGTTCATTGGCGTTATCGAAGATATGAAAAGCCTTCAGTCTATTCGATGGGAAGTTGAACAGGGCACAGCGGCTCTCGTGGAAAAGATGAGAAACTTTTACTTGGAAAGGTCAGATACATATAGGGACATTTTGGAGGACGGCGGCTCGCGTTGGACCGAACAAGGGTTTCCAGTAGAACAAGTCGTACTTGACTCCACAGCCTCGTGGCTATGCAGCCAAGCGTGGATTCTTATTCTGTCGCTCTTGAATGATATGCGCGTTGGGAATGACGTTCCTTCCCAACCAACAGAACAGGTTCGGCCAGTGGACATTTTATTTTAATTTTCCGAATTAAACTCTGTGAAGTAGACTTTGGAAAATGTCTTTTCTGGGCTGGCTCTAAGCGCTGAGTTTGCAGACCTTGCGCATAGATCGCTGAATTCTCGCGCATTTCCAGATGTCCTTCTCCTGTGCAGCCTCATATTTGACTGGATCATGGAGGCTTTTGATTCCAGAGCTTTGTCAAGCACTTATTCAACTTTGCCCAGCACTGCGACAGCCGTGCCTGGTAGGGCAACATCATTACTCATGACGCCGAAATCACGCTCAGCAGAAGCCCATGTCGCTTGGCTCGCTGATCGAGCCTCGCGAACTGTTGAAGTTCTCGCTGTTCTGTGCGTTGGACCATCCTCTGACGTCCGCGGCGGTCATTTTGGACCCAACGACCCACCACACCAAACCCCTCAGCAGTTTTTGTCGCCTCAGAACGCGGTCACTTTATCCGTCTCTCCACTCTCACCATCTTCGAATCGATTTTTTGGAAGACATCGACCTCGACTCGCTAGATACACGCCATCTTCTCAGCGGAGTCAAATGAGAGGACGAACTCCTCCATCGCGGCCGACGTCGCCCACACACTTTGGTTGCAGGTTTGTTGCCTTCCCCTTGAGAGTGCTGCCATCATGTATCTTTAGGCATTTTTTTAAGTATCCACCTGCTCAGCAGAAGTCCTGAAGAACGCGCTGTTGCTCAACGTGTACTAGCAAATGATACAGCTGAAATCTTGTCGAGGAAAGTTATTGAGTTTGGACTTCGCTTATTCTCCTACGTCTCAAGCCGGTTCCGCCAAACGTCAGGAACACGTGGGCAGGTGATGCTTGGACTGTCACAATCTGCTCGGCTTGTTTCTGCACTTGGTGCTGCTGCTGACTTGAGCTCGGAATCATGGTTTATTACTCGATTAACGGTGGGAACTAGCCCACTTTTCGCGATCAGTCATTCAATAGGGTTCTCTCTAGAAATTGACCGACTTTTTTCTATGACCATTTGAAAGTCTCGCAAGCTTCTGGAAGTGTGAGTAAGCGGGTTTTCGCGAAAGATTGTCTGAGCCTTTCTTCTATGGCCAAAGCCGTCTGTGGATTCTAATCTCTTCGTGCGGTGCAAGGTGAAAACAAGCTCATGATAGAGGCTTGGAAGGAGAGAGTTAAACCTGCTGAGGTGGCAGTGTTGGCAGCGTATTTTTCTAAGCCGTTTCGGGAGGAACCTTGTAATCGATGATTAAGGGCAAGCACCAATGAACGCTTGCCGCAATTTCTTCTGTCTGTTGTTGATAAAGAAACAGATCCGTGTGGGAATTGCCGTAGATGACGACCAAACCAAAGATACACAACCACTTAGTAACAAGAAATGTTTTGGATAGCAGCTCTCTGATGTAGCGGGCCATTTACTCCTTTAATTGAGTTTTGATGGAGATTTGGTCCGTTATATAGGGGGCGCTGTTGAATGGCCTTGGAGCCACTCACACACTATTCTCAAAGAAGCCATCCACAGCTGACAGAAATGACAGCTGCTGAAAGGATTCGTTGGGCAGGATTGTAAGAGGATGGGTGCTCCACTTGTCCTCCAAGTCATTGGATGGTGTCAGGAACAGGGCAGGACAGGACAAGGCAGACAAGGAACTGAGAGGAGTGATGATTGTATTGGAAACAATAATTCACTTGAGGGATGGGACAGGTCCCCCCATCCCCCTTTTATACCTTTTGAGAGTCTTCCTTGTCAAGACTCAAAGAAAGTTCCAGAAAGAGCAATTAGTAATACAATGATACCAATGATACCAATGACAACAAGACAAGTCAGGAAAGCAAAGAAGGTTCCAGAAGGTTCCAGAGGTTTCCAGAGGGTGATTCATAACATCATCTCCCCCTTTTAGGCCTCTTCTGCAACTTGGTGGGGTACCTGGTCTTGAACTTGAGCAGAAGGTCTTGGCAGTGAGTGAGGTTTGACTCAGGTTCCCAGGTGTTGTCAGCATCTGAGTAACCTTTCCACTTAACAAGGAGCTTGAGTGTCCTTCCAAACCACTTGGCATCCAAGATTTGTTCAACCTCAAATTCCTCTTCACCTTCTACCTCAACTGGAGGAGGAGGAGGAACAACTCTGCCTGGAATGGAATTGGCCACAAACTTCTCCAAAAGGCTGACATGGAAAACTGGGTGGATCTTCATGGATGCAGGGAGATCCAGCTTGAAGGTGACTGGATTGATTTGCTCCAAGATCTTGAAAGGTCCCAACTTGAGGTTGTCTAGCTTGGGACTTGGTCTTTTGGTCTGCAAGTTCTTCCTCAGAAGCCAAACTTGCTGACCCACAGCAAGGTCATGGTCCATTCTGTGAGTGTTGGCGAATCTTGAGGCATCTTCTTGGGCTTGCTTCAGGGTGGAGTCCAACGAAGGTGCTGATGATCTTGAGCTTATGCAAGTGTGAAGCCACAGCAGGAGCTTGGACATTGGATAGGGTCTCTTGTCCCAGAAGATCTCCTCTTGGATTGAAGCCATAGGTTGCAAAGAAAGGAGATAGCTGGGTGCTTGAGTGGAGAGAATTGTTGAGAGCAAATTCTGCCAGCGGAAGGAGGGTGGGCCAATCATCCTGTTGATAGCTGACATAGCACCTCAAATACTGCTCCAGAGTCTGGTTTGTTCTTTCTGTTTGTCCATCAGTCTGAGGGTGATAAGCAGTTGACAGTTGAGACTTGATTCCAAGGGCTGCTGTGAGTGCTTTCCAAAATTGAGATCTGAAGTGAGGTCCTCTGTCACTGATGATTGACTGAGGCAGCCCATGGAGCCTGAATATGTGCTGCAAAAACAGGTCTGCTGTTCCTTGTGCATCTATATTCTCAGTGCAGGGGATAAAATGGGCCAACTTTGTCCTTCTGCAGATGACAACAAGGATAGAGTCAAATCCATGGGATGGGGGCAGTTTCACAATGAAGTCCATGGATATTGATGACCAAGGGCTGATGGCAATTGGGAGGGGCTCCAGAAGTCCATAGGGCTTGTGTCTGCTGGATTTGTTTCTTTGACAGGTTTCACAGCTGCTGACATAGTTCTTGATGTACTTCCTCATGCCTGGCCAGTAGAAGTCTCTGGAAACAAGCTCATATGTCTTGTGCTCTCCTGGGTGTCCAGCTGTTGCTGCATCATGCCTTGTCTTGAGTATCTCAAGTTTTTCCTCTTCTTGGCTGATTTGAATCTTGTGAGGCTTGGGGTCCTTGGAAATAGCATTGGCCCACACACTATCAGGAAGCAATGAAAGGTGTGTCTTGGATGGTGGGGTGAAACCATCTCCCCCTTCAGGTGCAAGGTCTGTTCTTCTTGACAGGGCATCGGCCACAGTGTTACGGTGGCCAGGAGAATAGCACAGCTTAAAGTCATACTCAGAGAGCAGTTCAGCCCACCTGGCATGCCTCTGCTTGAGCAACCTCCTTGCCCTGAAGAAGGTGAGGTTCTTGTGATCAGAATAGACAGAGATGCCGTTAGAACCAGCCAAGTAGTGTCTCCAGAATTTGAATGCTTCCACAATTGCAAGCAACTCCTTGTCATGGACTGTGTAGTTACACTCAGCACTGTTCAGCTTCCTGGAGTAATATGCCACTGGATGCAGAGGAGCAGAGGGGTCCTGAGAGCTTGGCTGGGACAGAACAGCACCAAGGGCATAGTCTGAGGCATCAGTTTCCAAGGTGAAGGGAAGCAAGGGATCCACATGCTTAAGGAGTGGTGCACTTGTGGTTGCTGTCTTAAGAGCTAGCCAGGCTTGCTCTGCTGCTGGGGTCCATTCAAACTTGGTGGTCTTCTTGGTGATCAGTGAGAGGCTTGGCTATGGCAGAATAGTTGGCAATGAAGGTTCTGTAGAAGTTGCAAAACCCAAGGAAGCTTTGAACATCCTTGATGGAATTTGGAGCCTTCCATTCAAGAATAGTTTGGATCTTGTCTGGTGCCATGGAGATCCCCTTGTCAGACACAATGAACCCCAAAAACTCAATGGAGGTCTTGTGGAATTCACACTTCTCCAGCTTTGCATAGAGGTGATGCTGTCTGAGTCTCTCCAAGACAGTCTTGACATGTCCCATATGGCTTGCAGTGTCAGACGAAAATACCAGGATATCATCCAGGTAGACAATGACAAAAAGGTCCAGAATATCCCTGAAGATGTCATTCATCATGCCTTGGAAAATAGCTGGAGCATTGGTAAGTCCAAAGGGCATGACCAAGTACTCAAAGTGACCATATTTGCGTCTGAAGGCAGTCTTCCATTGATCCTGGGGCTTCATTCTGACCAAATTGTAGGCACCTCTGAGGTCAATCTTGGAAAATATCCTTGCATGGCTCAGTTTGTCCAGTAATTCAGAGATGAGAGGCAGTGGATAGCGGTTCTTTCATTGAGATCTCTGTAGTCCACGCAGGGTCTCAGCCCCCCATCCTTCTTCTTGACAAAAAAGATGGGAGCTCCAGCTGGTGACTTGGAAGGTTGGATGAATCCCTTGTTCAGCATTTCTTCAATGTATTCTTGGAGGGCCTTGGCTTCTGGTGGAGAGAGGTGGTACAGTGGCTTGAAAGGTGGGCTGCAAGTTTCATCCTTGAGTGGGATTTCACAGTCATAAGGCCTCTGAGCTGGTAGCAGGTCTGCCTTGGTCTTGGAAAACACATCAGCATAAGGGAGATATTCTTTTGGTAGCTTGGATGCCAGCAAAAGGTCTGATGGGTCCAGGTTGTCGTGCTCCTCAGCAGTGGGGCTTGAATTCTTGACTGGGAACTGTGATTCTTGAATCTTTGACTGAGAGTTCTGTTCTTGGCAAAGACTGTGAGCTGTGGAGCTTGAATCTTGAATGTGGACTGTGAACTGTGGTACTTGAATCTTTGACTGAGGGTTCTGTGAACTAGAGTCTTGGCCATGACTGTGAGCTCTATGAGCTCTACTTGAATCTTGACTGTGAACTGTGAACTGTAGAACTTGAGTCTTGGCTGGCTGTGAATCTTGAATCAAGGGCTTGAGAGCATGAGACTTGGGGGCTTGACTTGAGTTTTGGGTGACTGTTCCAATTGGTGGAGGTTGGACTTGACCAGTGACCCAATCAATGTCAGGCTTCTGGGCTTGCAGCCATGGTAATCCCAGGATGACAGAGAATGTTGTGAGGACAACAGGCCGTCAAGCCTGTGACCTCAAATAAAAGAGTGTATACCCACTTTTTCACCGATAATTGTGAGGATTATCCACCCGTCTCGAAGCGCGTTATACACGCATTCGGCTTGGACTCTGCTGTATATATTATTATTTTATTATTATTGGTTGTCCACATAAGCCACCGACTGACACTTGTTGTCGCGCCTGCGTCACCTGTCACTATTATTATTTGTGCCATTATTATTATTATTATTCTGTACAATGGCTGCAGACCGAGTGACTCAGTGTCTGCTCAACTGCTGGCACAGGGCTTCCTTGCTCAGTGGTTAGAGCGCTCCCTTCAATTGGGAAGGTGCCAAGTTCGAGACATGCAGACTGCTGGACTGCAAAGTCCAACATGTCCAGCTAATAACCCCTCACTTTTGGAATGACTAAGGACTGAACCACTTCTGTGGGAGAAGTGCAAAGTCCAGATGCCCAGCTACCATGATGTAATGCCTCATATGAGTGGTATGAGAAGACAGGGCTTTTCTTTCTCTTTCTGTTGATGATTTTTACTTATTTTTCCAATTAGTATTTTCCTTTGTTTTGGCTCTTTTTCTTGTTTTATCTTTTATTTAGTTGTTTGTTTACTGTCTCTCTTTGTGTGTCTTCCTTTCTTTCTGTGGCTGTGGTGAGTGTCTTCTTGTCTGCACCAATCATTTCTTGCCAGTTCCTCCACCCCCCCCTCCACTCTGCTCTGGTGGCTGTCTGCCAAGAAATGGCCCATGATTCTCTGAGCTGTCTCTCTTTGTTGATGGCTCAGCCCCATTTGGTGAATCACCCATCCATTCTGTTTTTTACTGTTTTATTATTGTTTTGTTGTTTTGTATGTGTTTTCCCTCCTTTTTCCTCTCCTCCCTGTGATTCCAACCCTCTCCTATTTAAACTGCTGCCCCCCCTTCTTGTTGACTGTGAGAACTGTACCTGAAGTCCCTTGCCTGCCCTTTTCTTCCTGACTGTGTGTATGAGCTGGGGGTGGCAGTCCCCTGGTGTGTGACAGGAGGTTGGAGTCCTCTTGGCCATCATGGCAGTGTGCTGGGTTCGATCCCCAGTGCACCTCACCATTCTGCATGCTGCTTGGGTTGGACTGGGTAGGAGCCACTTGGTGATGGAAGGATAGAGGGTAAATCTGTGGTGGTGCCTCTAGGTTCCTGTCAATACATCTAGTCAAATCCAGGTCTCTCAAGGTGATATGAATGAGCTGGCTGGTCAGGTGCTGCTGCAGAAATGGTCTCTCAGGTATGCCCCCATCTCCCTGGTTGTTGGCTCCTGTGGCCTCTGGTGGGCCTGGTCTTCACTGGGTTCAGACCCTCTTTCTCTCAGATTAATGCCTGGGATGTCATGGTGTCACACTTGTGTGTGGGAGTGGGTTTTAACCTTCCTTGCTTCTAAGATAGGGGATTCCTCTGGCCTGGTGAGGCAGAAGTCTGTGTCCTAGTAGGATGAAGCAAGAAGAGTCCCACTGTCTCCCACCCTGTGTGCCCCCTCCTTGGATTGAGTTGGAACCTCTCTTGGGAGTGAGACAAGATGTGTCTGGTTCTGTTAAGTGGAAAACAGTTCTGGTTTGATCCAACAGGCATCTCTGCACACTAATTGTTCCTTGTGTTTGCCCTTTGTGTCCAACCCCCTCCAACTTAGGGCTTGTCTTTGGCAGAGAGGGAGCTGGTGCTCCAAGGTGGTGGCTCCAACAGGTTGGGACCTGGCCACTTTCCTCCCCACTCTCTTGCCTTTCCCCTTGGCTTCTGCCTTGGGAAGGAGCTGGCACAGATTGGTTGGTGCTGCCTTAGGCGCCCCCTTTGTTGCCCTAAGTCTCATTCCTTACCGAGTGATTCGGTCCCTTTGGCTTTGCCATTGGGGTTTCTCTGTGTCTTGGACCAGAGGCATTTTGCACTTTCTTTTGTGATTGTGCCACCTTTGTCACACTTTTCTTATGTTTCCCTTTTAGATGTGTGATAGCTGCTCTTTTTTGAGTTTAAAGAGTTTCTTTTGTGTTTGATGATGGGCTTTAGTAGACTCCAAATACATTTTCCTGTCTGGTGACCCCTAGACACCTTCTTTTGCCCCTTTTCATTAGATAGGATTGGTATTTAGGCCATTGCTCTATTCCCACCTCCAGCCCAGGGTGAGGAGATTTAGAGAGCACAGTCTCACAATGTGGGTGAGCCAAGATCCAATACTTCCAGGTTGACCATGGATGGTGGAAAGTCTTGGATGTGGAGGTTTAGCTTGGTTTCATGGCTGATTTCCTTGAACAGAGCATGATTGGCAAAGTGGACCTTGAGGGGTGTGGATTTCTTGATGGTGGGAATGGCACAAGACTTGGCAAGGGTGGCATCAATGATGTTGCAGGATGATCCAGAGTCGATAAGGGCCTTGGTTGTGATGGTTGACTTGGGTGAGTGTTGAATCTTGACATCCATGGTGAGTTGGTGGGGCTTGGAATCTGAGGTGTTTGTGGTGCTGGTGGTGGTGATGAAACAGGGGCAGCTTGGAGGAGGGTCCAGGGAATTGCCCCTCGGTGAGCCTGGACCTGGGAGTTTGGGTGCTTCTTCCTTGGGCAGTCCTTGACAGCGTGTTCCTTGGAGCCACAGTAGAAACACAGTCCCTGCTGGGCCCTCCTTGTTTTCTCCTCTTGGCTCAGAGGACCCTTAGGAAGTGTCTCAACTGCATCCACTTGCATGGGTTCAGGAACTGTAAGAGCTTGAGGGACTGGGGTAGGTCTTGATGTAGTTCCTACTTGTCTTTGCTTCAGCCTCTTGGAGTAGAGTCTGTTGTCAATCTTGATGGCAAGGAGAATGTACTCTTCCAAGGTCTCAGGGATGTGCAGACACTGGGAGAGCATGCCTTGGATGGACTCATGGAGACCATCATGGTACAGCTCCATCAGAGCTGCATCATTGTATCCAGAGTCTCTGGCTAGTTGCTTGAATTGGTTGGTGTAGGCCACACAAGATTGCTTTCCTTGCTTGATATGCTTGAGCTTGGATCTTGCTGTCCAAGATGCGTAGGGGTCACCAAAGGTAGCTTCCAGCCCCTCCCAGAGCTCTTGCAGGGTGGTGGGTGTGCTTGGGAGAGATCTGTACCATGATTGAGCTTGACCAGACAGGAGGGTGCTTGTGAAAAGAACCTTGACTTGCTCACTGGGAAATCTTGAAGGTTGGAGAAGGATGACATTCTCCACAGTGGCCATAAAGTTCCTAAGGTCTTTGGCCAGCCCAGTGAACTTGTCAGGGCTGGGAACCTTGGGCTCTCTTGCTTGGTTGGCTTGGGGCAGGGGAAGAGCTTGATGTTCTTGTTGGTGAAGTTGTTGTTGAAGCTGGTGCTGCTGGTGAAGGACTTGTTATTGAAGTTGGTGTGTCTGTCTTGAAAGGGCTTGTAATTGGTCCATCAAGGCTTGGAAGGCAGTTGCATCAGGGAAGGTGTTGTTTGGGTCAGACATGATGGCAGAGAGTAGTAGGAGAGGGTGAAGTGAATTATGATGTCAGGAACAGGGCAGGACAGGACAAGGCAGACAAGGAACTGAGAGGAGTGATGATTGTATTGGAAACAATAATTCACTTGAGGGATGGGACAGGTCCCCCCATCCCCCTTTTATACCTTTTGAGAGTCTTCCTTGTCAAGACTCAAAGAAAGTTCCAGAAAGAGCAATTAGTAATACAATGATACCAATGATACCAATGACAACAAGACAAGTCAGGAAAGCAAAGAAGGTTCCAGAAGGTTCCACAAGGTTCCATGAAGGAATGTTCTAGAATGTTCCAGAAGGTTCCAGAAGGTTCCAGAGGTTTCGAGAGGGTGATTCATAACAGATGGGCTGACACCATTCCAGATGAAAACACCTATGAATCTTGAAACTCATCTTTTGTGAACCGTGCCCCATCACCACCTTCAGCAGCTTCAGAGTCTGCTTCTTCATCAGTCTCACAATTGTTGCCTGCTTTGTTACCTCTGAGGTACCTGGAAATACAGATTATTCTCCAGACAAAGCCACAAGCTGCTACAGCTCTTCACAAATGACACTCTTGAACCAGCTGCATATGCTGATCCATCCTATGGGGGCGAACCTGGACACTGCACATCACGCACTGGATGTCTTTTTCCTCATTGGCGCCACTGTCTCTTGGCTCTCATGCAAACAACATCACGTATGGCAATCCTCCACAAGCAGGATACTATTCACTTTGCGAAGCCTTCCAAGAAGCACAATGGCTCCTAGCTGCATTATCAGAGTTGCAACTCCCTGCACAGCAGCCACTTCCAATCCTCGAGGACAATCAATCTGCAATTGCACTAGTGCTCAACCCTCTCTCTCACACATGCTCACACAAAACACATTGACACATGTAATCATTTCCTCCGAGGCGTAGCCACTGGAGAGATCACTGTATGCTACATACCAACCAGCAACCAGATCGCAGACATTCTCACAAAGCCACTCTCGACATCACTGCACCAGCGACTGACCTCACTACTTGGCTTCTGACAACTGCTCCAACCTTTTGAACACCCTTTCAGTCAAAGCCTCAGACGCTTATGCACGCTTTGCATAACGAGTGCTACACCCCTGGCCATCGTGTGGGGGGGTGTTAGGCGGAACTGTCTGGTTAGTAGCAAGAGGCACAAGACAGACCTGAACCTATTGTGACTGTCAGTTATTGTTATCACAATGCCCATGGGAGAGTGAGCCACTGCCGATGCAGACCCAGGTGCTGGATTGTGCTGTTGACAAATACCTTGAGTATTAGGTGGAACAGAAACCTGGTGTAAACAGTCTACTCTGAGTGAGTGAGTGGAAGGAGTGAATGAAGTGTAGATGTGATCTTGTGCCTCTTGCTGCTAACCAGTCAATTCTGCCTAACACCTGGTGTAAACAGTTTTACTCCTTCTCACTGTGGGCCACAGCTCTGGATCCCCAGCTACCATTTTTTGATTTGTTCTCACTGGGAGTCATGGGTTCCACTTTTGGCTCCTTTTTTTGGGATTCAGAGGTACCATTTGTCATTGATTTGGGTTGCTGGAGTTCCCATTCTTCTTGTGGCACTGGCTCCCGTTCTCATTTGAAATGGTAGCTGGAGATGCCAATATAATGAGATCTGCAGCTCCATTTTTCTGTGATGTTGACATCATGGCTAAGTAACCTGCCAGATTTACAGCAAGTCCAAGGATGGGGCAGCATCCCTCAGTTCTAACCACTGCTTCCCACCAGTGCTCAGAATTGTCAGAAAAGAGTCTTACAGCAATATCCCGAAAACTTTTGTGAGGGGCCAAATCACCAAATCGGAATTGAGTGGTTTTTGAGTCGGTTTGGAGTTGGTTTCAAGTCAAAATCAAATCAAAACCAAGTTGGTATGGATTCCTTTGAATGGCATCATTGGCCTCTGGCAGAATGGAAAAACTCACCGCTTGTCTGTCTTTGTGTTGATGGCATTGGCCATCTTAAGGGCCTCAGACTGACAGCAGAATGTCGCTATAGCGGATGAATTTCTTTTCGCCTGGTCACTCTGTCTCTGCCTGCCCTGTCTGTCTTGCATGAGTTGGCGTTGGCACAAGTATCTGTGTGTCTGTGTGTGATGAGAGACAGAGAGAGAGAGAGGTGAAAGAAGAGTGACTAGTGAACCACAACGAGGTAAGCTGTTGGAAGGGTCACGGATTTGCCTAACTTTGACAGATTGATTCCGCAGAGATGCAGGGCCGCTGAATCAGCCATGACATGCGTGAGAGGATTTACCCCCTTGGAACAGGTCCAGACTGGCGATCATTGTCAGATCTTTCTGCTATCTTTGGCATCTCCAAGCAGTCTGTGAAGAACGTCATCAGCCAGTACGATGACTGGGGATCTCACGACAATTGCTGCAGCCATCAGTGACAAACTCCATTTTGACGTGTCAACAAAGGTTATCCAGCATGGGTTGGATCATCTTGGCCTCGCTCGAAAGAAGGTTTGTTGCAACTACATGGGATCCCTCGACCATTACTGACGGAAATCAGCTTACTGTCAACTTCGTACAGCTTTGGAAGAGGCAATCGCTGCTTTTCGAGTCTTGATGGATGAGGAGGCGACCTTGCTCGCTTCTTTGGTCTTGGTGCTGGTGTGCTGCTGTGCTCCCCCTTACCCTGGCGCTGCTGTTTCAGCTGGGCTTTCTGCTGGAGTAGCTGGTGAAGTTGCTGTTCTGCTTCTACAATTGATTGGACCGCTTTCTCATATGCAGGGTCATCCTAGTCCGAAAGTGGAGGGAGATTAACACTGATGTCCCCAAATCCCCCCCTCACAGCATGAACTCCCAAGAACTGGGGGAATTCATCTTCAAAAAACTCAATCTCACAATAACACTGGTAGATGATCTGCTGCTCTTGGAGATCCCACAGGGCAGCAATGGAGCGCAAGGGACTGCCAAGGTAAACAGCAGGACGGCCCTGGGGATCAAGTTTCTTGCGAAGCTTGGGGCTAACACAGTAGAAACACGTGGAGCCAAAGGTGCGAAAGTGGCCAACCATTGGTGGGATGTGGTGGTGGCTTTCGAACGGAGAGAGGATGCCACGCTGGATGTTTGGTAGACAGTTCTTGATTTGCGAAGCTTGGTTGAGGGTGTGGGCAAATGGGAGTTGTTCCTCATCACGCTCTGGGAATGGCTTTTGGCGTATCTTAGCAGTGACGCAAGTTTGGCACTTTGTGGGGTATGAAGCATCAATAGGCAGTAGGTCTGCTGTCGTCTGGTGGTGGAGCATGTAGCCAAGGTGCTGGAAGCCGACATGTCCCAGGGCGCGATGAAGCCTTTCAACCTCTGCAATCCGGAGCCTCTCAGCCTTGCTCACGACAGGTGGTGGCCCATCTGAGCTTGGGTAGTGTTTGTGGTGGACAAGGGCAATGATGGCAGCAGAGGCATGGCTGAGATGGTGAAGTCTCGAATTCTTGGTGACGAGGAAGTGAAGCCCTAGACATTTGGTGCAACGACCAACAGGAGTTCCATCACTTCTGTTGAATATGGTGCCAGGTTTATCCACATCCATAGAGACAAAGAACTTCCTGTCTCTCTCAATGTCATTGGTGGCGATGAGGCTGTATAGTGCAGTTGGCACATAGAATGCTTTCTTGATGACAATTTTGACACCGTTTGATAGGGTAATCCTTGCTGAGCCAGATCCCTTCGTCTTGAGTGGTGGGGACTCCTCATATCTATGGTGCTGAAAGTAGAGTCTTTCTCTCCATATGAGGTGAACAGGTGGAGGTCTTTGAGAATGGTCCTTTGGCAGCCAGTGTCAACAACGATTGGGGACTCTCTGAAGATGGCTGAGTGCGATGAGAGGAGGGCAACAGATTTTGGAACATGAGGTGCAGAGCGGAAGTTAGAGGTTCTCTTTTGGCGCGCCCGAGGTGGAGGCCTCGGGCCTACTGAAAATTTGACTCCCCTGAATCACTGTAGTCAGACTCAGTCTCATACTCGCTGAGGGACTCTGAGGTGTCCAGGGCTGCAACAAGGGCTACTGGGGCATCTGCCTTCTTTGCAAGGCAGTCTTGGGCATAGTGGTTCTTAAGGCCACACTGGTGACAGACAACAACACTGTCAACTACTGAAGCATCTTGTTGCTGTTGGTCTCCAGTTGCCGATGCTGCAGGTGAGTTGTTGTTGCTTTTCCTCTCTCTCTGGCTGTGGCGACACTCAGACTGCTCCCAGTTCTGGTGACCACCTCGGTCAGGTCGTTCCTTATGAGGCCTCTCTCGACGGTTGCTGTGTTGCTTCTCACGAGAGTCAAAGCAAGCATGGCGCTGCTCTGACCTGTCTGCCTGTTGGGAGTGGCCATCATTCCTTCGACCTTGGGGACCACTGAGTAAAGCTGCCTCATTTACTGGGTTGGCAGGTGGCTCCACAAAGTCTTCAGGATTGTGGTTGCGGGCCTCCCTAATCTTCAGGTAATCAAACAGACCAGTGATGTCTGTGATGGTGCTGTCATCAATCTTGCCCATATAGTGGTTGACTTGGAGAAACCAGTATTTGTTGTTCTTGAAACTTTGGTTTAGTACATGGAGAGCAGAACAAAAACTTAGGGTTATGTCACTCTGGTTGCGCATGTCAATTGGAGTGAGTTCCTGTGGACGCTGTAGGGATGCATAGTGCGTCTCAAATTTCTGCTAGAAGTCCACGATTCTTTCTTTCTCTCCAATGCGAAGTTTCTTGAACGACTTTGCACTTGAGTTCAGCAAGGGCCTCGAAGGCAAAGTAGATGCCACTAATCTTTTGCTTGAGGTTTTCACCAACATGATTCCGAATGTGCATCATGGCCAGCTTGTTTTGTGCGTAGGTTTCCATCGTCACTGAAGGTCCAGTAGCCGACATGCTGTTGGTGGTTGGGCACATGCACTGGCATGACATCTGATTGCTCCACATCAGGGGGTGCTGCAGCAGTCCAGTTGACAAATCCTGCACCGGCAGCAGCAGCAGCGGCGTCAGCACCAGCTCTGGCAGCTCCAACTCTAGCTCTTGCGACTGCGCCGACAGTGGCACCAGCACGTCGCGCTGCTTGAAGGCTCACAGTAGCAAGTGCATCCTTGCCAGCAAGATAGCCAAATACGTCTTCGTACCATGTGTCAAAGTAGATAGGGTTATTGAGAGCCTGGTGGACTAGTTTGACGCTCATTGCAATTGGATTTTCGATTTGTGACAGGTCGCTCGTCTGGTGATTGCTGTTTAGCTAACTGGTGAAGGCGATTGTTTGATTGGTGGTTGATGGATGGCCAGTGCAACTCGCTCTCGTCACGAGTCGTTTGTCACGATCTCAGGTTGGGTTTGCTTGATCAATCGCTGGATTGATTGCTCGATTGCTCAGCTGGTCTCTTCTCGCTCTGGAGACCTCTCCCTGGTAAGGTGTTGAAATATGAGTGTGATGGAGCATGGTGGAGGGAGATTGGGTCGCAGGGAGCAGGAGGGTGTGACAAGTCAAGTCTGTGATAAACTTTTTCTTTTGTTTCTTCTTTTTAATTATCACACGTGGGGGCATATTCCAACAGTCTCTGTCTCTGGTTCATTTTGGACTGTCCAAAATGCTGCCTCAAACTACAACAGAGATCCACGTCCCCAGCAACAGCAATGCCCTAGTCTTCAGATAGTCGCACACCCTTGCCATCATTGGCGCAGCCCCATCCCACAGCAACGCCAGTCCCAACCCCAGGCAATGAATGTGAAGTTTCTCGCAGGCACCAGTGGTGAGTTTGATCATGATCACAACTGCTGGAGATCATCTCATTGATTTCTCCAGCTCACAACAATCGTTTTCAGATCGGGAGAGATGCCAGCAACGTCCTGCTCTCCAGTGGTACAACTTTACCTGACCATTTCACAACCACCATGCACAAGGTTGGGGGAATCGCTGCCAACATCCAGTGTCTAAACATGACACCACCTTGTCCTTGAGCACCACGACCTCGAACGGGCCTGCCGGCCTGCCGCCCTCCCCAAACCACCTCCTCAGCACCTCTAGCGTCTCCCCGGGCGGCGGGCCCTCCATGGAGACAATGCGCCTCCATACCAGACTCATTCTCAAGCACCAAGTCGAGTTCACACATCCACACTGATGCCTGCAATTGCCTTCGAGACGATGTAATTGAAAAGGTTGTCTTTGTTGTTACAAACATGGCTCAGCTTGAGGGAAATGAGCTCTACACCTTTGTTAAGGATGAGTTGTTGGGTTATTCGATGGAAGCGTTTGGGGATTACAGGAGCCAGCCGGGGGAAGAAGGGAAGAAGGGGAAGTAAAATGAACGAATTACATTTGATTGCAAACCAATATAAAAAATTTTAATTTCAGTCAAAAACAAAAAAAAGGCAGCATTTTGGACAGTCCAAAATGAACCAGGTCCAGAGACGGAGAGCACCCCTTTTTGGCCAGCCAAGGACAATGTCCAAAATGGACAAAAAAAGGCACTGTCTTTGGCTGTCCAAATAACAACCCTGAGTTGTCCTCTCGAAACGGCGGGCCGTTGTAACTGTCCATTTTGACAATGACAAAAGCTGGAAGGGACAGGCTCTCTTCACCAAAGACAATGTCTGTGATGCGTCCAGTGGCTCCGCTTGTCAATCCCACTGACTTCCAGATGTTGGCTGTAATATGGCAACCCTGGCGCTGATTGCCAAATAGATGGCGTTCTCCAAGCCATTGAAAGAGTCTGCCTTTTCATTCTTGGCGCAGCAGAAATCTGCACAACAGGGTTTCCCAGCTCCCTGAGCTGAAGGGCGTTCTGTTGACTAACGTCCTTGTTGGAGAAGTAGGGTGGAGCTTGTTGGCGAACTGCTCATGATAGTGTTGAAACAGGTCAATTCTGCTCTTGGCGGCCTCATCTGAGTAGTGATTCATGAGGAAAAGCCAGTCTTCCTCGCTCATGCGTCCTCCTCGCAGCTCTGAAAGGATTCGAACGAACTGAGCCTGATGGTTGTCGCCCTCAGCAATCTGTTGACGGTAAACGCGAAGCAGCCTTGCTAAGGACCAAAAGTGGCTGTAGCTCTCCTGCCCATGCATCCCCAAGTTACCTGTAGCCGCGGCAGCGTTGAAGAGAGAAGTCTCTCTCACAGGAGGTATCTGGGTCAGTTCACCAACCAGGAGGACTGACAGACCGCCAAAGGGAACGTTTGGATCGCAACAGGCCTGCTTCAGGCGCATGTTCAGATTGGCAAGCAAATTCACACTGACCATTGAGTACTTGTCTACAATCAAAAGCATCATCGAAGCATATGTCTGCTGAAGAGTTGCAAGAGCGCCTCCAGACAGCTCAGCCCTCCACTTTCTTTGGAGTGAGAGAAGGGAGTGAAGGGTGTCGCACTGATGGCAAAGGCAGCCTTTGCTGTGAGGCTGAATCTGCATCGACGCAATGCACAATGAGTGATGACGATTCAGATGAAAGCTCTGATGACCATGCAGCGCAGACTGCCGCAGTTCCGCCATTGAAATGCCACATCCACATACCCCTCACAATCAAGGATGTATTCAACCATGTTCGTGATCTAGGGAGATCCCAGCATTCACTGCTTGAAAGATACTGGGGATATTGAGGATTTATTTCACACAGAAAAAGATTTACGAAGCATGGTGCGTTATGAACTGGCGAAAGCAGAGAGCAAGAACCATTCTTTCGCCAGTGGGCTCCTCCAGATAAAGCCTTTTCAACCAATGTCATTTCGTGCGCCTTCCATTTGATCCAATTGGTCAAAGAGACAGTGGGTGGGAAGTTTTCCAGATTGTACCAAAGCATGCTGTCTTTCAGCGATTTCACTGGGAGTCATTTGATTTTTTTGCCACCATCTGCTTTAACTTCCACATTGAGAAGCAGTAAGATTTGATCAAGAAGAAGTCTACAACTGAAAAGAAACAATTATATTCAAGTAACATTCGAGAGCACAGGACACATACCGAACATCGTTGTCATTAAGAATGCGACCAGCCTGAGTGGTGACTTTTTGAGGATTGGCTTTCAATTGACCGTTTGTGTGACGCACAACAGCTGCGCTGAACTAATTTGTGAAGGAGAAACCTCCTGACATCCCTGTGAAAGCACTTTCCGCTATGGGACCTAACTTATTGAGTGCAAAAATGAGGGACATTCCTTACCATTCGTGAATGACAGGGCACGCTGTGGCTTGTCACTGAGAAGGTGCTTATAAGCTAAGATAATGGTTGTGCACCCCATGGCATCTAGGAACCAGTTCTGGTTAAGAAAAAAGCCCAATACAGACCACTTTCGTAGCTTCTTGAATCGAGTGGAGGTATTTATCAATTTCTTTGTCCAGTTGGTTGGGAGGAATCTGTTAGTTTTGGGTCTCTGCAAGGATGGCTTTCAGCATTTTGCAAGTGATGGTCCTTGTAACAGTTTTGTATAAAGACAAACACAAGACTGACAGAAGCCAAGGTCAGCCTCCCACCACCACCACCTTTAGTAGTGTACTCCACCCGTCACCACAGCAGCCCAATCCATCAATCAGTCAACATAGCAAATTCTTTCATACAAAACTGTTACCCATCCCAATCACTTCCTCCTTGGTTTCAACAAGATCCAATCAGTAGAGGGGGTTGCACGCTTTTCAGATCTGCAAACTTGGTGGAGCAATCACAGGCGCTACAGACATTGTACAGCAATTTCGTTGCTACAATTGGAAAGCTCTTGATCTCCTCTTTCCAACGAACCCTCCTGATCTCGGATCGGACGCTCCTACGTCGTATCCACTGCCTCCAAAGTCGTCGCTCACTTTTTCAACTTCAACCTCAATTTGCTCGCCTTCCAGACCTTCCCCAGCCGATCCCAAGCTATCATTGGAAAGGCCTGCTTCTGGACTACACAACTGTCACCAGGTGCATCCTAAAATCGCTCTCCTTTGTGATAAGCGACGCCTTTTTCCATTCACGGTCACCGGATTACCTCCAACCCTCACCATTAATTTTTGATT
Organism: Zopfochytrium polystomum; assembly: GCA_025765615.1. Classification (NCBI taxonomy): domain Eukaryota; kingdom Fungi; phylum Chytridiomycota; class Chytridiomycetes; order Chytridiales; family Chytridiaceae; genus Zopfochytrium; species Zopfochytrium polystomum. The sequence continues at coordinate 28,508 of JAIVFJ010000064.1, forward strand.
TTTTGTCCTCAATTGGAGACAACGACCACCCCACTACCTGACACACACCAAGCTAACAAACCAACATTTCATCTGCTGCAACACCACCTTCACAACACACCCAAAATCCAACGAAATCCCTTCAAACTTGGCACACATGATCGTCCTGAGAAAATAACATGACTACTAACTCAACCAAAGCAGAATGATGCAGTTCATCCACTAGACCTCAGCGACACTGGAACCTGTCTCATCAGAGATGGACCATTCCAAGGACAGAGATTCCAATTGGTGCCTCCGCCTCGTGGAGCAGAGAAAGTAACTTGGTTTCCTGATACATAGAACCAGAATGCACATAGCTGTCTAATCATTCTTCGCCACATCTATCAAGCCTTTCTCACCCAAATCACACCTGGTCGAAACTTTGCTTACGAATTGGTTGGCAAATTGGGAATAATTTGCCGCACAGCAGACCAGGAACTTGCAAAGGAGATCATTGATGACTTTGAACGCATCAAAGTGGAACCAACTGAAACCTCAGATGCCTTCATTACCCGATTCACCAAAGCGAACCATTGAGTTGACAGCTTTGCAAAGTCAGCAGCTGGAGAACTCCTCCATTGTATTCGGCCTTTCCAAAAAGTTGTTTGAATCTTTGTTGGCTCACTGAACCAAAAGCCTGCTGGATAGGAGGATAGGAAACGTTTTTCTTGTTGTCGGCAACCCAACTCCTCAGATAACAAGTTTAGCCAAACTAATCTCACTCTTCAAAAACCTGTTTGACAAAACAACTATGATAAGCAACACATCGAGCTGGCCAATCAATCAAAGTGACAAAGGCTCAACTACTACTGCACCAGAAATCACCACACCAACTGTTACTATCCTGGTTATCTGCTTCTTCATATCAATTGAAGAACAAACAGTAGAGGTCCTCAAAAACCAACTTGCTCCATCAACTAACAATCAATCTGCTAAGTGTTTTGCTCTTCTCTTTTGATATGCATCAAAGTAACTGCCTTTATCCTCTCAACATACAGCCATGCAGTCTTCTTGTTGTAATGATTCATCATTCCATGAACATCAACATAGGCATTTCAGTTTTTGGAGGCCTGCACCTCTAACAACTGCCCCTGTGCCCTTTTAATAATACTTACTCATTTTCAACAGGGCATAACAAATTCAGATTTAATGATATGGTGTTTTCCTCGCCTATCGACCCTTGGAGTCGGCGGTTCAATTTCTGGATTCCCTGATATAATATTCATTGACATGGCCACCTTTTGAGATCAGAGTGTTTTCAACCACACTGATACTCTCACCGTCAAAAATATTAGTGATTGGGATGACCAATAGTTATGCAAGTGCCAACCCTCACAACCATGGCAACCTTGTGCAATTTCCTCATGACTTTGGACTCTGTTACATCAGGCTTAGCCTCTCTTTATCTTTGCTCACATAACTTCAGCTAAAGACAATTTGCTGTCCATTCTTTGATAGAACCAGGGACTGGTTGAGTAGTTTAACAATCCTCTAACAATTTTGCCAGTGCAACATGAAACATCATCTTCCACTTAGGGGGCAGGATGCTAGGGATAAGTGAAAGATGATCATCAGCACTGTAATGCCAATCAGATGGGGGATGCTTGGAATAAGTGAACGATGATCATCAGCACAGAGTTGCAAAGTGGTCTCAGCATGGATTGGCACTAACTTGGCATGGTCTTCTTGGTGCCAAGCTGCTGGCTTGGGAAAACGCTCTATCCATTTTAGCCAAATGAAACTGGACTCAGGAGTCAAACTATGAATTACACTATTATTGCTGGGCTTACTTGACCCTGGCTAGGGACCTTAACTCACACATATTGACTGCTTCAGCTTTTATACACAGACATACTAACACACTACACCAGGTCCCACATTACAGGAAATTCCACTGCCATACCTGAGTCTTCACCTCAATTGCATCACTCTGATGAATTATCCTAACCAACTTCTCTGACAAAACACAATGTTCCTTGAAATAACTTTTGGCTCATTCCAAGGAGTATCAACGTTTATCTTTATTGGACACTCAACACAAACACTTTTTCAGAGCAAACTATAAACAAGCTCAACCTTGCAAGATTGCTGAAGTTCCATTCTCATCTGAGATTCTTCCTTTGCTGAACCAAATCTAACTGACTCTAGATTTCAAACAGCTCTTAATAGAGTCACTCCAGAATAGCTATGTTCTTTGAATGCCTCATTCATTCATGCAGCATAACCAGGATCTGGAAGCTTCAGAGATTGCCCTCAACGTTTGTAATCTGACCTGAAACTTTGTGGTTCTGGCTTGGATGTTAGATTTGACAAAAACATTCTGCTGATTCTTTACCAAGGCAGAGTAGAGGACATCAGGCTAAGTCTTTGTTCCCTTTGCTTGCATTAACACTCTTCTACCAGCATTAATTCACCACAACATCACTTGGAGACTAAAGGCAATTCATAATCAAGCAATCAGGCTCTGTGGAAACATCTGGATATACTAACTCTCACTAATGCTTTCTACCACTAACTTTGTCTCTATCTTTATTCTCCACTCTAGACCAACAAAAGCAAAAATCAACCACCACACACACAGTTGCAATTACCATATCATCAAACTATTCAAACCTCAGCAGTCTCAGCAAAATTCAGGAAACCTTCAACCATTAATTACTGCAGATCAGCTTCAGAAACAACACCAACATCACCACTTTGCTCCATTCAGTCACCAGTCACCTTGAACCATCTTTGAACTTCAATTTTGCCAGTTGAATAAGTTGAATTGGAATTGCTTTCAGTTTTCTGCAGTCTCAACAAAGTCAGACAAAGCATCAACCATTCCCCACAGCAGAGTCACTCCAGAAAACAACTACTTCCTCCATTCAGTCAACATTCAACTTCAGCAATCCGAATTGGAATAAGTTAAACTGGAATTGTTAAATTGGAATTGGTAAAAAGTATCAACCACATGGTAATCCACAGCGAAAGTTAATCAGATAACGGTGTACAGCTCTGGTGTTGGAGGTGACGGCACGAAGGGTTGGATTCCGTGCTACTGCAATCAACATCACCTCCAGTGGGCCTTACTGGGAGTACTATAGGCATGACTGTGGAAGGCCGGACCGATGTGGCAGACTGGCAATGTAAAATCAACCGAAGGCCCATGAACACCAAAGTCCCAGCTTGTAGGCTAGTGTGGCATGGACCTGTGTCAGAGGAGGTGGAGTCCTGGGCAGGGAGCCCATTCCGCAAGGAGTACAAACCAGGAGACAGTTATTCTCCTGATGTGCCCAGGCGAGACGCGGGGGAAAGCGTTGAGGCCAAGCTGTGTATGAGGGTGTGGTTGCCTTGCCTCATAGGGTACTGGGGGGAGCCCAGACCAGCATCATCCAGAAGGGCTCACCTGTGCAGAATTTTTTATCCTTGCTTTGTGAGACTATGCTCACTCCTTTGACCCTGGATCTTGGCCCTAGAGTGAGGGAAAGCAAATAATAGGCTAAAACTAACTTTATTGGGCTGTTGTCTAGGGGTGTTTCAACCCTACTACTTGCCTAGTCCACGAAGTATCCCTACTGATCTGTCCAACACTGGTCTCAAACACAAAGAATGAATACTCAGAGGGACAATCCTCTGAGGGATTGGTGCTGGAGCACCAATTACTTGTGTGGCTGCGGGACAATGCGAGGGGAAACGGAAGGGCACTCCCGAGGGCGCAACACAACCGCAGAATAAAGTGAGAGAAGAGGGAAACGGGGGTTTTTATCTCAGGAACCAAACATAACAGGAGCGGTTAATAGCAACAGGACAGACAGGGCGCAACCTAGCGCCCCTCGTCGCGGACAGTGCTACAGGAGCCCTCATCGTTGCCAGCAACGGGGGGGACAGAGAGAAGGGAGTCGACTATGTAGGGGTCGGAAGGTCGCTAGCAGGGAACTCGCACGCAGAAACACCTGCGATCGTACACGCACCCCATTGGGCAGCATCGGCACAATCACTCAACCAAAGGGCTTTATTGCATTGCACTCATACTCACTCATCTCACCCTCACAGCAATAGGACCGAGGCAGGCACTCGTAGATCAAACTCTCAGGTGTCGGGGCTGCACCGAGCGCAGCCACCAACACCCTCGTGGGGATGGGAATGTTGGGGACGACGATGCCGTCGTTGCCACCACCACAATCTCGTCGCAGCCGGCGAGTGTCTGTGATCCTCACTAAAACACAGAGCCAACAGTGTCACACAGTCGGTGGTGGGGCCAGCTGCATTCCCCACCTGCAGCCCCTTAAGAGGAGCCCCCAAAGGGGCCATGTACTCACCTGGGTGCGTACCACCTCTCACTACCCTCACCGTCGCAAGCCAAATGGATTTGAAGGGACTCTGTATTGGTACCAAAGGACACAAATCAGATTGAAGAAAAAAGGAAAAGAGAAATGGCCCAAGAACAGAGAGAGAGAAAATTGACAAGGCAACCCCCCCTGACTTGGAGCATCCACCACAAATGCTCTAAGTCCCCCCAACCCTATGCGTGTATGTACAAGTGCCGAAAATAAATAATAAATTAGGTGGGCTTGGGGTACAGCCTGTCAGGCACCCCATCCCTAGGCAGTTGGGCAGTCTCTGTTAGTCACCAACAAAGAAGATATGTTGAGAAAACCCTGGTGCAACAGAAACTGTTAAGACGAAAGTAGTAAAAGCAGGCCCAATAATAAAGACAGGTTAGCTGCAAATACACTTTGATAACGCCTTGGAAACAAAAGAACGAGGAGTAATAATAGGGGTCCTTATCCTTGCGGCTTTATGACAGGTACACTTGTTTTTGTGAATAAAATCCCTAGACTTTATCACTGAGGCCTCAGTGTAGTCTCACCACACCCTCCTGCTCCCTGCGACCCGATCTCCCTCCACCGTGCTCCATCACACTCAGATTTCAACAGAGACAGAGCCGACCCCTTTTTGTCCAGCCAGGGACGATGTCCAAAATGGACAAAAAAGGCACTGTCTGTGGCTGTCCAAATAACAACCCTGCATGCCAGCAGCAGCAGCACGGTGGCACCAGCCCTTAAAGGATTAATAAGACACAACACTCTGACGGAACATTTGCCAGTGGATGGAATTTGAAAGTGTAGTTGCTGAAGAAGCATCATTATTTCCAAATTTGCTTGTTTTTGATGTCCCGCACTGTAACTACATTCACACATGGCTCCTTTGTATCTTAAACACTTAGTGACGCAAGCATTAAGGCCAACGACAATGGAGGGCTCAGTCTCCAACCACTACTTCTTGTCAATGAGATTGCTGAAAAATGGAATGCTTGCTTGGGCAACGGTAAAGCTGAAAATAAGCTTGGGTCCGACGACCAGAATTTTCGGCACCAATCCCTGAAACCAAATTTGTAAGACGGCGAATCTGCCATTACGTCAAAGAAATTTCAGCCAAGACGTACCTTGAAAAAAGCACCCAGGCCTTCCTCGCGAACCATTTTGGTAACAATTGACCACCCTCCCTCTGCGTTATCGAATGACTTGGCTTGTATCCGAGTTTTGACGACGTCCAGCTGCATCGGCGGGCGTGTTGAGTGAGTTCTTCGGGTAACGCTTCGCTCTTTCCATAGCCCTCAACCCCCCTTCTATGTGCTTTTTCGCTTTTCCCAAAAAGGAGTTTCTTCACGGCCACAACTTACCGGCGCTGAAACGGTGATGCTAGCAATGGCGCCGCCGATGGATGCGCAAAAGTTTTGGAAAAAGGTAGCTTTGCTGTAGTCCCTCAGGCCAAAGATCTTCTCCTTAACGATGGCGGAGCCGCCAAACAGTGCGAAAGAACCCGGAGCATTTCGGGCTGCTGTCCACGAAGCGCCGCGGTAAAGACCCCATCCTTCTTGGTAAAGGATCTGCGCAAGACCCTTGCCGCGAAGAGATTCAGGGTTGGTCTGCATTTTGATTTTGAGGACGTCCATGGGGAGGAGGATGATTTCGCCGACGCCAATGATACTGCGTCGCCCACCGAAGAAAAGTGCGAAGAATGAAACAAGAGAGGGTAGAAAGCGCAGAAATGAATGATCACGGGGGTTGAATGCGACCATAGAGTTGAAAAAATCCTCTATACCTTCCAGCCGTTGCGTGCATCATGGTTTTTGCGTTCTTTTCGCCAAAAGTTGATGCAAAAACACCGCGGAAATTTGCGTTCAAGTAGTCGTTGACGAAAGGCTGACCACCAAATTTGTAAATCCGCTGCAAAATCTTATACCCAGCAGCGAAGCCGAGGCCAGGGAAGAGTGCGATGTATTTTGACAGTGTTCCTTTTTGGGCGGCGTCCTGGCAGCAAGCAGAAGGAACATCAGAATTTTCGACTGAACAGAGCTCTGCGTTGATGCTCACGTACCCGGAAAATAACCGAGTTGAGGGTGGTTAGGCCCTGCGAAAAAGTTTGGCCGTTACGGAACGGCTGCACCGAGAAAAAGGCGGTCGATGCAGGCCGACGTAGAACGAACGCAAAAAGAAGCAGTGTGAGCCGTTGAGCCGTTTGTTGGTACCATGTAAAAGGAAAGGTGATTGAACAAGGTAGTTTCGGTCGATCATTCATGCCTCAGGAACTACGTACCTTCTCCTTGCTTGTCATGAGCCGCTTCGCGACTGTGTCGACCGGATGGAAGCCGAGCAGCTCAAGAATGCCCGATGTTGCCGAGCCAAGGAGCCGGGCGGTTCCGGACTCTTTGCTGTTCTTTCCGGATGCGATCGGCGGGGACATTTGTGGGTCGTCGGCTGTCTAGCACAGACGGGGGGGGGACTGTGGGAAGGATGGGTGTGAGGGTGAGGATGGGTCGATCTCGCCGTGTGGTCGGCTGTCGGTTGGTGGTGACGGTCGAGAGTGGTTTGCCTATCTCTTATATATTTTTATTTAATTTTTTTTTTTTTTTTTTTGGATCAACCAATACATCACATTTGCAAATAGAGATGGATTATTTTTCCTTCTTCTTTTTTTGTATATATGTTTATTATCAAAATATTTTCTTTTGTTGGTGTGAGAAAAGTGAAGGAAATGGGGTTGTTTTTGGTTTTTTTTTGATTCGATCGTGACAAGGATCCAAAGCCGATCCGAGCTAAAATCCCGATCTGGTCCACACGTTAAATGAACACGACTGCTGCTTCAACCTGACGGTCGACTCACAGACTGTGGAGTATGAAACGGTCGAGCTCCCTGACGGCGACTCTGTAATGCATTACCTTCTCAACGCAACCAACCCTCTCTTTCTCCAACCCGTTCGAAGGCAAAGCCCACGAAGAAGTGACTGGTTCGCCAACTCCCCTTCCCGTTATCACGCTTGCAAACCCACAGCTTGCCGTTGCGTGTGCGCTTTACCACCATGGCTCTCATTGTTGTGGACCTTCTTCCCGCTGTCGTCACTGGCCGAAACACTGACACGATCAAAGTTTTGGCCGATCGGCGTGGAAGGAACTGACACGCTGACGGATTGGATCGGCAAGCACGCTGAAGGAATCGAAACGCGTTGGTCGTTCAGGATGAGTTTGAGGCTGAGTACCGGGAAACGCGACCTCCGCTACCAGGTCGAGTCAATGATCCAAAACTGGCGGTTCGAGGTGCTGGTTCCTGGTGCGACTGAATAGGATAGCCTGGCTATCTTGGCAGCGGGAACGGGTAGTAAGTTCGAAAAGAGGCTTTATTAAAACAGGTTACCGCCAAAGGAAACTCGCACCAACTTAGATGGCGAGAATGTGGCCAACTTTGCTGGGCCTATTCTCCTGTCAAGCCCGTGAACGTTCCTGACAACGCGAAGATGACCTCGTGACATTCCCGTCATTGTTAGTGGAAACGCGACTTGATTTCCGCCACCTGCGCCACCGTAGGCCCGTGAACGAAAACATGCCGATTTGAGAGGTGATGTTAGACCAGTCGCCCGGCGTCTGCAGCTCACGAAGGTACGCAACGACCGCCTCGACCGCCTGCGAATTGCAATGATCCCGTTCGCCATCGTGAGTGGGTTGTCTTCCCTCCGAGGGGTTGGCAGCAACGACGAGGCAATAAAAAAGAGAAAAAAAAGCAAGCAGAATCATGCTTGAGAAACTAGCGCATTGTCAAGAGGTCGTCCCAACTATTCACAAAGTGCTCCGTCGAACAAGCATCAACAGTTCGTCCCCGAAGTATCCCGGACGAGAGAGGACCAAAAAGGCCTCACCATTCCGCATATAACGCCGGATCGTTGAGCACAGGTTCACGATCCTCACGCCAAACCGCGGGGTTCGAGAACGCGGCGCGGATGAGCCTGCACAGCTCGGTGCGGACGGCGGGCGACTCGACGACGACGGTGAGGGCGCCGGCGCACTCGCCGTTCAGGCCAAAGTTCTTCGAAGAGCTGTGCACCACAAACGCCTGGAACCCGCGCAAGTAGCGGACCGCCCACGCCAACGACCCGGACGCGAAGCCTTGGTACCGCGCAGTCGAAGCAGGGGAAGTGCGATTCCGCGGTCATGATGACGGCGATTTGCTGCCACTGCGCGTGCGTCGGGTCGACGGCGGTCGAGTCGCATAGAGCAAGATCGAGCCGTTGGGGGCTTTCTGGGAGGTTGAGGGGGGAAGGGGGGGTGGTGGAAGCAGGAGAGCTATAAAGGGGGCACACTTGATAAGCAGTGGCTGCTGGTACCTCTGGTAACACCGCCCAATCACCCCAATCGAACAACCCGTGTCACCAGAGGAAGCTGCGGCTTCGCCTCCACAAGCCTCTCCTTCGCGACTAACCTTGGCAGCCTCCGTTGAGGCTTCCATCCTCAGCCGAAGTAGCTTCCGCACCAATCTCCGCTAAGTCTTCTCCCCATCACGCTGTTGCAGAAGTCCGGGCCACAGATCACGGAGTTACTATCTCACCCTTGTCTCTCACCACCTCATCAACTTCTGAGCAGCTTGCAGCACTTGTGCCCTCTTGTGACCACGAAAGATGTAACTACCGTTTCCCGTGAGGCCGTCAGTTCCACTGCTGCTACGGGTCCTGTCATGGTATCCCTGGTGGCGCCACTGGTGTCCCCAACAAAGGGTAGCCAAGATCAGTACGCCCTGTGCCTGTGGGACTACACGGCCATGGAGGTGATTATTTGCCCATTATTATTCCAAATCCACTATCCTTTCTGCATGATAGACCAAGCTTCTTACATGGCCCACTAGGACAATGAAATTTCGTTCAAGGCTGGCAATCGCATCCTGGTTTTGGATCTTTGCAATGAAGATTGGTACGAGGGTAGAATCGGTGCCAAAGTCGTCTTCTTTCCTGCAGATCGCGTAGAACTCCTTTCGATCTCGACCCCACTTCCGCTGCGGGCTCTGTACCGTCGTCCGCCCCCGCCGCCGCCGCCGCCAACGACTCGCCCCTGCTCCTCGCTGCATCGCCTGCCCCACTCATTTCCCCTCAGCGCGCGCACTGCAGTCTCGACAAAGACCAAGACATGGCGACGCCAACCAACCGCAGCAAGGATTTTGTGAGTGCTGCTGCTAACTCGTCGGGAGCGATCGCGACACAATCTCGTTGTTAGTCTTGTTGCACACGGATTTGTTGTTTTACTTTTTCTATTGATTTTTCTCTTTCGACAAGTCATCCTTTCAGAAGAACAACAACACAGAAGTGCAAGCATGAACTCCCACACTCCCCCTCATGCGCGACACCCTTCTACCCACTAAATTGAAGTCCCAATGCTTCTGCATGCTTCCTGAACACAGAGGGTCCCAACGACTTGGTAAAAATGTCCGCAACCATCTCCGTTGTCGGCTTGTGCTCAACAGAGATGACTTTCTCATGCTGGATTTTCTCCCACACAAACTCGACCTTCACTACCTCGTGCTTGGTACACTCGAGGTTCCAGTCCCCCGTCACTGTCTTGATGATCGAGGTGTTGTCTTCGTAGATAGTAGTTGGCCCTGAATCAGGGAGACCAATCTCCCCCAACAGTCCGCGCAACCAAATCACTTCCTTCGTGGCCTCCAAGAGGCCCTCCAATTCTGCCACTGTTGTCGACGTTGCAACTGAGGCTGCGCATTTGCTCTTCCAGCTAATAGCACAGTTTCCAAGGAAGAATACAAATCCATAGACAGACTTTGCAGACACTTTGTCAGGAACAGGGCAGGACAGGACAAGGCAGACAAGGAACTGAGAGGAGTGATGATTGTATTGGAAACAATAATTCACTTGAGGGATGGGACAGGTCCCCCCATCCCCCTTTTATACCTTTTGAGAGTCTTCCTTGTCAAGACTCAAAGAAAGTTCCAGAAAGAGCAATTAGTAATACAATGATACCAATGATACCAATGACAACAAGACAAGTCAGGAAAGCAAAGAAGGTTCCAGAAGGTTCCACAAGGTTCCATGAAGGAATGTTCTAGAAGGTTCCAGAAGGTTTCCAGAAGGTTCCATGAAGGAATGTTCTAGAATGTTCCAGAAGGTTCCAGAAGGTTCCATGAAGGAATGTTCTGGAAGGTTCTGCCTCCCAGTGTTTGTCTGTTGCATTGGCCATAACTTGGCCCAACCGTCCAACAGCAAACGATAAGTCTGGTCGAGTCCAAACTGCTGGGAAATTCAAGCAGCCCACCAATTCTTGCATGGGCTTCTCTGTTCGTGGCTCTTCACCACGCTTCTCCAGAACACGCCCTGGCACCATTGGAGATAGTCCTGGCATTTTCCATCCCAAATCTGGTCAGGAACTCGTGGAAATTCAATGAGTTGCTCAATCGAATCTCCCCCTTCTCTCGGTCCTGTTGCACACTTGATTCCAATATAGCACTCCAGCCTGCCCACATCACACAACTCCAAAGTAGCGTTCAGGTGAGTCCAGAACTTCTCAAAGCTCGCCTTTGCGGAGGCATAATAGAATGTCAGCATATCATCTACAAACAATAGGACTGCCATAAAGTCTGGATTCCCTAGCTCCCCCTTTAGGAAGAGGCAAGGGTCGTGCTTTGATGGTCGAAATCCATTCTTCTCCAACCACTTGCGAGCGGTCTTGTACCAGATCCGCCCTGCCTGTTTTGTCCCATACAGGGTCTTCTGTAATAGGCAATAGAGCCTCTCCCCATTTGGCCCAATTACCTTGTATCCATCCAGCTGTTCCATATAGACTTCCTCATCCATGAGTCTGTTCAAGTATGCTGCACAAATATCACTTTGGTGAATTTCCATATCAAACTCCAGAGCCAGTACAAGCATCAGCCGAAAAGTTTGTGCTCATGCTGTCAGTGAGTATGTCTCAGTGTAATCAAGTCCATAAATCTGGCTGAATCCTCTCCCAACCAGCCTCGCCTTCCTCTCCAACAAGTTTCCGTCTGCGTCTTTCCACCTCTCCAAGTGCCACTTCAATCCAATAGGTTTGGGACCTGGTGGGAGTGGTTTCAATGTCCACGTCCCATATTCGTCAAGTGTTTTCATCTGCTTATCCATAGCAGCTTTCCAACTCTTCCACTCGGGGTCACGTTTGACCTCTCCAACAGAATTGAAAGCAAAGTTTGCTCGCCCCCAGTTGCTTTCTTTCCCTTCTTCTTGCGTTCCAGGAAATCAGATACTGCTTGTTCTCGCGGAGTACGCTCTCAATCTTGTTGCATCTGTATGCACTCACTACAGCGCTCCTGTGGTGAGCGGGGTGGTGAGCGAGGTGGTGAGCGAGGTGGTGAGCGAGGTGGTGATGGCTGACTCACAGGGGCGCTTGGCTGTTCCGTTGACGGCACGTGCACTTGCAAGCCTGGCTGTGGCCTTGTTGCTGCATTTTCCCACGCTTCTGAGTCTGTATCACTTTCACTCGTACTCTCGCTGTCTGTGTCTGCAGCTGGTGCTTCCCCCTCGCCAGTGAGAGGGACATCATCATCATCCAAATCAGATCCTGTATTGGAGCGATGATGCCTTTGGCTTGAGTGTGAGGGAACAGTAGCTTTTGAGGTAGAATCGCTCGGGTGACCAGTGAGAGTCTCGTCAAACCGCACATTTTGAGCAACAAATATTTCGTTAGTGGAGCTTCAAGAGAACTGTGGAACACTTTGAGCTACAACACAGTAAAAAGGTAGCCGCTATCCGCTGTGACAGTGGTGAACTTTACTCAGTGAACTCCTTCAAAGTTTCGGCATCCCAGCAAAGTCCACCCATCATGCTTGAACCCAGTCCTCCTTACACCAAGGAATTCAATGGACTGGTAGAACGGCAGATTGGAATAATAAAGGAGATGTCAGCGTGCATGTTACTGGAGTCGCGACTTCCGCACTCATTTCTTCCCTACGCCCTGTGCTATGCGGCATACATCAAAAACAGAGTTCTTCACAAAACCACAAAAACTATACCCTACCAACGCTGGTTTGGCTCATTTCCTACACTCAACCATCTCGCACATTTGGTTGTTTAGCGATCTTCAAAACGCCTAAGGAAAAACACCCCATGACCTCATGGAAGGGAACGCTGGGAATCTTTTTGGGTTTCAAAGGAAATAGACTTGCAGTCCTCTATGACCTTGCAGGGCGTATGATCACTGAGCAGTACCATGTGAAATTCCATGAAGATATCTTCCCAGGTTTAGACTGCAAAGTCAAAGACCTGTTTAAAGATTTGGGTTCCATCCAAGCAACTTCCGGTCCCCAACGCCCAACTCAGGCTCAACTCAACAAGTTTGGGAAATCGACTCCAATGATGACTCCTCAGATCCTGAATCTGAGAGCAAGGAATCAAGCGAGATAGAAATCCAACCTTCTCTCATTCTCGACTTAGATCTGAAATGAGATACTCTCTACTCAGACTCTGAATCTGAACCAGAACAGGAGGAAAGAGATGACTATAGCCTCACAGCTAAGATACCTGAAATTCAAATAAAAGTAGCGGACCATCCAAAGTCCTTTTATGCAAGAAGGTACTTGCGTGCAATGGTTGCCCATATTCGCAACAAGCGAGTATCAAGGCTTCAATTCCGCGAACTCTTCCATCGCATTAAGGCATTATTGGCAACCACCGATGAGGATCCAGTAACTGTGTTTCCCACAGAGAAATTACATCTCCAAGATTTGCCGCCGCTTCCTTCAACACTTGGAGAAGCCATGAATTCCAAATACGCAAAGTTTTGGATGGCAGCAATGAACAGTAAGTTCAAATCTCTTATGGATAAGCAGACATGGGAGCTAATTCCAAAAGCGGACGGTATAAGGCCTATTAAGCCAAAATGGGTCTTCGCCTACAAACTTGACAAAGACGGTTTCCTATTACGCTTCAAAGCAAGGCTTGTAGCAAAAGGATTCACTCAAATCCCAGGCATAGATTATGACGAAACATCAAAAATGGATCTGTCCGCACTGTACTTGCATTAGCGGCTATTTTCGAATGTTCCTCGAAAGTCTTGATGTAGACACGGCATTCCTCAATGCCACTGTTGATCGCAACATTTTCATGCTACAACCCCCTGGTTTTGAGAAAAAAGGAGCTGACCACATTCTTCTAGTATGCAAATTTCTCAAAAGTATTTATGGGCTGCACCAATCTGGTCGCCAATGGTACCAAATGCTTAGAGATTTTCTACTTGAAATTGGCTTTGAACAACTCAAATCAGACAACTGCCTCTACACAAGAAAAAATCCAGACAGCTATACTCTGCCTAGCAACAGTGCATGTCAATGATGTAATTCTTGTGAGTAAATCCCAGGATGTCATCCAAGATGTCAAAGATAAGTTTCGCAGCCGCTACAGTATCAAAGAAAATCCTGACTTCAACTACGCCCTTGGGCTCGAGGTCGAACAGATAAGTAATGGTATTTGGTTAGGCCAAAAGAACTATATTCTGTGCATTCTTGAAGAATGTAATCTTCGGGGAACAGGAATCATCCCAAAGGTTAAACAGACACCAATGTCCTTATCATGGGTTCATGACGACGCATCTGGCTATCTTGACAAGAGAGAACAGGATCAATTCCTTAGTACACTCATGAAAGTAGACTATGTTGCTAATCAAACTCGTCCAGATATTGCACATGCTGTATACGCCTTGCAACAGTATCAAGGAAAAGCGACTTTCTCTGACCAAAAGGCACTTGAACACCTGCTTCGATACCTCTGCGGAACATATGACGTTGGCTTGTTCTACACTTCCAACTGTAATTCCGGACTTCGAATAGTAATGAATGACTCGTTAGAGGCTGTTGAACATGCAGTTGGCATACCACAACCAGTAGGCTACGCTGACGCCAGCTATGCTGAAGAACCACGCCGAAAGTCGCGTTCCGGCCATGTATTCATACTTGCTGGAGCAGCAATCACCTGGTACAGCAAAAAGCAATCCTCAGTAGCCTTATCTTCAACTGAAGCTGAATATTACTCCCTTGCGGAAGCCTTCAAAGAGGCAATTTGGCTCAGGCAGTTGATGAGCGAACTTGGGTTCGATATCTCTAAACCCACGATTGTGAATGAAGACAACAAATCAACTATTGCTATAGCTAAAAACCCTATTCATCATGGGAATACAAAGCATATTGATGTTCGTCTCGAGTTCATGAGGGACCATTTGGAGAAGAAGCATATTGAGCTGCGATATTGTCCAACGGATCTAATGGTGGCAGATATTCTCACCAAACCACTTCCGGCAACGCAACATTCAAAGCTCATGTCACTTCTGGGGCTAGCAAGCTACGCTGATCTCCCAGGGAACAGTATTCTACCGCTTCAACACAGCCCTACACACTTTTAATTGTTCCGTGCTCACAGTCCAAGCGATATATCAGTGTTTTTGCAGGTTTTCTGGTATATTCGTCATGAGATATTGCGCTGGTTCAACTCCAGCTACAAGGTTGGTACTGTATATGCAGGCAATTTTCTCGTGTACTTGAGCAATCAATACCTCTCAAATTGAGGGGGAGTGTTGGAGTTTGCACACATTACCTACACGTTTTAAGATCCTCTGACCTGGCTTCAAGAGTAACGATAAGTTAAGATGGCATAAGGGCTGATCCCAGTGTCATCTACACTTTTCTCAATCTCTGACACTGTACGAGTGCTTAGAGGTGGTTTCAATCCTCAGTCTGGGTAGACCACATCAGTGTGCTTCACGCTTGCAATTTGATAGGAATGATTACAGGAGCTTGACAGGGAGCCTGTCTTACTTCTTTGCACACATAACTCCATGGAAGTTCTGGCCAAATCAGCGTAATGCAACAATGATG
Organism: Zopfochytrium polystomum; assembly: GCA_025765615.1. NCBI lineage: Eukaryota > Fungi > Chytridiomycota > Chytridiomycetes > Chytridiales > Chytridiaceae > Zopfochytrium > Zopfochytrium polystomum. The sequence goes on from JAIVFJ010000064.1 coordinate 43,685, forward strand.
TCATGCCTGCCTCCTGACTCCTCAAAGTCTAAACTCTATCTCTCAGAGCTAAAAGGCTATCACAAAAGTCTGATTCCTGAGACCACCTGCAGTATAAAAGGGGGAGCCCCAGCAGCTCCAGAGAAGCATCATCCCAGATCCTGATCACATCTGCCTGTTCTCTCTCTACCCTTGAATGCAACAAACAAAAACCATTATTCTTATCTGAGTCAGCATACCCTCTACCTTGACCTGCGAAGCTCTCCAAGTTCAACCTCGGGTCGATACCTTGTTCGTATAAGGCGCTTCGCTCTTACAAGAAAAGGGTGTGCTCTGCACTCTAAACAAGACCAATCTGTCTGAGAGCATCGGCTCTCCATCTACTTTGGCAACAAAGGGCGCTTCGCTCTTAACAAGAGAAGGGCTCACACTCTAAACAAGCTTTATCGCTCCACGCTGACTCAAGTCTGTTGGTGCCCTTCTGACACGCCAGGCGCAATCACCAACACATCTTCCCTGGCACCACACATCACTGATGTCTCCCAGTTTGGAACTCGTGCCATTGCCCTCACCTTATCTATTGCTTGACGCTCCATCCTCCTGCAAAATATTTTCTGGCCTGCTGACCCCCAATCTGAGGAACTCCCTGACTTGCAAAAATGGTGCAACTCTCTTGCCTCATCTGACTCCACCTCACCCCACCAAGCCTACTGGTTTGGTGACGGGAATGCAATCACTGACCGCCTTGACCACTCCAACAGAGCCCCCACACCTCCTTCTCGCCATGGGTTCCTCCCCAACCGCTTGAAAGAATTCGTTATGTTGGCTGATTGATGGATTGGGCTGCTGTGGTGATGGGTGGAGTACACTACTAAAGGTGGTGGTGGTGGGAGGTTGAGCTTGGCTGCTGTCAGTCTTGTGTTTGTCTTTATACAAAACTGTTACAAGGACCATCACTTGCAAAATGGTGCAAGTCATCTTTGCAGAGCAGTATCAGGTCAAAGCTCCTGCACACTGCTTACACCAGAAGACCCAAAACTAACACTCCCCCCTAAGCTGTGGGCAGGAGCAAAGGCCGGCACGGAGGAAAACCTTAAGCCATATTCAACTTAAGTAAACTGGAAAAAGAAGAATCACAAACACATATGACTGGCCATCAGATGGCAGAACAGAAAGGACAGACTGCACTAACAAAAAATGGATGGGGGCACAAATTAAACTTCAGAGGTAAAGGAAAATGAGTCAAAGTAATGAAAAGAAACAAAGAAGAAAACAGCTTCACAGATAATAAAAAATGAATCAGAGGTAAGAAAAGAAACAAAGGCCAATGTGACTCAAATGGTATTCACTGAGAGCAGCTGAGAGAGATTTGACCAAGGCAGGCACTCGTCGATGCAATGGACACCTTGGGCAGCGTTGGAGTATTGAGACTACTGGGAAGGGAGTTACTGCAGTGCAGTTGTTGATAATGTTTGCATGGCACTGAAGTAACTCCTTGCTATAGACTTTCTTGTGTAAGAAGATTCTGTGATGTGATGTTCCAACTGCATATTGAGGATGGTTTTCATTGCTCCCATTTCACAGAGTTTGTAACAAGTTTAGGCAAGGCAATGGCAGAAGAAGTTTTTGCCAGAATCGCCAAAAAACAAATATTGTTAACGTAGCTTGCAGTGTGGATAATGAGTCAATCTGACAAAGGAGGATGCAGTAGTCCCAGAAGATTGCACTTTCCTGGCAACTGTTTGATTTAGATGGCTGTTCAACTCCAGCAGTCAGTGTGGTGGTAATGAACTACTTGATGCAGATTTGGCACATAAAATATGCTGTTGAGGTATGTGTTGCTGATATCCACTGTGCCAGTGTCCCAGTTGATTCAGGCAGCCATTTCAGTGAGTAAAACACTATTGATTTGGACAAATGTGAGTGAGTATTCTGAATATCGATGCAATGATACTAAGGGGGGCCTCATAGCCGTGAGCTGTGCATAGAAGCACTCAATGCCGCTGTCTTCACTAAGCTTGACCTTGTAGACCCATTTGTTCCAGATTATGTTGACATAGGTGGGTTGTTCAATAACTTCAAAGGCTGTCTGCACATATACGAGGGTCTGGGCAGGGTGTGCTTGTCAAACACAGTTGGCCTAAATGGGTACACTTTGCAGAGTTGTCAGATGGTGGCAACAGCTGACGTCGTTCTGATGGAATTTCGCCTGAAGGTAAGAAGTTTGTGGTGTATTCCAAACTTTAAAGTGTTATGTTTTTTTGTGGTTGTAGAGAAATAGAATCTACTTGTGATGGTTTTAACTTTAAGAAACTTTAGGGAAAACTAGTTCAGATTTTTAAGATACCCTGCACACAAAAGAAAGCAAGAGAAAACTCTGCACAGGTGAGCCTTCTGCACGATGCTGGTCTGGGCTCCCCCCAGTACCCTATGAGGTGAGGCGACCACTCCCCCATACACAGCTTGCCCTCAACGCTTTCCCCCGCATCTCGTCTGGGCACATCTCGAGAATAACTGTCTCCTGGTTGGTGCTCCTTGCGGAATGGGCTCCCTGCTCAGGACTCCACCTCCTCTGACACAGGTCCGGGCCACACTAGCCTACAAGCTGGGACTTTGGTGTTCGTGGGCCTTCAGTTGATTTTACATTATTTCTAATTCGCCAACCAATTCATAAGCAAGGTTTCAACCAGGTGTGATTTGGGTGAGAAGGGTTTCTCTGGTCCATGAGGCAGAGGCACCAATTGGAATCTCTGTCCTTGGAATGGTCCATCTCTGATGAGACAGGTTCCAGTGTTGCAGAGGTCTAGTGGATCAACTGTATCATTCTGTTCCGCATTGATGTAACTTGTGTCAATGCAGTGGCGTAAGTCGATATTTTTGTTGGAGAGTTCTGTTGGTCGAGTCAGTAGTCATGTTGTTTTCTCAGGACAATTATGTGTGCCAAGTTTGAAATGCTTTCGTTGGATTTTGGGTGTGTTGTGAAGGTGGTGTTGCAGCAGATGAAATGTTGGTTTGTTAGCTTGGTGTGTGTCAGGTAGGGGGGGGGGTCGTTGTCTCCAATTGGACAAAAAATCAAAAATTAATGGTGAGGGTTGGAGGTAATCTGGTGACCCTGAATGGAAAAAGGCGTCGCTTAACACGAAGGAGAGTGATTTAGGGGTGCCGTTGGTAACAGTCGTGTAGTCCTGAAGCAGGCCTTTCCAATGATAGCTTGGGATTGGCTGGGGGAGGTCTGGAAGGTGAGCAAATCGAGGTTGAAGTTGGAAAAGTGGGCGACGACTTTGGAGGCAGTGGATGTTAGTTTTGGGTCTTTTGGTGTAAGCAGTGTGCAGGAGCTTTGACCTGATACTGCTCTGCAAGGATAACTTGCAGCATTTTGCAAGTGATGGTCCTTGTAACAGTTTTGTATAAAGACAAACACAAGACTGACACATTTTGTGAAGGCAGCTTCAACCGCCCACTACCACCATCTTAAAGGGAGTACTCTTCCACCCATCATCCACCTCACTGAATTCTTTCATACAAAACTGTTACCAAAAGCACTCAAGGAGCAGTGAATGGATTGAGCGTTTCAGGAGATCAACTATTCGATGGGCAGGCGAGCTGAAAACAATGATCGAGCCACTGGCGGCAACGGAGTCGACCCGAGCGATCGAGGGAATTGAACCAACCATCGATCGATCGCCTTGCGACCGACCGACTGTATTTGCCAGTCGACTATTCAGTGTTGTACAGATTGATTGGAAAGCGAGTCACCCCATCCTTTTGCTGAAGGGCGTATCGAACCAACCCATCGAACCAACCCCTCACTGACCAGACCACCGATCGACCAACCACTTCCACCAATCAGCTAATGGACCACGCCAATCATTGCATCATAACTTCAATTTTCACTACTCCTTGACCCAAACGCCTCTTCTACCACACTTCTCTACCACACTTCTCGACGTACTCAGTCTTTGCCAGATTCATTATCCGAGTTTGTTCCTGTGTCGCCTTGCGCCGGATCATGGACACCGTCCCCCCTGCGTCCGACAGTGGCTCGTTTGAGGACTCAGCGCCACTTGCACTTCATGATCGCAAGTGGGACTCACTCAGCCAAACCAGGAACCACAACAAATCGAGTCATGACGATGAGGATGACGATGAGGACGCCTCGTATTCGCCTCCGTTATCGCCGTTTCGAGCTGCAGTTCTTGCGCACAGTTTCCCAGTTCGACGTTCCCCATACTGCACGACTGCTGAACCTCGTTCCATTATATGATGTGAAGTGGCCAACGGGGATGTTCCCCAACCTAAAGATGCGATGGCTATGCTCGGTACTTTCGGGACATTTCAGTGAGGATGGCGGGCAAAAGGCATTGAAGAGCCAAGGGCTGGGCGAGCGGACGAGCACGACCTGCCAATTGAGCGAATTGAACTTACCACCAGTCGCCCGTCTCATCCAGTCGTTCGATCGTGCCTTAACCAGTCAGCTAGAAAACCACTGCTGCGGTTTATTGGTTCCTCAAGCAAACGAAGTCCATTAATTTTTGATTTTTTGTCCCCAATTGGAGACAACGACCACCCCGCTACCTGACACACACCAAGCTAACAAACCAACATTTCATCTGCTGCAACACCACCTTCACAACACACCCAAAATCCAACGAAAGCATTTCAAACTTGGCACACATAATTGTCCTGAGAAAACAACGTGACTACTGACTCAACTAAAACGATACAGTTGATCCACTTATCCTCTGCAACACTGCAACCTGTCTCATCAGAGATGGACCATTCCAAGGAGAGAGATTCCAATTGGGACTTGCAAAGGAGATCATTGACGACTTTGAACGCATCAAAATGGAACCAACTGAAGCTTCAGATGCCTTCATTACCCGATTCACCAAAGCGTACCATCGAGTCGACAGCTTTGCAAAATCAGCAGCTGGAGAACTTCTCCATCGTATTTGCCCTTTCCAAAAAGTTGTTTGAATCTTTGTTGGCTCACTGGGCCAAAGCCTGTTGGGAAAAGGAAAAGTTTTTCTTGTTGTCAGCAACCCAGCTCCTCAGATAACAAGTTTAGCCAAACTAATCTCACTCTTCAAAAACCCGTTTGACAAAACAACTATGATAAGCAACACATCGAGCTGGCTGATCAAGCAACAATCACTTGGCCACTACTGCACCAGAAATCACCACACCAACTATTACTATCCTGGTTATCTGCCTCTTCATATTGATTGAACAACAAACAGCAGAGGTTCAAAAACCAACCAGCTCCATCAACTAATAATCAATCTGCTAAGTGTTTTGCTCTTCACTTTTGAAATGCATCAAAGTAAATGCCTTTATCCTCTCAATTTTTTTATATTGTTTCAGCCCCGAAGGGCCGACGGGAAGAGAAAGCGCCATCAATGGTGAACCGTTATAGACTACGTCCAGGCATCTCCACTACACCACTCCTTGTGATTCAAGACTGTACTCTTTCTTGTTGCCTTCAACAGCTGGCGTCGTGACTTGAACCCTGGGCCCTTGAGTGACAGATACCCAGACCCCCCATGCTTTCCCAGGCATAACAAATTAGGAATTAATGATATGGTGTTTTCCTCGTCTATCAACCCATGGAGTTGGTAGTTCAATTTCTGGATTCCCTGATACAATCATCATTGACATGGCCACCTTTTGAGATCAGAGTGTTTTCAACCACACTGAAACTCTCACCATCAAACATATTAGTGATTGGGATGACCAATAGTTGTGCAAGTGCCAACTCTCACAACCATGGCAACCTTGTGCAATTTCCTCATAACTTTGGACTCTGTTACATCAAGCTAAGCCTCTCTTTATCTTTTCTCACATAACTTCAGCACTTCAGCCAAAGACAATTTGCAGTCCATTCATTGATAGAACAAGGACTGGTTGAGTAGTTTAACAATCCTCTAGCCATTTTGTAAACAGTCTATTCTGAGTGATTGCTAGGCAAGCGTGACCAGCACAGGGTCAAAAACCTCTCATATATTATCTGCTTGAGCAGAGGAGGAGGAAAACTGTTGACACTGGGTTTCCGTTCCACTTAATACTTGGAGTATTTGTCATCAGCACAAGCCAGCGCCCAGTACAACATCAAACATCATCTTCCACTTAGGGGGGAGGATTCTAGGGATAAGTGAAAGATGATCACTGGCACTGTATTGCCAATTAGATGGAGGATGCTTGGAATAAGTGAACGATGATCATCAGCACAGAGTTGCAAAGTGGTCTCAGCATGGATTGGCACCAACTTATCATGGTCTTCTTGGTGCCAGGCTGCTGGCTTGGGAAAACGCTCTATCCATTTTAGCCAAATGAAACTGGACTCAGGAGTCAAACTATGGAATACACTATTATTGCTGGGCTTACTTGACCCTGGCTTGGGACCTCAACTCACACATATTGACTGCTTCAGCTTTTATACACAGACACACTAACACACTACACCAGGTCCCACATCACAGGAAATTCCACAGCCATACCTGAATCCTCACCTTGACCCTGATGAATCAACCAACTTCTGTGACAAAACACAATGTTCCTTGAAATAACTTTTGCCTCATTCCAAGGAGTATCAACGTTTATCTTTATTGGACACTCAACACTAACACTTTTTCAGAGCAAACTATAAACAAGCTCAACCTTGCAAGATTACTGAAGTTCCATTCTCATCTAAGATTCTTCCTTAGCCGAACCAAATCTAACTGACTCTAGATTTCAAACTGCTCTTAATAGAGTCACTCCAGAACAGCTATGTTCTTTGAATGCCTCATGCATTCATCCAGCATGCATTCATGCAACATAACCAGGATCTGGAAGCTTCAGAGATTGCCCTCAACTTTTGTAATCTGACCAGAAACTTTGTGGTTTGGCTTGGATGTTAGACTTGAGAAAAACATTCTGCTGATTCTTTAACGAGGCAGAGTAGAAGACATCAGGCTAAGTCTTTGTTCCCTTTGCTTGCACTAACACTCTTCTACCAGCATAAATTCCACAACATCAGTTGGAGACTAAAGGCAAATCATCATCAAGCAATCAAACTCTTTCGAAACATCTGGATATACTAACTCTCACAAATGCTTTCTACCACTAACTTTGTCTCTATCTTTATTTTCCACTCTTGACCAACAAAAACAAAAATCAACCACCTCACACACAGTTACAATTACCATATCATCAAACTATTCAAACCTCAGCAATCTCAGCAAAATTCAGGAAACCTTCAACTATTCATTCCTGCAGATCAGCTTCAGAAACAACACCAACATCACCACTTTGCTCCATTCAGTCACCAGTCACCTTGAACCATCTTTGAACTTGAATTTTGCCAGTTGAACAAGTTGAATTGGAGTTGCATTCAGTTTTCTGCAGTCTCAACAAAGTCAGACAAAGCATCAACCATTCCCCACAGCAGAGTCACTCCAGAAAACAACAACTTCCTCCATTCGGTCAGCATTCAGCTTCAGCAATCAGAATTGGAAGAAGTTAAACTGGAATTGTTAAATTGGAATTGGTAAAAAGTATCAACCACATGGTAATCCACAGCGAAAGTGAATCGGATAACGGTGTACAGCTCTGGTGTTGGAGGTGACGGCACGACGGGTTGGATTCCCTGCTACTGCAATCAACCCCCAGTGGGTCTTACTGGGAGCACTATAGGCATGACTGTGGAAGGCCGGACCGATGTGGCAGACCGGCAATGTGAAATCAACCAAAGGCCCACGAACACCGAAGTCCCAGCTTGTAGGCTAGTGTGGCCTGGACCTGTGTCAGAGGAGGTGGAGTCCTGAGCAGGGAGCCCATTCCGCAAGGAGTACCAACCAGGAGACAGTTATTCTTCTGATGTGCCCAGGCGAGACGCGGGGGAAAGCGTTGAGGGCAAGCTGTGTATGGGGGAGTGGTCGCCTCGCCTCATAGGGTACTGGGGGGAGCCCAGACCAGCATCGTGCAGAAGGCTCACCTGTGCAGAGTTTTCTCTTGCTTTCTTTTGTGTGCAGGGTATCTTAGAAAATCTGAACTAATTTTCCCTAAAGTTTCTTAAAGTTAAAACCATCACAAGTAGATTCTATTTCTCTACAACCACAAAACAAACATAACACTTTAAAATTTGGAATCCACCACAAACTTCTTACCTTCAGGCAAAATTCCATCAGAACCGCACCAGCTGTTGGCACCATCTGACAACTCTGCAAAGTACAGCTTTTGAAGTTATTGAACAACCCACAAATGTCAACAAAACCTGGAACAAATGGGCCTACAAGGTCAAACTTTGTGAAGACAGCAGCATTGAGTGCTTCTATGCACTGCTCATGGCTAAGGGCCCCACTTAGTGTCATTGCATTTATATTCAGAATACTCACCCACCTCTTGTCCTAATCAATAGTCTTTGTTAACTCACTGAAATGGATGCCTGAATCAACTGGGACACTGGCACAGTGGATATCAGCAACACATACATCAACAGCATATTTTATATGCCAAATCTGCATCGAGCAGTTCATTACCGCCGCATTTGTTATGAATCACCCTCTGGAAACCTCCGGAACCTTCTAGAACATTCCTTCATGGAACCTTGTGGAACCTTCTGGAACCTTCTTTGCTTTCCTGACTTGTCGTGTTATCATTGGTATCATTGTATTACTAATTGCTCTTTCTGGAACTTCCTTTGAGTCTTGACAAGGAAGACTCTCAAAAGTTCCTTCTCTGCCTTGTCCTGTCCTGCCCTGTTCCTGACAGCACTGACTGCTGGAGTTGAACAGCCACCAAAATCAAACAGTTGACAGGAAAGTGCAAACTTCTGGGATTTCTGCATCCTCCTTTGTCAGATTAACTCATCATCCACAACGCAAGCTAAGTTAACAATATTTGTTTTTGGTGATTCTGGCAAAAACTTCTTCTGCCATTGCCTTGCCTAATCTTTTTACATACTCTGCGAAATGGGAGCAATGAAAATCATCCTCAATATGCAGCTGGAACATCAACATGACAGAATCTTCTTACACAAGAAAGTCTATAGCAAGGAGTTAATTCAGTGCCATGCAAACACTATCAACAACCGCACTGCAGTAACTGGCCTTCCCAGTTGTCTCTCAATCTTCAGCCACGCAGGATCGACAAAGCAACTGCAGATCAGAGACTGTACCAGGCAATACATGACGGCATCAACTACCTTGCAACACACAGGCGACCAGACCTTGGCCCAGCAGTTCATATCTTGGTGCCTTCAGCAAGGATCCTACCAAGCAACACATGAAGATCCTTATTCTGGTTCTCCAATATCTCAATGGTAATAGTGAGTATGGTTTATTCTATTCTCGCAACTGCACAGATATAGCCGGTTACTCCGACGCTGCCCATGGTGTCCACTCAGATGGGAAATCACAGCCTAGCTACTATGTTCTATTTGGAGGAACAGCTATTAGTTGGACATCTCTTCAGAGCAGTACTGTCATGCTGTCACCGCAGGAAGCTGACTATGTAGCTGTGTCTGAACTGGGACGAGAACTTAAGGCACTATCCCAACTCTACTCAGCACTTCAACTTCCATCTCCAACCCCACTTGTCATCTACACTGACAACAGCGGTGTGATCAACCTCAGTTCAGATGATCTTTACACCAATCGGTCAAAACATATCATGGTAAAGTATCATTATACTCAAGAACTTGTGGAACAAAGGTAGTACGGCTTGAATGGATTGCTGGAGGAGAACAGCCTGCAGACTATATGACAAAATCTCTCTCAGCTGCTCTCAGTGAATACCATCTGAGTCGCACTGGTCTGTTTCCTCTGATTCATTTTTTCTTATCTGTGAAGCTGTTTTCTTCTTTGTTCTTTTTCATTACTTCGACTCATTTTCTTTTACCTCTGAAGTTCAATATGTGCCCCCATCCATTTTTGTTAGTGTGGTCTGTCCTTTCTGTTCTGCCATCCAATGGCCAGTCATACCTGTTTGTGATTCTTCTTTCTCCGGTGTACGGTTTCCTTAAGTTGACTATGGCTTAAGGTTTTCCTCTGTGCCGGCCTTTGCTCCTGCCCACAGCTTAGGGGGGAGTGTTAGTTTTGGGTCTTTTGGTGTAAGCAGTGTGCAGGAGCTTTGACCTGATACTGCTCTGCAAGGATAACTTGCAGCATTTTGCAAGTGATGGTCCTTGTAACAGTTTTGTATAAAGACAAACACAAGACTGACACATTTTGTGAAGGCAGCTTCAACCGCCCACTACCACCATCTTAAAGGGAGTACTCTTCCACCCATCATCCACCTCACTGAATTCTTTCAGTGGATACAATGTAGGAGCGTCCGATCCGAGATCAAGAGAGTTCATTGGAAAGAGGAGATCAAGAGCTTTCCAATGGTAGTAACGGAATTGCTGTCTGATGTCTGTAGCACCCGTGTTTGGTCCGCAAAGTTGGCAGATCCGAAAAGCGTACAACCCCTTCTACTGATTGGATCTGGCTGGAACCAAGGGGAATGTGATTGGGATGGGTTACAGTTTTGTATGAAAGAATTTGCTATGTTGGCTGATTGATGGATTGGGCTGCTGTGGTGTACACTACTGAAGGTGGTGGTGGTGGGAGGTTGATCTTGGCTTCTGTCAGTCTTGTGTTTTTCCTTATACAAAACTGTTACAAGGACCATCACTTGCAAAATGCTGCAAGTCATCCTTGCAGAGCAGTATCAGGTCAAAGCTCCTGCACACTGCTTACACCAAAAGACCCAAAACTAACACTATTCATTCTTAGTTTTACTCATTTTCCTTTTTCTCTCATTTTCCCACCTTGCAATCCACTGTCCCTGCACTGCTGTGGCCTCAAAGCCTCAAATTATGTTCATCCCAAATTTGGAGGCAGGAGAGACACTGGGTGGAGTGGGGGTGCGGCTGAATAGTGATTCATCCTTCCAAATTGTTCTTTCTTTCATTTTCGCCTTTTGCTGTGTCTTTTCCCTTTTTTCTCTTTTCTTTCTTTCTTCCTTCTTTTCTTCTTTCTCTCCTCCCCTTTGCTATAAATACTCCCTCTCTCTCCTCTTTTTGTTCTATATCTATCAACTCTTTCTCAATAAATCCTACCTTGGTAACAACCAATCCTTTTCTTTCCTCTTTGGTGCTTCTCCCCAGGCCAGTGCTACCAGACCAAGCTGGGGATGGAGTCCTCGTGGGCCAGTGCCACCAGACCAAGCTAGTAGAGCTATGATTTCCCAAGGGCAGTGTGTTGTATGCCAAGTTGGGGTGAGGTTTCCTTCCCTTTCCTTTCTCTCTCACATTGAGCTCTGTCTCTGTGATACTGGCAGACGCCATACTGCCTTAGGGCATTCCTTTGTTGAACGGTTCGCCTGTTGGTCACCATGTTGGACAGTCAGGGCTTGAACCTGGGGCCTGTAGGGTACTCTTCATTGAGCAACTCCACTTGGTCAGCTGTCGTTGAATAAAGACAGAATTGAACCACATCATGCATCTTTGTTGAGTTTGAGCTGAATCCAGGGTACTGGCTCTGCTAATAACCAGGAACTTCCCATCTTAAAGACTTGTCTTATGCCTTTTGCCACTAGGCTATAGATGAGCCCCTGAAGATGAAGAGGAGATCTTATAGTACTCACACATCTCACTCTCACAGCAATAGGACCAAGGCAGGCACTTGTAGATCAAACTCTCAGGTGTTGGGGGCCGTGCTACCGGCCAACAACTCTGATTTCTTAACTTCTCTCTCTGATTTTTTTACGGATTTTCCTGAAACTGACGACTCTCCTTCTTTCGAGCCTGTCAAGCCACCACATGACTCTTACCATCGATTATCTGTCGCCTCCGTGGTGGGCGAGTGCCCATGATCCTCACTCCAACACAGAGCCAGCAGTGTCACACAGTCCGTGGTGGGGCCAGCTGCATTCCCCACTCGTGGCCCCTTAGGAGGAGCCCCCAAAGGGACCAAGTACTTACCTGGGTGTGTGCCACCTCTTACCACCCTCCCCGTTGCAAGCCAGATGGATTTGAAGGGACTCTGTATTGGTACCAAAGGACAGAAATCAGATTGAAGAAAAAAGGAAAAAGAGAAATGGCCCAAAAACAGAGGAGAAAAATGACAAGTCAACCCCCCCTGACTTGGAGCATCCACCACAAATGCTCTAAGTCCCCCCAACCCTATGTGTGTATGTACAAGTGCCAAAAATAAATTATAAATTAGGCGGGCGTGAGGTACGGCCTTTTAGGCACCCCATCCCTATGCAGTAGCAGTCTCCATTAGTCACAGAAAAAGAAAATATGTTGAGAAAACCCTGGTGCAACAGAAACTGTTAAGACAAATGTAGTAAAAGCAGGCCCAATAATAAAGACAGGTTAGCTGCAAATACACTTTGACAACGCCTTGGAAACTAAAGAACCAGGAATAATAATATGGGTCCTGATCGTTGCAGTTTTATGACAGGCACGCTGGTTTTTGCAAATAAAATCCCTAGACTTTATCACTGAGACCTCGGTGTAGTCTCACAGTACCTCTTTTTTAATCTCACACCCACACGTGTGACAAAGGGAGCACTCCTTACTTAGAAGATTCGCTGACTTGGGGCAGGTTGTACAGACAGTGCACTAGCTTGTGTGGTGCGGTTGGAATCCAGTGGGTGAGAGGACGAAGCAAGCGCTGATCTCTCTCTATTATCATCTGTGTGGCCACCCTTGCAGTAGGTGCACAGAACTTGCGGCTCTTTGAAAGCGGTGACCATTTCAATCATTTCTGATATTCTTCAGGGTCATCAGTCTTCACCAATTCCCAGTAGTTGCGCACTGCAAGGCGGTGAAGATCTTCTTAAAGTTGGTACCAATCGTGTTTGGTAGAGAATCCTCACCACTTGGTCATACAGTAATACTTTTCTCCGTCAAAGGTATGACCTTTGATCCTCTTTCAACATCAGCAGTTTGGTCTTCAGTTTCCTCCGAAGTGTTCTTCTTAAGGAAGTCAACATGCACTCCAGGGGCCGTCGTGGTCTTGGAGGCAGGTTTCTTCATGAGCCGAGTGGCAGTCTTCCACTCTTCAAGCTCTTTCTCAAAGTCATCAAGACTATTGGTAACAGCACCTTCTGCTGAGTCTACAGGAGCTCACTCGGTGTAGGTCTCAGACAGGAGATGTGGATAGTTTGTACCACAATCTCTCCAGCAGGGAATGTTTCTACAACACTGTATTATGCTTTTGCATCCTCGCCTGTGATGGTGATGACTCGAACAGGTCTGACCCAACGGATTTAAGAGAACAGCTTTTGTCACTGAGGTCACCAGGGTTGTCAAGGGGGACAGCCATCCATGCTTTCTCTCCAAGTCAGAAAAAGTAGGGATTCTTGTCTCTATCAAGGGAGGCCCATCGAAGGGCCTCCTTGTATTTCTCAGAGCGCTTGCGCTGCCTTCAACCGGTGGAGAACCTCAGCAACGAAAGGTTCTGTCAGAATTAACTCAACTGCAAGTGAGTGATTCTTCCTTCAAGCCACTAGGTTTGGGAATATCCAACAGGATTCGTGTGGAAAGATCAGGCCAGAGCTTGGTCCGATTAATACGTGCTTCCCTATTCCATGGTTCAAGGAGGATATCAACTGACTTCAGTTCTCCCTGCGTGTCGAGAGGGAAGTGTGAAAGACTTCCATTGTTTGTATATCCAATCAAGCCATTCGACAAGCGTGACATGATCTCAGGGTAAATCAACTCTGCTCTGCGAACTAGTTGGAGCTGGAGTAGAGGTAAAACGCACTGCTGTCCATGGCAGAGCAGTGGAGCATAAGTGCAAGAGCGGGCTCAGAAGGGCTCCATTGCAGGAAGTCAGGCATCGAGAACTTCAGGATTTTCACAGGTCTCATGCCTGGAGGCAGGGGAGGTGGAGCTTCACGTCAAATGTAGAGAACATTGATAGAGAACTGTAAAGTATCAACCACATGGTAACCCACAGCGAAAGTGAATTGGATAACGGTGTACAGCTCTGGTGTTGGAGGTGACGGCACGACGGGCTGGATTCTGTGCTACTGCAATTAACGTCACCTCCAGTGGGCCTTACTGGGAGCACTATAGGCATGACTGTGGAAGGCTGGACTGATGTGGCAGACTGGCAATGTAAAATCAACTGAAGGCCCACGAACACCAAAGTCCCAGCTTGTAGGCTAGTGTGGCCCGGACCTGTGTCAGAGGAGGTGGAGTCCTGAGCAGGGAGCCCATTCCGCAAGGAGCACCAACCAGGAGACAGTTATTCTCGAGATGTGCCCAGACGAGATGCGGGGGAAAGCGTTGAGGGCAAGCTGTGTATGGGGGAGTGGTCGCCTCACCTCATAGGGTACTGGGGGGAGCCCAGACCAGCATCGTGCAGAAGGCTCACCTGTGCAGAGTTTTCTCTTGCTTTCTTTTGTGTGCAGGGTATCTTAAAAATCTGAACTAGTTTTCCCTAAAGTTTCTTAAAGTTAAAACCATCACAAGTAGATTCTATTTCTCTACAACCACAAAAAAACATAACACTTTAAAGTTTGGAATACACCACAAACTTCTTACCTTCAGGCGAAATTCCATCAGAACGACGTCAGCTGTTGCCACCATCTGACAACTCTGCAAAGTGTACCCATTTAGGCCAACTGTGTTTGACAAGCACACCCTGCCCAGACCCTCGTATATGTGCAGACAGCCTTTGAAGTTATTGAACAACCCACCTATGTCAACATAATCTGGAACAAATGGGTCTACAAGGTCAAGCTTAGTGAAGACAGCGGCATTGAGTGCTTCTATGCACAGCTCACGGCTATGAGGCCCCCCTTAGTATCATTGCATCGATATTCAGAATACTCACTCACATTTGTCCAAATCAATAGTGTTTTACTCACTGAAATGGCTGCCTGAATCAACTGGGACACTGGCACAGTGGATATCAGCAACACATACCTCAACAGCATATTTTATGTGCCAAATCTGCATCAAGTAGTTCATTACCACCACACTGACTGCTGGAGTTGAACAGCCATCTAAATCAAACAGTTGCCAGGAAAGTGCAATCTTCTGGGACTACTGCATCCTCCTTTGTCAGATTGACTCATTATCCACACTGCAAGCTACGTTAACAATATTTGTTTTTTGGCGATTCTGGCAAAAACTTCTTCTGCCATTGCCTTGCCTAAACTTGTTACAAACTCTGTGAAATGGGAGCAATGAAAACCATCCTCAATATGCAGTTGGAACATCACATCACAGAATCTTCTTACACAAGAAAGTCTATAGCAAGGAGTTACTTCAGTGCCATGCAAACATTATCAACAACTGCACTGCAGTAACTCCCTTCCCAGTAGTCTCAATACTCCAACGCTGCCCAAGGTGTCCATTGCATCGACGAGTGCCTGCCTTGGTCAAATCTCTCTCAGCTGCTCTCAGTGAATACCATTTGAGTCACATTGGCCTTTGTTTCTTTTCTTACCTCTGATTCATTTTTTATTATCTGTGAAGCTGTTTTCTTCTTTGTTTCTTTTCATTACTTTGACTCATTTTCCTTTACCTCTGAAGTTTAATTTGTGCCCCCATCCATTTTTTGTTAGTGCAGTCTGTCCTTTCTGTTCTGCCATCTGATGGCCAGTCATATGTGTTTGTGATTCTTCTTTTTCCAGTTTACTTAAGTTGAATATGGCTTAAGGTTTTCCTCCGTGCCGGCCTTTGCTCCTGCCCACAGCTTAGGGGGGAGTGTTAGTTTTGGGTCTTCTGGTGTAAGCAGTGTGCAGGAGCTTTGACCTGATACTGCTCTGCAAAGATGACTTGCACCATTTTGCAAGTGATGGTCCTTGTAACAGTTTTGTATAAAGACAAACACAAGACTGACAGCAGCCAAGCTCAACCTCCCACCACCACCACCTTTAGTAGTGTACTCCACCCATCACCACAGCAGCCCAATCCATCAATCAGCCAACATAACGAATTCTTTCAAGCGGTTGGGGAGGAACCCATGGCGAGAAGGAGGTGTGGGGGCTCTGTTGGAGTGGTCAAGGCGGTCAGTGATTGCATTCCCGTCACCAAACCAGTAGGCTTGGTGGGGTGAGGTGGAGTCAGATGAGGCAAGAGAGTTGCACCATTTTTGCAAGTCAGGGAGTTCCTCAGATTGGGGGTCAGCAGGCCAGAAAATATTTTGCAGGAGGATGGAGCGTCAAGCAATAGATAAGGTGAGGGCAATGGCACGAGTTCCAAACTGGGAGACATCAGTGATGTGTGGTGCCAGGGAAGATGTGTTGGTGATTGCGCCTGGCGTGTCAGAAGGGCACCAACAGACTTGAGTCAGCGTGGAGCGATAAAGCTTGTTTAGAGTGTGAGCCCTTCTCTTGTTAAGAGCGAAGCGCCCTTTGTTGCCAAAGTAGATGGAGAGCCGATGCTCTCAGACAGATTGGTCTTGTTTAGAGTGCAGAGCACACCCTTTTCTTGTAAGAGCGAAGCGCCTTATACGAACAAGGTATCGACCCGAGGTTGAACTTGGAGAGCTTCGCAGGTCAAGGTAGAGGGTATGCTGACTCAGATAAGAATAATGGTTTTTGTTTGTTGCATTCAAGGGTAGAGAGAGAACAGGCAGATGTGATCAGGATCTGGGATGATGCTTCTCTGGAGCTGCTGGGGCTCCCCCTTTTATACTGCAGGTGGTCTCAGGAATCAGACTTTTGTGATAGCCTTTTAGCTCTGAGAGATAGAGTTTAGACTTTGAGGAGTCAGGAGGCAGGCATGACATCATTGTTGCATTACGCTGATTTGGCCAGAACTTCCATGGAGTTATGTGTGCAAAGAAGTAAGACAGGCTCCCTGTCAAGCTCCTGTAATCATTCCTATCAAATTGCAAGCGTGAAGCACACTGATGTGGTCTACCCAGACTGAGGATTGAAACCACCTCTAAGCACTCGTACAGTGTCAGAGATTGAGAAAAGTGTAGATGACACTGGGATCAGCCCTTATGCCATCTTAACTTATCGTTACACTGCGGGTCATAGAGCATGGAGTACATGCTGTCATGAGTAGATCACATACAACCGTAGCATTCCTCCAGTCGCTCATGGTACGTGATATTCCAGTGCAGTTTTAAACTACCGTGCACTAGAGACTGAGAGATATGCAATTGGATTCAGATTGCCACTGGCTATGCAGAACAGGGGAGATCGGCCATTTGCTATCATGCGCTCCAAGCTGAACTCATGTACTGGGCTTCTGTTGAAGAGCGAGACATTGTGGCACAGTATCAGTGACAGGAAATTGCACTGTGTGTGTAGCATGAAGTCGCACTGTGTGGTGCTGGTCATTGGCTTACTCACATCCGCTGTCTCCAGACTCGCATCGAGCATGGACACGAAATCCACTATCTCGTCTCTAGCAGCTGGTATGCTGTATTTCTGGCAGATATAGCTGGTCATCATAAGCAGAGACATGAGACGCGACTTTGGGCCGTTGAATAGTGACTGCGTATGCTCCCTGCTAGTGATGAACAGCGGCCGTCCGTGCCTGCGTACTACAGATGACACATTGTCGCTATGTGCTGTACGCTTGATGAGTGAATCACTGGCACTGTTCGAGTAATACAGCGCGACCTGGCCTGTGCCTGTCAGCAGAGACATTAGATCCTCAGACTGGGCATCGTCTGCTTGATGCTTGGCACGATTCAGGCTCTCCTGCACCATAGCCTCTGTCAGCTTAGTAGCCAGTCGCAGCCCAGGGAGACCGTATACAGCAAGGCCGTGAGGTACAGTAAGTCGAGGGATAGCGGGGCGCTGATCACTAGCTTCCAGCCACTGCACATCGAACATGCCGTCTGCTGCTGTTGACTCAGCGGAGATTAGCTTCAAGTAGCGGGACACAACGTAGCTGCTAGACACAGTAAGGTGACTCTCAATGACATTCGCCATACGCTTCAGGCTGTCCTGAACTATGTCATCCAGGTTGTGCTCCTTGCTGTACGTAGCTGCCACTTGCATGCGGGGCTCTTCCTTGCACCGACAGAGAGCATAGTATGGTGTGTCGAAGTCATACTCACCTGCTGTAGTGATACTGATGGTTGACGCGAGCATGAAGTCACTGTTCCCATCATCTGGCACCGGCATACGCATCTGCTGTTCATATGCTTGGCTGATAACGCTGCTGCTGAACTTAGTGTTGCTCTCCTTCAGCATACCTGCCATGATCTCGGCAACCGCGCTGGGGCTTGATACCACGCAAAAGTGCACCTCGTCACCGTCGAAGTCAAGATGCAATCTCTCGCACATATTCGGGTGACACCCGATGCAATTGAACTCCCATGCTCGTATGAGTACAGGCTGGAGTGAATCAACAGAGATCACAGGGCACCGCCATAGCAGACCGCAGTCACCATCTGTAGCAGCACGGAAGTTGAAGTACGGCGACAGCAGCTCACCATCCGACACCCGAATCGGTACCTTCATCCGCCCAAGCCATCTGCTAGGCACTCTGATCTCGTTGGACTGCATGTCCCACACTGGCACAGCAACACCACGTGCATTGGTCATACTGCGTATACTGAAGGTGGAGCCACGCACCATGCCTCGTTTACCTAGCATCAGTTGCTTGACTGCAGCAGAGAATGCCGACGACTGGCGTGTACCTGCGAAGAGATCCCTGTTGGCAGCTGCACGTGGATCTTGAATGTCATCATCCTCGAATGTCATGAATCGCGGGAATCCTATCACGTAGTCATCATCTGCTACATGCTCTCCAATCAGATGCCCAGAACATGCCGTGTGCGATGGAATGTGACACAGCCTCGTGCTTACATTGTCACTAGCATCAGTTGATATGTACTTCAGATTGTGTACATCAATCTCTGTCAGCTGAATGGATGTGATCTTCGGAGCGGCATCTACCCTCGAGTGTGCCCGTACATAGCGGCAAAGCGTGAATTCAGGTGGTACGTGCTCCATCCGGTGCTGTGATCCAGTGTTTAAAATGAAGCTCCAGGACGCAAGAGCATGAATACTGATAGACTGATATTGAATGGCTGATGTCCGGAGCACATGCCACATGCTGGCTGCCAAACGCTTGCACTCCCATTCAGTGCACGTATCTATGACAGGCATTAACCTCACGTTGCTCGTACTCATACTCAGCTGGGCTCATGCAGCCTGGGGCTACTGCACGACGAGAACCGTGCCGTCGGGTGCTGGCTGTTGGCAGCTAACGCAAGACTGCGGCATTCCGCAAGCTCAGTTGGAGCAATTCAACTCATATGACAGTGCGTTCTGCTCACACTTAGTAAGCGGACAGACATACTGCTGTACGTCGGGTGGGTTACCTCCAACCGGGCCCTCTCCATCTGCTAATGGTACATGCGCTCTGTACTACGTGAAGAGTGGAGATACTTGCTCAGCTATCGCCCAAGCCACAGGCACTAACTATGCGAACTATGATGCATGGAATGCCAATAACTGGCAGTGCCACGGATGCTCCGGTCTGTTGCCTGGCGATGTGATCTGTGTCTCTACTGGCACTCCACTGCCTAACCCGCAACCAAAGCAGAACACAGACGGGAGTTGCTACACATACACAGTCCAGAGTGGCGATACATGCGATGCACTTGACAGGAAGTACAATCTGAAGACAGAGCAGATCGAGTCATTCAACACACTCACCTTCGGATGGCTGGGATGCAACAGACTGCAGGCCGGTGCTGTAATCTGTCTCTCCACTGGCTCCGCTCCTTTGCCACCTGTCGATCCTGCTGCTGAATGCGGACTGCAGAGCATGGTCAATGGGAAGCGCAACGGGACCTGTGTACTGAACACATGCTGCAGCAAGTGGGGCTTCTGCGGTACTACAGCCGATTTCTGTGGCACAGGATGTCAGTCCAACTGCGGTATGGGATACCCCCAATCTGCTACATCACCTCCAGCACATAGCCAGTACAGAGTGGGATACTATGCGACGTGGACCAGGGGCAACGCATGCACTGCGAGTTCCCTGTTGCAGTACAACCTGACTGGCTACACGCACATCATACTGGCATTCGCAACCATTACCAGCGACTACAAGATAGCATTCGATGCAAGCGCACAAGCTGCACTATCTGAACTGGCGAAGCTATCGGGTGTGAAGCGCATGGTGTCGATTGGTGGATGGGGGTTTACTGATGATCCAGCCACTCAGCCCATATTCAGCCGGATGGTAGCTAATGGCAGATCAGTGTTCATCCAGTCTCTCGTTGCTATGCTGAATGCAGGTACAGTTGATGGGTTCGACCTGGACTGGGAGTATCCCACTGCAAGTGATAGGGGCGGCAATGCACAGGACATACCGAACTACCTGCAGCTGTTTAGTGACATAAGAAAGGCCATGCCCAATGCTCCTATATCTGTGACTGCACCCGCTTCACTGTGGTACTTGCGTGGCTTCGATATCAAGGCAATCTCCTCATACGTTGACTTTATCAACTATATGACCTATGACTTCCACGGGCAATGGGACTATGCAAACAAATGGACAGGGCCATTCCTCAGGTCGCACGTCAATTGGACTGAGACAGTAGATGCTCTCTCGCTGATAGTGAGAGCAGGTGTCCCGAGCAACAAGGTCACACTCGGTATCGCCCACTACACACGCAGTTTTAGAATGTCAAGCACAGGATGCACCCTGCCTGGATGTACGTTCTCATCGCAAGTAGCAGACGCCGGCACGTGTACTGGCACAGGAGGCATATGGACTCAGCCTGAGATCGATGAGTACGTGAGACTGTATGGGGAACACTTCAATCGGTACTTCGACGCTCAGTCCAGGTCTACGATTGGTACTTATGGGAACCAATGGGGAGCATATCTCACAGAAGATGAGAAGCAATATAGGAGACAACAGGCGGCAGCAATGAATCTCGCGGGAACGATGGAATGGGCTATTGACATGCTGCCATCAATACAGACAATACAGCCAGTGATAGCTACCAATGCTAGACAGGGTATCTCCTATGACAGCCAGAACATCACTAAGGCATACTGCGATCAGTTTGCAGACTACAACCTACTGAACATAGACTCAGTACCAGAGCAATGTCGCGGGCAGACACTACGCAGGGGAGTCATGAGGAATGTAACTGACGCAGTGTCCAAATTCAGACAGCTGGATACTGATGGTGACTACCCTGGCTACTTCCGGGCGCAGGTAGAGGCCACGAAAGACTATATGTCAGGTCAGCTAGTACGGTTCATGGCAGCCAATGGGACCAGGTACTTCCGCTGTACCACAGGCTATACACTCAATGGACCATGCTGCAATAACGCAACAGGCACCGGCTGGGTGAAGGGATGTGACTCGAGCTCCACCTGTACCACAGGATCATCGAATGGAGTGACTGACTGTGATAGCAGCGCGATGCAATTCCTGGTGACAGTGCCTCGAGTGGGACAGAGAGTGCCAGAGTACACGCTGACTGCCGTGAACGAGACTGGGTTCTTCGCTGATGTGAAACGCTATCTCGGGCTAGACCCTACATGGGTACAGTACGGAGACCAGGTGATTAACCTGAACAAGGCATCCGTATGTGGCAAGGACAATCCAATGTGTGTAGGCGACAGGATGTACTGGCATAAGTTCCCGGTGTTGAACAGAGACAAAGTACAATTGCCAGATCCACTCGATACTGCCCGACTGTTGATGTCGAGGATGGACGGATATCTGTCACAGTTCGCAATCACAACCTCCGCGCTTGATTACAGTGGCACATTCAATGCTATGGTTGGCATGTATCCCCTGATGGCATTCGCTAACACAGTGAACAATGCACAGACAACGTATGACGAGGGGAAGGATGCAGCAGAGAAACAGAGGAGGAATGGCATATTCGCTATAGTGGGTGCCGTGCTTGGTGTCATACTGTTTGCGACTGGGATAGGTAGGTGCTCCGTTCGCTGTAGGTGAATGGGCGTTTGCAGTTACTATTGGCGAGGTTGCAGTGACTATTGCTGATGTTACGAACACAATCATATCCGCTGTAATGAACGGACCAGAGGCATTCAACATAATCGGTACGGTTGTGGCCATACTGTTGTCAGCATTCCCTGCAATTAGTGATATACGCTTCTTGGCTAAAGTCCGCGCTATTGATGACTGGACGACACTAACCGGCCTCCGGCTGAGAGAGGAGATAATGTCACCGTATGAGGGGGACATATACGATCGCATGTTTAGCAAGGCACCACAATGCGGCAGACACTAGACACTGTGATACAGTCACTAGAGTGCAGTTTTAAACTGCAGCTAATCAGCAACCCGGATTTACGAATTCAGAGAGCGACGCACCGTTCTGTGTCCGTTCGATTGTAGTGCCCGCGCGAGTGAGTGTATGCCATTCATCCACAGTCCGATCCTCCAAGTACATGATATCGCCTGGCCTGATCGTTAGATCATCGAGGAAGTCAGGGCCAAATATAGCTCCTGATACTGTCTTGGAGAATGCGTCCACCATGTCAGTAATTCTGGCCCCCTCTGGTCCATGTATAATGCCCACTAGGTTAGTCAGTTTCACACGGGAATTGGCTATGAAAACAGTAGCTGCTAGGGTGTACTTGATACCCTTCGTTGACCAGAACAGTACCTTACTCTGCAGGGCATCACCGGAGGCAGCCTCATTCTGATATGTGCCGGACTCGATTACTGCCTTGTCAGCAGATGGCACGTAGGACAGGGAGTCAAGGGACTGCAGCTGAGCATACGTTGGGAGCTGAGCCAGAAGGGCATTGGCCTTCACTAGATTCTCAACCAATCCAGGCTGCGCGAGGCTACTGTTGTTGCTGGGAAGAGAACGTACAGTGGAGATGAATGAGTCGAATGTAGACTGAACGTATGATGCCGGTGCAATAGCAGGAGCATATGTCCCTGCACCTGAGTCATAGGTACCACCAGCGCAATAGTGAGCGAACTGATAGAATTGCCCGAACGTAGCACCACCAAGGCAATCACCGGACTTAGCTCCTGGTGTCTTAAATGAGCCGAAGTCTAGCTTCAGTCCATCGGATGTAGACTGACATAGATAGCGTACATAGAACATCATGAACAGTGGAACGGAACCAGCTGCATGCACCAGCTGAATGCAGTGCACCATGCACGCGAACAGCAACAACAGTCTAGCGTGTGTAAGCATACTGTCTATAGCAGGAACGAATGAGTGCCAGTGAATAGCTACCGCCCGGTCACCGGCATGTAATACAGCCGCAATTTATTGCCGCCTTTCATCAGCAGAGGCAAGTGGCATGGCGTGTTTAATCAGAACACCAGGTCCAGCATCAGCCAATATCCTACTAGCAGCGTGTAATGGCTCACGCTATGTGTCTGGCAATTCGGCTGCAACTGACTATTACTGTGGTAAGCTGAACTACACACCAGGCCAGGTAACAGCACCAGAATTCATGTCCAAGTGCGCTGCTATGCTAGAGTCAACGAACTCAACTGCAGGATACATGCAGGCCATACCCATCTCTCTGGTGAATGCCACTAAGCTGCAGGTACTGCCTGGGTACTACAAAGTGTATGGCAGCTCGGCACTCCCTCTCGATATTCCCTCAAGCTACCAGAATACCACTGCTAGTTCCGTGTATACTACATGGACCATAGTGCCTGCCACTAGCATAGCCACGGTAACTCAGGTGCTAACACAGACAATCGAGACACTGATTCCCACTGCTACGCTGACTACAGCCAATGTGACTGTTACTGTGCCGGTGGTATCATCTACTGCGGTTCTATCAGGCAATGCGTCGACGCTGTATTACATAACCTCGAGCACAGCATCGGTCCAGCAGATAGTGACTCCCGTGCCTATACTCACAAGTACCAACATAACCACAGTCACTACAACGCAGATGGCAACGGTGGGAACATACAGCAGGAATGTCTCGTACACAACAGTATCGTGAGTGCAACCACCCATGCACGGATGTCAGCATTCAATGGTTGATTGTTGCACCGAACTCTCCTTTTAAACATCACTTAAACAGCGGGACACTAACTATGGGTGTCATTCCCAGAATATCACATCCAGTAGAGACAGGGGAATTCACACTCAAGGGCCGGTGGTTTCGCTATGTGCTGATTGCACCTGATAAGCGCAAAGCAATAAACCAGAGCATCATGGAGAGTGTGAGTCGAGAAATGGCTACATGGCTCCTTCTCAAACTGATATGGTTCAAGATAGCAGATTTCATAATGTACCTGATCTTAGCATTGCCGCTGGCCCCACTGTGGATTCCGGTGGTAATAGTGGATGCGTTCTGCTCGGAGAGGCGATCATTGCCTATGAGGGTATTCTACTACCTCACACTGACATCCACAAGGACACTAGATCCTGACTCATACCGGGCACTAAGGACAGACATAGTATCGCGGCAGGGGGTGAGAAACGAGGAGGAGCTAGGCATTGAGACATGAGACGGAGGCAGGCAGTTGATGTGCAGTTTAAAACTGACAATAGCACATACCGTGCAGTGCGCGTAGCTGGTACCTCCTGCGGACATGATCGATGCTACAGTCTGAGTACAGGCACAGGCTATGTGTTCGGTACATGACTCCAGGTGTATGCTGTATGATATGGCCACAGTGTTCAGTCGGGTGTTCCACCGCATGTACCCGCAGCCTGCTCCTGGGTATACGTACCCTCATCTCAGCATAGCTCCTGTATCTCATATGCAGACAGGACCATAGAGCATACGTCATACGCTGTGCTACGCAGTCGGGTGCCTTTGCTGATACACTGTGCGTATGTGTGTGTGAAACAGTGGCATGAGTATTGCTACAGTGTGGCGAGTGCCTTCACTGGAATGGTGAGTATCGGATAGTGACTGCGATTGATGCGATCAAGCAACATGGAGCGCGAGTGATGAACTGTTGCCCCCTGCGTCCTTCCTTCGTAGCCTACCAATGTGACCTGCTCCAGTGATATCACATGCTAGAGTGATAAGCTCCATGCAGGTAGTGAGATGCAGAACCATGAAGTGTGGCCCCGCTTGTACTGGCATTACCCAGGAGGCGCTGCAGGGAGTGACAATCTGCACGTAGCTATCTGACACTGGCAGCGACGCACACTAGAGCCTGAGACAAAGCACACACCATGACCTGCCGTATACTCATTCGCTGTGTTAATCACTACATGCTATACCTCTGCACCAGGCATACATAACAACGCACCAGCAGTACCACCTGATTGTGAGTATAGCTGCTCTAATGATGGCAACTGTGTCTGGCAACCTGCGCTCAGCTGTCGGTGGTATGCATCTCCGCAATCTCTTGCTGCTGTAGTTCACAGCACGAAATGAAGGCTGTATGCAGGTACTGCGGTCGTGAGCGTGTGATCGTAGGTGAGCTGAGAACGCTGGGCTTGGACGAGGCATTGGTGTACGAGAAGTGTATATGTAGGAACAGTGAGCAAGTGTCGCTATCTCGTGTCATTGAGTCTGTATCCGGTATCTCTATCTGCAATCCGTCACTTGCTGTACGCTCTCGCAGACCGATATCAGTCACAGTCAGTGCATCTGATTATGTTGGACCTGCTCCGATGGCAGCCAGTGATACGCAATCGCACAGCGTCATGCGGTATACTGAGTATGAGTTGAGATTATCTGCACCTGTACTTCGCATCCCGCACCATGTCTTCAGTGCAATGGACCGAGTTGAGTACGGTAAGCAAGGGTATGCTGTATTCGTGCAGGAGAATGGTGAGGTTGTGTCATGCAGAATGAGACAGCGGACACTAGATGGGAGATCGGAATGCAAGATCACGCAGTCTGCTGTCTCTGTGGCACCCGGATTCAGCCTGTGTACATCCACTGAATGGCAGATCAGAGCATCAGTCTTCAAGCGCCTCTCACGTAGGAATGCTACTGGCTACTATCAGGTGAGGGTCACTGAATGGACCATGCGACACGGTGACTGGGTGCTCCGCGTGAGAAGGTATGCTCCGGGTGAGCTGATGGCAGGTGAGATTGAGTATACAGCCAAGCACGATGCTGCAACTGTTGCCAACATGCCTCGCATGGTACAGGAGATCATTATGTGGTACGTGACTGAGGTATACTATCCAGGCTCAATGATACCGTTCATGGACGATGTGTTCGTGTACAGTATGTTCCTGGTCTCTCTTCCAGTGTATGATCAACGCATACTGCCAGATGGGAACTATGTCTACCTCAGCAAGGCAGATGGTGAGTCTGCTGTACTGATAGATGGAGGCCACATTTGGGTGGTGTGCAGGTGGAACAGGGAATTGACTGTAGTGGGTCTCATGCCAAATCCGTCGCACTCCGTATACTCTGCTACGCCTGATGTGATGCACTGTGAGCTCATGCTCGACGCATCCCTCGTGTTCATATGCGACGTGGCTGTGGGTGGCAATGTACTGCCTGTGCATCGGCCGTATGAGCAATATCCTGCCAATCATCTCACCATTCAGTTGCCAGTGCCGTTCATCATCAGGCGATGTTACTATGACCTAGAGACAGCCATTATGTGCGCTGCAGATGAGCTGCTATCATCGGATGGTGTGGTAGCTATTGACATGGGCACATCGATCACATACCGAATCAAGAACCTGACGATAGACATGCTAGTGAAGGGAGACGCACTAACAGTGAGTGGAGGATATGGGCCAGACATTCGGTATCAGGCACAGCGCAGTATGCTGGATGGGCACGTTTATGAGTGTGAGTTTGAGCTCGGCCCAGCTAGATCATTGCATCTCGTCAAGCATCACTACAGGCCCGACAAGCGGCGCCCGAATACACTGACTGTAGCGAATTCAGCTATCGATGCGTTCGTGCATGGACCTGATCTTCAGTTGGCAATGAGCCGCAAACTCACCGATCTGTGCTTCAGAGTGCGAGAATCAGTATATGAACGGGCAGCTAACGTGAATCCCATCTCCCACGTGATTGTGGATGTTGGATCAGGCAGGATGCAATGCGTAGATATAGTGTCTCGCTTGCAGCTGAAGTGCCTGTACTGTGATCCTGAGTTGGATACTCACAAACTAGCACGCAGGAAGTACCGAATGCTGAATACAGCAGAGCCAGGCCATGTGATATCTGCACTGGAGGCACTGACCAAGGGTCACACACCGGCATACTGTTACCGCGGCAGATTCGAGGATCTAGTTGCTGACTCTGATGTCGTGCACTACATGATCTCCAAGCAGATCCCGCTCGTGTTCTCGTATTCAGTAAGTCACGTGATATCCAAGTTCAGCGATATAGCAGCTACGGGAGTGCCTGTTGTCGGCTGTTGCTATCTGTACGACGAAGTAGACCATGATGGTGTGGTGTTCGATTGCTTCGGCATTACCATGCGCCTGTATAGCTGCCCTGGGTATGGTGTGTTCCGAATGCCAGAACATGGGCAGATTGTTGAGCCTGTACTCATAAGTCAGCAACTAGACACCCACTGTAAGCTATACAGCAGCACACTGTGCCTCACGCATACTGATTACTACACTCAGCTGATGCCTGTGTTGAGGCACATGTACGTATTTGAGTCAGTGTAGTTTAAAACAGGCACACTGCTACTGCTGGTCACTCTTTCTCCCCATAATGCTGGATATCGGTACAACAGGGAGATTCTTGAGCTTGGCTACCTTGTGCGTGATACCTGCCCAATCACTGTCCTCATCTTGTGTACTGATCCCTGCACTCGGTGCGCTGCCACGATCATTGTGCGTAGCTGGTATGCTGAATGCTGGTACCGATGATGTAGTGCGCAGCTGTACTGCGGGTGCATGTTCGAGATTGTCGGCTGTCTGCACTCTGTGCTTCTGCTTGGCTTGTGCTATATCTGTTGCTGTTGCCGGTTGCTTGGCCTTGCTTATGCTACTGTTGATGACACGCATCTGTATGCCTGATGACTGTGCCGTTGTCTTGCAACAAGAAATGGTTTGGCGCAGCAATCTGTCTTACCCTTCTTGTCCCACATCCACTCTCAGGACAAAGCCCGCTTCTTTGACACAACTGACTATCGTGATGTTTTACTCCCCACCCTCAACCGCCATCACCAGGCCATGTACCGTGCCCAATGCCAGGCAGCAGAAAAGCACAGGAGGACATTGCCACAGCTCTCACACATAGACACAATCTTTTCTCTTCTGGCAAGATAAAGACTGTCCTCAACAACATCCTCAACTGCACACGCAGCAACTCTAGCATCGACCACATTCGCTATACTACTGCCGAAGGTCCCTCAATCACCCACGATCCTGCCCTTGTCCCTGGTATCTGCCAACAACAGGTTGAACACTGGTTTCGCCCTCGTACCCTCACTCCCTTCCCACCATCCTCCCCATTTCACTCTGAGATGCAACCCCGTCCCCACATCCCCCCAGATCTTTTCTCCAAGGTTATGCTGCCCCCCTTCTGCCAACGACGTCAAAAACACTCTCACATCTCTTGTCTCAAACAAAGCCCCAGGCCCCTCCCAAATTTCCAGAGAGCTTCTCCTTGCAGCTGGTCCTGATGCTCTTGCATTCTTCTCCTCCCTCATCATTCGCTCTTTTCTCTTCCTTGACATCCCGGACTCTTGGGCATCTTCCTCCATCTTCCCCATACCCAAGAAAGCTGCGTGGGGTGGTCATCACTAGCCTCCGTCCAATCAGCCTCTGCGAACTTGCTGCCAAAGTTGTTCAATCCATCTGTCTTTATCGTATCTCTTCCATCCTGTCTTCTCACAATGTACTCCTTGGTCGCAACTTCTCTGCCCTACCTGGCTCTTCTCCTGACCCGCCTCTCCACCTTGTACGCTACGCCCTTGACCTTGCCCATTCCACTAAACAGCCCTTATACCTTCTCCTCAACGACATTAAGAAAGCTTTTGAGAGCGCCCCTGTTGCTGGCCTCATTTCCTCCTGGGAACGTATTCACCTCCCCTCTTCTTATGTTCGCATGCGTGTCAATTCCCAATGTCGTTTTCGTTCCTCTGTCATCACCGCTTTTGGCCCATCCCCTTCCTTCCCCATTGGCACTATGATTCAGCAAGGCTCCTTTGAGGGACCCCTTGATTGGTGTATCTTTTGGGACCCTGTTCTTTGCGTTCTTGATTGTTGTACCACTGGTTTCATTTTCTCAGTTCCCACCCCTCGTAACTTCCCTGTCCAATTCTTCAACCCCCCACCCCCTGTTTCTGTTACTGGCTTTGCCCTTGTCAACAACACCAACACCCTCTCCAGCACCTTGGAGGATCTGCAGCTTCAGGCCGACCTCCTCTTTGAGTACCAGTCACATAACGACATCGAGTCTAACACCAAGAATCTTCATCTCCGTCATCAACACCCTGCGATCAGCACCTACCACCATCAACTGGGGCACCACAGTCCTTCCCATCCACCCCCCAAACACCACCTTTCGACACCTAGGCAACTACTTCACAGCAGACAGTATGAGCTCAGCAGCACAGCAGCAAATCCTTTCCACCACCACCAATTTCCTTGACATTATCAAACACAAAAAGATGGGTGACAAAATTGCTTCTTACCTCGGTCGTAACATTCTCCCCCCACGTGTCCACTTTCTGTGGAAAACTGCCATTCTCCCCTGTACTTTCCTCAACAACCTCACCACACTCTGTCGCAAAACTTTCAAATGCCTGATTGGCTACTGCATCTCTTTTCCCAATGCCCTCCTCCATCACCCCATGACCCATAACTTCCCTGACTTTTACAATGAATACTGCTCTGACATGATTGTTGACCTCAACTCATCCCTTACCCTTGTCCCAGCCAAAAAAAACACTTCACAAAGTCTCTCATTCCCCTCCTTTTTAACCAGCAAACATCCTTCCAATACTCTGGTCCACCCCTATTTTCTGTTCACGCTCACTCCATCAACTCATTAGTTCCTTGGCATATTTTTCTCAAAGTGCTTCCCACTCTCTGTTCACACTCAGTCCTCTTTTTTGAACAACTTTTTGACCTCTGCCTCACCAGTCCTTCCTACAAAGACAGCTCTCTCCCTGACAAACTCTGTGAAGTGTACCACATCATTAAGACCTTTATTTTTGCTGCTCCCAGCTGGTTAATGTTTCCCCAAGGCGAGAAAGCGTTTTCCATCCATTACTGGTAACTTACGCAATATGAATTGGTTTATGTTGTTAATAAATTGCGTTCTTCTGGGTTTGTTGGATTGAAAATCAGCAATCTTCCCCCCCCCCCCCCCCCCCCCCCCCCCCCCCAGTTCAATCTTAAGGGCAGCAATCTTGCGAATCAGTGCACATGCCTGCGTTTCGTCAATGCGTCCAATCTTCCTCTTGAGTTCTTCAAGTGCCTGAAAGACAAACTTAATGCCACTGATTTTGTGTTCAAGGGTCTCGCTTATGTGATTGTAGATGTGCAGCATCCTGGCCTGATTCTGGTTGTACGTTCCCAGGAAGACATTTACGTCATCGCTAAACGTCCAGTAGCCAACGTATTCTGGATTGTTTGGGACGTACTCTTGGGTGATATGCATGACTTCCCATTCCTCATATCCCGTTGGGGGATTTGTGGACCAGAACCTGAAATGCTCAGGGACAGCAGGAATTGGAGTGGATGTGTCTGTAGCAGGGACTGCTGGGACAGCAGCAACTTTGTGCGCGAGCCGGACACAGACGGCAGCACTTGCTTGCTTACTGGAAAAATGCCCCTGGCAAAGTGCCCCTCCGCATAGTCCATCCATCTTGTGAAGTTGACAGGGTTGACTAGCTGATGGTGCAGGAGCTTCACGCTTGACTCACTCATCTTGTTGAGAGAGAACGGCAGTAACAGGGGGAATGGGAGTAGTTAATTGTTGCAACAGAGATAACAAGCGAAGTTGTGGGAGAGCAACGTTGGGACAGGATGGGTGAAACAGTTGAGGAAAGGGAAAAAGAATTCACTGGGTGACTTGTCGCAGAGGGAACGGTCCACTGGACACTTGACTGGAGCTGGTGGGTTTGATCGCTTGGTTGGGTAAAAGTTGGTGGCGATTGTGAATGTTGACAGTGGCTGTATAGCTGACTGGTGAAGACAATTGCTTTCTCAAAGCAGTGGACAGCTTTGGTTTGATTCCGTGATGGACTATCGCTCAATTGCGTTATCGATCGTGATGATGGATCGACTGATTGCTTTGGGTAGCCTCCTTTAATGGTGGAGAACTCTCCCTGGTGAGGTGTTGAAAGTCGGCCTTCAGGAGCAGTGTGATCCTGTGGTTGCAGGAGAGTGTGATTGGCGGCGAGGGACTGGAGAAGGAAGGGCGAGCGAGACAAGTCAAGTTTTTCGTTTTGCTTATTCATATATTTTTCTCTGTGAGGGCATATTCCAACAGTCCATCAGTCAGTCCATTGGAAAATTGTTGCTGCTTGTCAGTTTTCTGCTCGCGCCAAACCGGTCCCTTGCTTTCTTTTGTCGAACAGAAAGCCCGTTTGTTGGCAAGCCCCCAGCGGGCGACTGGCGGAGTTTGGATTCGCGGACAGGCTGGGCCAACAGCCCTGTCCAACGACGACGACGACGACGACGACGGGGCGACAACAAAGCTATCAGCAATAGCAGCACCCGAACAAATCAGAGAAGATGCTGTCGCCGTCAAGAATGAGCCTCTCTGCGCCGAGCGTCCCGTCAAGGGCCTCCGCCGTTGCGGACTGTCCGACCCACACCATTGCTGCAGTTCGGGACTTTGAGTCTCTGCTCAACGCGAGCCTCTCCAAAGACCTTTCCACCGAGATCGAAAACATCATGGCGTCCTGCATCATGACCTCACAGCAGCGCCATCTGAAAGCGAAAATCTCCACCCCAAGACCGGTCCGAGTGCGATCGCCGCTGACGTCGCCAAAGCTATGTTCTACTTGGCCAAGCGGAAAGATTCCCGATCCTCGTGTGTCCTTCGTCGCGGCAGGCTCGCCGAAGACTCATGAATCCAAACCGACGAGCGACGATGGCAGTGTTCCCCGCCGCGCTCAGATTCCTGATGTTAACCTGTTTGAGGACAACAACATTCTCATCTCAAACAGCACGAGCCCACAAGCAAGAGATCAAACTGACACGGACAGTCCGGAGCAATCCCGAGACGAAATCTCTGAATTCAGGCTTGAACTGGCTGCTCTGCAGCGAAAGGTGGAGATCGCCCTTTCCCTTCCGTTTCCTTTTCTGAAGTGACACCGCACTTCCAACTCCCTCACCACTCCACGGATATCTGGCGGGAGCCAGTTCGACACGCTCCTGAGCACCACCTCTGAAGAGCAGTCTACGCGGTCGGATCTTCCTAACCCGCCAACACCGTCCTGCACGGCACAACTCTCTGCCGTCCAATCAGAACCAACAGGAGAGAGCCCCGTCCGGCAACAGGACCTCACCGTTGTCTGGAACGAGCTGCAGTCGATGCGTGAGCTTGTGTTGTCGACCATCCAGCAGCCCGCCCCACTCGCTCCCGCCGTCCACGCTCCTCCCATTCTCGCCTCGCCAGGGCCAATGTCGCCATCGCCCAGGGTGTCCGCGCGCGCACCGGCGCTCGCAGACATCCTCCCCGCCGTGCAGCAGCTCGTCCGCGACGAGATTGCGCGCAACAACGCAACGCTGGCAGACGAGATTGTTCGGCCCGAAGTCGCACGCCAGGTCGCAGCGGCCGTCGCCACCGCCGCCGCCGCCGCTGACGCCAGCGCTCGGCCCCCGCGCGCGACGGCGGTCGGGAAGGCGGGGTCAAAGACTAACTCCGCTGGCGCCGCACGCGCCGCGGCCACCTCTGCGTCAGTGCGCCCACTGGTGCCACCGCAGCCGCCGCCACTGCTTCCGCTCAAGGCGACCCCGCTGCGCAACACCCATGGCGGCTCAGCGGCCGTGATGCCGGCGGACAAGCCTGTGGAACGTGCGCAGGTTCGTGGCGGTGGGCGCAGAGGAGGGCTGCTGAACTCCGCCGGCGCCCCGGCAGCTGGAACGACCGCGGTGGCGCGCAGAGCTGCGCCGAACGCCGTCGGAAAGGCAGAGGATCGCTGGAGGTGGCAGCGGCCGCCGCTCTTCCGGCCGGTGCGCCCTGCACCCCCGCCGCCGCCGCAGCCGCCGCCGCCCCGCCGAACTGCCGCACCGGCGGCTCGCCTGCGTTCGGCGGCAGGCAAGCAGCGTTTGGCTCTGCCCGGCGGCAACCGAGGTATTGGCCTTACGTCGGCGTGGCGGTTGTCAGAGTGGGAGGGGAATGAGGAGGACGAGGGCGAGGATGCGGAGCTCGCGGAAATCAACTATGAGGCCGACGAGGATGAGCCCCTGGACGAGACAGTGCTGGAGTTGGAGGAAGAAAGGGACATGCAGGACTCACTGGAGGAGGACGGGCTGGGCCTCCGCGATATTGAGCAGAACGTGCACCAGCTGCTTGGGCAGCTGCGGCAGAGCCTGGATCACAAAACGCGGCTGCTTATGGACGGTCGTGCTGCTTACGCCTCGATGAGACCTGCAGGAACCGGCAGCAGGCCCAGCCTCAGGGCTCTACAGCCTACCTCGATTGTCTCAAGGAGCCGAGGGGGTCCTTCGAGCACAAGTGGTTTCCGTTCCACCCCGAGGCACCGTGCTCACGCCAGCTCGTTACCTTCAACGTCTTCCTATTCGCGACCAACCCTTTCCTCCCTCTCAAAGTCGCAGCATTGAAGATTAAACCTGAATATATCGGGCTTCTTGCGAGGATCCTTCACTTCCTCTGCTTTTACTAAATAGTTTCTAGGGCAAAATTCACCAGACTCGAAGGAAGGCGAAAACAAGCCTATCAAGACATCATCGGGAAAGGGAAAGGGAAAGGGGTGAAAAAATGAGCGTTTGGGGTTTTGTTGGAAGGTGGGGATTATTTTGTCGCCTTCAACAACTGTTCCATCGAGGTGCCTTTGCGATACCAGCCACCCTGCATTTTGGCCAGAAATCGTTTTGCCCGCTGCGGTGACTGCTCATAGCATTGCAACAGCAAGCGGTGAAAGTCAAGCGCGTCTTGAATCCGACGATGCCGTTCGTCGCTGCCGCACTCGAATGCAGCAGCGCTCTGCAGAAATGAGAGCGACACCTTGGAAACGTCCTTGGCCCACGTTTTGGTCACCGCCGGTGTCACGTGGATCAAGGTGTCCGCGTACATTAGTAAATCTGCGAAGTCCCACGGTAGGAGATCGCCATCCTGCTTCAGCTCTTGTGTGAGAGTCATGACCTGCTGAGCGAGTTGGCGCAATTCAGCGTCAGTGCTGAGGGGAGAGTATCGGAGGGCGGAGGTGAAGCTGGTGGCGAGGGTTTTCGGATTGGATCCAAGCGAGGGACGGCGGCTGTCTGAGCTGTCGGTGTGGTTTGATGGAGGATCAGACGTCGATTCATCTGGCAGTGGTTGTAACGTTGAAGAGGAAAAACGCATTGACTGCTGAGAAGGCGAAGCGAGGACTGGGGATGCGGGTGGTGATAATGGTGGTGGCGGAAGGAAAGACGGGGTGCCTTGCCCGGATACCGAGCCCCGAGTACGGGGAGGAAAGGCGGACGACGACGAAGATGAACGGCTGAAGGATGCGGCATTCGCATTCAACCGAGATAGAAACGAAGACGACTTGAGATTGCTGAGCATGTAGGAACCAAGGGCTGATGTGGAGGAACCTTTTGGTGTATTTGGAGTAACAGGGCGGGAGGAGACGGACGACGCAGTGGCAAACGACGATAGCGAGGCTGAGGCTGCTGGTGTAACCGAAGGGCGCTTCGTCCGGTGAAGTTCGTACGACACAGACGTGCCCAGATCCACTTCTTCGTATGTATCCAACATTTCCACATTGTCGTGGCTGATGGGAAGTCCGGCGGCGTCCATGTCTCCAGTGCGGGAAAGGACAGCTGGGGACAAGAGGCTGAGGAGGGACTGGCGAAAGGCGAACAGGGAGGGCCCGATACGATTCCCTTCCACAACTAATCAGGGACCAGCAGTTTTCTTCGACAGTGGCAGCTCAAAGGGGGGCCGTGTCGTTTCGGGTTGCGGGGTTGGGGGGAACTGCGATCGGGGCGGTCAAGAGAAGGGGAGCGTTTTGTTGTGCGTCGTGGCCGGCTGCGCAAGTATGGGGCAATCAATGTTATTCGATCGGTCTGTCTGTCTTGTTTGTTTGGGTAAAATTTTCCTACTAATCTCTTTGTTTTTTTTTTCCCCCTCTTAATTGTTTCGTCTTTGTCTCTTTCTCTTTGTCGTCTGATAAAACGCAAATCACCAACCAGCGAGAGCTTGCCTTCTCGCTCTCGCTCACTCGCTCCCAACTCTCTCTCTCATCCGCTCTCGGTCGTGTCTAGAAAATGCCGGGCATGGATATACGGTCGCCGGGCCGTGGAATAGTAAAAAATTCAATCAACCACCGGATACTACGAAATCGTTGTCAAGGGGCGTCACTGGATGATGATGCCCGTCTCATTGTCGAGGAGGGAGCACCAGCTGCAGACAGCGAGAGTAACAGTGAGTGAGGTCCAGACATCACAACAATTGTTCAGTGCAGTAACTCTATTCAAGAGCTTCATGATCATAGATTTGAATTTGATCCCTCCGATATTGAAGCGCGAAAGAAACAACGCCGCAACCATCGGACCTGACCAACTACCCTCAAAATCAAAAACGAGGTCTTCGCAAAGGAAGGAGGAGAGAAATGGGCAGCAGAGGGGCGGTTGACCAGAAGTAGGGACGGAGGAGGTTGTGACGACAGGGAAGAGCCCGGCAGTGAGCCCTCAAGTTCCCACGTCATCAGTCGTTTTTCATTAGGATGTAATTAGATAATACGGGAGGGAGAGTAGTAGTTTGAGAGTTATCGGACAGCAATACGAGATGACGACCTTTTAGTAAACGAGGTGGAAAGAAGGTGTCTCAATAATGTGGTAGTGCTCGTCGCCATTGTAACCTGGGGGCTTGAAGTGCTTCAGACCCTTGAGGCGGAGCTTGTAGTCACCGGCGGGGAGCTTGAAAATATTTTGGCTGTCAGGGGTAGCCAGGACATCGCCAGCCCAGAAGTAGGTAGCCGGAGCCAAAATGCTTTGAGCCTTGGTTGGGGCGATCCGCTGACCAGTTCCGTAGAGGAAGGTGTCAAGGGGTCCGCTTTCGGACGTGCTGAAAACAAGGTATCCCTGGTTCCGGTTGTGGCCAACACCAAGCTTGTTCAGGGCGTCCTTGACCGCACGGTCGGATCCCGTGTAGATGACTTCGACGTACGCGTTGCGGGTGGTGGTCGCGATGGCCCAGAAAAGCTGCAGATTTGCGCTGGTGACGTTGACTGTTGCGCCGGCTTGAACCAAGTTGCCATCTGCGCCGTAGATGCCTGTGGGGGCTGCGAGGCTTATCGGCGCATTCACGGAGAAAATAGGAGCGTTCATCCAAGTGCCGACCATGCCCACATACGGGACGCGCACAACAGAGGAGTCGACGTTGTTGGTGACCGTAATGTAGCCGGAGTAGAGCGGGAATCGCGTGGGGTCAGCCGAAACGGGCGGAGTCACTTTCACGTTGACCTGGTAGGAGGCCCCCGGGGCAACAACGGTTTGGAAGACGGACTCTTGCTTGTTGCCGAAGCCGAGAGAAGCGTAGTTGCTGGTATATTCAGCAGCAGGTTGGACGATGTCTTCCTTGCCGTTGAAAGGGTTGGCAGTCGCAGCTCCAACGTTGGTGAAGGTGTACGAGACGGCCTTGTCATAGTTGTTCGTAATAACAACGCTGTAGTGGTCTTTCCGTGTGAATTGGGTGTCGTTGAGGGCCAGGAATGACGGGGTGATAACAGTCTTGACAGTGGCAGCGTTGTACGCATTGACAAGGCCAGCGCCCTGAAGGACAACAGAGTCGACCAGAGTGCTGTCGAACTTTTGCTTGGGAACTGCAGTGTTCTGAAGGGTGGTCTTCACGGCATCGAAGGAAATCTTGCCGCGCTTTTGCAGGAGGAGGGCAGCAACGCCGGAAGCGTACGGAGTGGCCATGGAGGTTCCGTCATAGGCGGCATACGGCTGAACGTATCCTTGCTTGCTAGCAGCAGTCAGGGAGATGCACGAAAACACCTGACCGCCAACAGCACCCAAGTCTGGCTTCATGTGGAGCTCGGCGTCCAATCCACCAGACGAGTAGTCAGACACAGTTCCACCGGTTGCGTACGGGAAGACGGCTTGGGCTTTGCTGATAACAGCCTTGTCCGGGGTCGCCAGGATTGCAGCACCAGCTTCCCGGGTGGTCGAAGCAGTTGGGATTGAGCCACCAGTAACGCCAATGATGCCATCACCGTTCGAGTAGATGATACAGGCGGTAGCACCAGCCTTTTGGGCGACTGTGCAGCGCTTGTTCGAGCCGCAACCAGAGCCCCATCGCAGAAGAACTGCCTTGCCTTGAGCTCCGGCACCAACAGAATTGCAACCGTCGTCTTGGACATCGTCGGCAACGGCCTTGGGGTTGTTGATGAAGATGTCCAGGGACTGAGGGGAACCGAAGGAGCTGTTCAGGACACCGGGTCCCCAAGGGAACAGTTGTCCGTTCACATTGAGCGTGAACTTCGCAGTTTCCACGTTGTCAAACGAGGCGACGCTGAAGCCCGCGAGGGCACCAGCAGGGTTGGAAGCCGCAAAAATACCAGCCGACCCGTCGTTACCCGCAGCCGAGAAGACGATAACTCCAGCCTTGCTAACTCGGTCGACAGCGATAGCGTCAGACTCGTCAGGGAACGACGGACCACCGCCAAGCCTTTTTTTTAAGAAGGAAACAATGGGAAAATTAGTTTCAATAAACCTAGCAGTCCAAATCACACAAATATAATGGCACTCACGACATATTGATGATGTCAGCGCCCTCCTCAGCGGCCCTGTAGATGGCAGACGAGATAACATCGTTGGTGGTGTCGCCGTCACAGCCAAATACGCGGTAAGCAGCGAGAGTCGCTTCCGGAGCAACACCAGTCCACGGCAGGCTAGTGATGAAGCCATCCTGCGTGATGTGCGAGGCATCTCCTGCGGAAATTCCAGCCACGTGGGTCCCGTGTGATTCCTCACTGCACTCGTCGAGCGGGTCTGCGTCAGGAGCGAGCTGGTTGTTGGTGGCGCTGAAGCTGTCTCCAACGAAATCCCAGCCGCGCGCAACCTTGCAACCGGGTCCGAAGCAACCGCCCAGGGCGGGGTGCTTCCAGTAAATGCCACTGTCGATAACGGCGATGGTGACGCCCTTGCCAGTAAGACCAAGCTCGCTGCGGGCTTTGTCCACGCCGGTGAGCGTGTGGATCTTTTCAGGAACGTCCACACTGGCCGAGGCGCGAATGACTTTTGGGGCCGACCGAGACGCGACTGGGTAAATGGAGACACTGCCGCCCAAGTCCTTCACTGCGTCGGTGGCTGTATTGGAGTTTTTGGGCATTTGTTAAGGGCGAGTGGCAGGGCATGCCATGGTTACGTACCATTTCGCAAGTGATCCTGCAGAGAAAAGGAGACCCCGCAAAACAGCTTCGTGTCTGTCACCGTGCGAAT
The DNA here is from genome assembly GCA_025765615.1 of Zopfochytrium polystomum. Lineage (NCBI taxonomy): Eukaryota > Fungi > Chytridiomycota > Chytridiomycetes > Chytridiales > Chytridiaceae > Zopfochytrium > Zopfochytrium polystomum. The sequence goes on from JAIVFJ010000064.1 coordinate 82,078, forward strand.
GGTGGGCTTGAGACCCTTCGACGAGAGGTAGTTGAGGACGTTGTCCCGTTGGCCAGAGCAGGAGGAGCCTGCTGGGAACTCGACCATAGCCATGTGCAAGAGGTTCGACGGAGTTGACGCCGTCGCAGTCGACGCCACGGCAAGGGTGCCGGCGGCGGTGAGAAGAAGATTAACCATTAGGTGATGTGTACGAAACTACTATTACTACTACTAAGTACTGGTGAGAAGATTAGAGGGGATGATGGGTCGAAGTGGAGCAGTGGTCCTACATTTTATAGCGAGCATCCCCCACAAACCTCTCTCTTCGCTCTCTGTCTCCACCCCATTCGATTCTCTCATTTCTTTTCCAACGGCCGAATCTCCTTTTTTAGTGAAAACACGCATGTGCGCGGTGGCAGGCCTTTTCTTTATTTGGAGAAAGTTTGATGGCTTCGAAGCAAACGTCTTACGTGGGCGCGGAAACTGATTGGTGCCCGTCGAATATTGCTTTTTTTTTTTTTGACTGAGCCTTCTCTCTCTCTCACTCTCACTCTACGCACACTCACACACACACACACACACACACTCTCTCTCTCTCTCTCTTCTCTCTCTCTCTCTCTCTCTCTGGCACTCTCTGTTTCCACATTTCAATTTTTTAAGCAAGACAAGATGCGAGGTGACGTCCGGCACTTGCCATATCGGGGAAGGCCGCATGCTTGGCGACAGGACAAGGCAAGTTAATTTCTTGGGAACAATGACGACAGTCAGCGCTTCAATGTTTCGCCATGAATACGATGACTTTGCCAGGCATGACGCTGACGGTAGACCCTGCCAATGGTGATTGCCGGCTCTTCCACAAGTGGCTACTCCAAATACCGCCAGCGCCATCGCCACACGAGAAAATCCTGAACGGTTCCCAAGTTTTGCCCGCTCGCCAGCGCCGAAGCACGGTTTCACCTCCCGCCAGCCTCAATAGATCAACCTGTAAGTTGTAGGTCCTTGGCGTTGGGACTGTTGGCAACGATGTTGAGATTTTGTGTGAGCAAAGGTTGCTGCTGAGCCGGTCACCGCTCCGGTCGAGCTATACCACGCCGAAACCTTCCAGAGCGCCCATCCATCTTTTCAGGATTAGTAGGCAAGAACTCCGGCTTACTGCATCTGAGACGGAGCAACGACACATTTATAGTGCCAGCACTGAGCATCAGGAATTCTTGGGTTTCTAACTAAGCCCCAATGGCAAAACAAAGTAAATGTTCATCCCTGTCACCTGGGCGTACCCTCATCTGGGCACCATTTTGCGCCCTCCGGGTTTGCCCATTTGTGAGGAATGCCCCGAGTTCAAGATCTGCCTCGGTGAACCCTGTCCCTGGTTGCCAGTGCAAAGCAAACTGCTGCAAATTGGCAATCTAGATACTTTGGTGCGACCCACTTGGGAACACTTTGAAATCCTGACGGACGCGCATCGTGTTGTCGTCATTTTTCTGGACTGTGCTAGTTGTTTTAGTTTTCTTTCGTCCTTCACTTAGCGAAGAGCCTGAGAAAAAACCATTGAGAAAAATCCCTAAGAGGTTGTCCGCCACCTCCTCTCGGCTGATATGACATCGCGAGCACCCGTATTTTTCACCGAAAGTATTTGAGATATTTACACACGAACGCAGGAAGGTGGAAGGAACCAATGTTTCCTTCAAGCCCCCGACCGAATTTTGGGATTTAGAGGCAGCTTGGACGAAGCAGCCCGTTTCGACCACGCATGCGGCGTGTTGCCAATCAACGGCGTGAATTTGGAAGGTGCTTCCCTGGACATGGGTCGATACAGAGAGCTGTTTAGCTCTTCTCTAGAGTCATCAACACGTCGTCCAACGTAGAGGGTTGTGAATGTCCACTGAACGGGGCCTCGAAACATGGCTAAGAATACGATTATTGTCTTCAACACATTCCTGAAACTCTTCCGTGGCGGCGATGGTCGCCTCCGGGACGACGTCGCTCCGCCTCTGCAGTGATAATGCTTCCGGAAGAAGACGGCCGCATTCTCGAATAATGTACCCGTTTACTCATATCCTTGGCAGGCAGCGTTGAAGTCCTCTTCGGCGTTGAAGGGAATCATCGTATTCTTAGCCATGTTTAAAGGCACGTTCAGTGGCTATACACAGCCCTCTGCATATGGAGACGTGTTAATGACTCTAGAAAAAGCAAACATCTCTCTGTATCGGGTGTCCAGATGTCTTCAGGGATCTGTGCAGTCGGCGTCAACAGTTCCCATCAATCCACGTTGGTGGGCAAGGTGCCCGAGCGTCCACGTGTTCTTCACGCATCCGTCCGGTCGGTGAGGACACTCTGGAGCGGACCATCAAGGCGTCGTGTAAAGTGGCGGACTGTGCGAGTGTGTTTACGGAATCAATGCACCGGTTGCAGCACATCCGAATGGCGCATAAGCGGGAACGTTGCCACTGCAGACTTCATGCCTGGATGGTTTGCGCTGCTTGCACGGCTTCCGGCTGTAGGCGTGACTTGACCAGCAGCACAAACCGATCGAGGCACGAAGACTCAAAGGTTTGTTGTCAAAAGTGGGTCCATTATCCTGTCTTTCCTGTACATAGCCTTGGCACGCTGCCACAAAATGCACTCCTGTTCCGAAACGTCAAGAGGCGTAACAAATGTTTGGGCTGTGATGGGAAGCAGGGAATGGGAAGTGAGGAAATCAGTGGTGAGAGAAAAGCGCAGCACTCGCGGTATGGGAGAATTGTGGATTGAGAAGGTCGCGGCCAGCGCACAAGGACTAACGCGGCCCAGCAGTGAAGGATGCGTCAGGAGGAACATGTCTTTGTTGCAAAGCACAGTGAGGAGAGAACTTTTCCAGAAAGAAACAAAATAAAAAAAAACACGCGAGTTCCCTATTTTACATAACAAAAACGAAATGAAAAAACGTTGAAGGGGAAAACTGGGAGACATTTTACGTACTAAAGTGAAGCGCACACCCCTCGCTTGCTGGATTAGAGGGAGCGGTCTGGAGTTGCAGCAATTGTGTATCAAAAATTTCGTGAATGGTTGGGGCTTTATACGGGTTGTGAAGGGCTGCTGAGTCGCTTCGTCGCTTCGTCGTGGGGGTAACCATCGCAGAGGACAAGGTGTTGGGATTTGCGTCGGCAGAGGTGAAGTCGAGGATGGAGTCGAACCGGTTGGAGGCGGTGGAGTAAAATTTGCGGAGATTTTCAACATGGAGGATCGGGCGTGTGCTATGGAGGATGGCGAGTAGGTCAAGAACCATGGAAAAGACTGATCATGGACATTTGTATTTCGGAGTCGAGTTGGCTTGTTGAGAAATGCTGTGTCGTCTAGGCGTTGGCGTTTGTACAAGTGTGATGCCCGGGTGATGCCTTTCTGGAATATGACGCCGGAACTTCTTCCAATACATTGACTGTCAAGCCGGGATCTCGTCCGGGAAGGTCGGCCGCGTGAAGATGGTTCCAGCTTGAAGATGGTTCCAGCTTCCTCCACAAGTAATGTTTCAACTCCCATCCTCTCGTTTCCTTACTTCCTGCTTCATAGAAAAAAAAACCGCTGCCCCCTCGTGAAATCCGGCGACGTGAGTTCCGCTGGCGAGGGGGTCATAGGTCGTGGCTGGGAAGGAGTGGAGCATTAAGGGTTAGTGGGGTGAACTGTATTTGTAAATGTTACACCTGTAAAGTTAGCTATGTGTAAGATGCTCGACGGCCAAGTTCAGGAGGGAATTTGTGCGCGTATGCAGAAGTGTGATGGGTGAGGAGTGAGCGCCGCTTCACTAATATGATGATGATTCTTCTTTTTTTTTTTTTTTTCCCCCACAGAACGGGAAGTTTGGCTTCGCTTGCTTGAAACTCCCGCCATTACTTCTGTCATCGGCCCAGACAGCCAAGGTTTGCGGGACCGCGCTCGTTGGGGCAGAGGGGCCAACCAGGTTGTAGTTTAGTACAGAATTAGCCAGGCGTCTTCGTCAAAACTTTGTTTGATAAACTGACAGCTTTCCCCCAACCCCTTCGTCAATCCCTGTCCAGCCTTCCTCCCCACTGCGGAGCGGCTTAAAGTCCCCCCTAATATCGTCGTCTCCAAGTGTGAGGTCGGTTTCGCTCGAGAAGGGTCGTTTTCGGTCCAGTGCAATCTGCAGAGCTTCCTCTCCCACATTCCGCATAGTTACCCGTTTGTTGAACCACCAATACATCCTTGCCGGCACCCCACCCCAACCCGTGTAATTTCTGCAGGTGATGTAACCCAACGGCGGGAGGGAGAATCCGTCCAGCTCAGTAGGCCTCCCGTGATTGCTGCCATCGTTTGCGGTCGTGAGAATGGAATCGCCGGATCCGAGGGCAGTCACAGGCTGTGTGGGACGGTCCGACAAGTACGCGTCGTTAACGGACTTGATTACGGTAATCCAAGCTTCTGGCCCAACAGCAACAAGCCCATCCTCAGGTCGGTACTGGATCGCAATTTCTCGCAGCAGTTTTTCCACCGAAGATTCTTGCTCCTCTCGCCGAGTCCACCGTGGAACCCACGAGGACGCCCGCACTCTCTGCTTCTCGCGCTCCTTAACGCGCTCTTTCTCAAGCTCCTCCTTTCCTGTCCATATACTTTCCATGACAGTCGTGCGGAGAGAGGCATTGCTCGTTGACGAGATGACCGTGTAGTCCAGTGCTGCGGCATCAAACACTGGATAGAAAGAAAGCGACAATCGTGAGAACGGTGATGGCTCACAGTTTTGGAAATAGCGAAACCTGGTTTGACGAAATCGTTGAAGCACCGTTCGCTGTACTGGGTCGGCGAGAGGTACACGATGACATTCCGAGCACGCTCGTGGAAGTGGAGAGGCTGCTCTGCAACGACTGCAGCGCGACTCTTAAGCTCTCGCTTCACCTCTCTCGCTTTGTGCCGATCGTACGCGACGATCGACGCAAACCCGCTGACTGATCCGATGAATATAAGCCAGTTGCGGCTGGTGATTGAAAATCGACATTGGTCAAATGGCTGTTACTCTGAAAATGCCACCTGAATGAGGACCACACTTACCTTGGAAGATACGATCGAGCTCTGGCGAGGGCGCGATCTAGTAGAGTGCTGGAAGAAGATGCCATTTCGAGCGAGAGGGAAGGAAGAGGAACCGAAAGGCGTCGACAAACAAATTGTGGGAAGAAAATCAGAAAATGGGTCGGTCGGCGCTCAACCTCACGGTTCGGTTACCATTCCTAGTTCGCTGTTCCTCCGCACGATGACTGGCGCACCTAATCGTTTGCTTCACGATCACGAATGTGTGCTCTGCGAAATTTCGTCAGCTCTTCACCACCAAAGCGGTGATAATCCTTGACTCTGAGGGAAAACGGATCCTTGCCAAGTACTACTCACGCGAGTACCCGACGCTGAAAGAGCAACGGGTGTTTGAGCGCGATCTGTTTGATAAAACCCGCAAAGCAAATAGTTGAGTAGGTTTTTGGATCGTTGAAATGCGATCTGATGTTTTGGTCTGGATGTACCTAACAATGCATTCAAGGCGAGATCATTTTGTTCGATAGTCACGTCGTCGTGTACAAGAACAGCCTGGATGTTTTTATCTACTTCGTCGGTTCGGCAGATGAGAATGAGCTGATGCTCAGCTCAACCCTTCAGTCCTTCCACGAAGCCCTGTCGATGCTGCTGGGACAGGTGGAGAAACGCAGCATTCTGGAAAGCGCAGATCTCGCGTTGCTCGCGTTGGATGAGACCATCGACGATGGGTGAGTGGTTGTGGAACGTGGCACTTTTCCCTCGCCCTAATGAAATTCACAGCATTATACTTGAGTCGGATGCCACCCAGATTGCCGCCAGGGTTACCAAGAAGGAAGGGAGCGATGGGCTCCCCCTCACCGAGCAAACTATTGCTCAGGCACTCAGACAGGCTCAAGAGCAATGGACAAGGTCTCTACTGAAATGAATAGTAACAGAGATGTATTTGAGGTCCACTCTTTTTTGAGCGATTAGGCTTCGCGTTATAGTAAGGCCCTAAGCACAGGATCCCCAAACCAAACTGGTGGGTTTACGTAAGGCCGTACCCCAACGGGCTCTCGCTCTTCACCGACCTTGGTTACGAGGCCATCCCGCAGGCGCGAGAGCTCCATGGCGGAAAACCCGAGTTTCTTCTGAATATAGCCTGCGGCGCTACCGTATTCTTTAGCGAGGGAGGCTAGCGTTCCGACCATTGCTTCCGCCCTGGTAGTGCTTAGTACTAGCTCACTGAACTTTAGACTTACTTTGATGACATCATCGAACGAACGCCGTCCAGCGAAATCACCCCCGCCGCTTAGACTTGAAACGTTGCTAATTTCCGACTCAGTATCTGGGTTTCATGGATTAGCTTCACAAGTTGCAACTGGGAAATTCCTTCTTACTCACAAGCAAGCAGCGTTTCCGTAAGAGCATAGTCCCGCACAATTAGATCATCCGCCACACCCAAGAACTTTAGAAGCACCGCTACGATAACACCAGTCCTGTCCTTGCCCGCCGTGCAGTGCACTACCATCGGTTCGGGTCCCTTGGACGGCTCAGGACTAACCGTGATGAGCGAGGAAATGATTTTTTTGAAAACTGGCGCCCCGTTGTCCAGAATAAGCATGTAAACTGGACATTGATAGATCGGAACAGTATTAGCAGCGGCGCAAACGTTATAACATGTGCTTGCCATGGGGGAATCCCAAAACTCCGGATTCATAGAGCTTCCAACGAACGCCTAGTGCTTCTGGCGAAAAGTCTTTTTCGGCGTAGACCGGAACGTGGTATCGGCGTGCGACCTCATTCCTTCAAAGAGAGTGTTGTGAAGTGGTTAGCGCACGCCTCGAAACAAGTTTACGAACAATGCCTCCGACGGTGGACGACGAACCACCTCTTGATTCGAGCGCAGGTCAAATACTGATTTAATTCCAAGTCGCTGCACAGTTGATATGCCCGCAGTCGTAATGCTACCAAGCCTGTGTGTTCTTCTGATCAAAAAAGTGGCGTTCTCATCATCAATCTAATCAAGGTGACTCAACTCAGCACTTCGATAGAGAATACCACTTCGAATCCATTCACCGTTACCAACGGGGTAGCCCCCAAAATCCCTGAAGTTTTTGACACCGTCGACTGCAACTATGCGTTGAGGACATGTTTGAGGAGGAAAAACTTTCGGCTCGTGAACTCCAACGATAGACCAAGCCGCCCAAAATCGACGAAGTGAAGTCGTTTCATAGGTAAACCAATCCAGGATTGCAGAAAGAAGAGGGACCCCCGTTGTGGTCGGCGAGTTTGGGGTAGTATTGGAGAAATTATGATTTGCCCCATCAATTAACCTCAGGCTACAATTTTGAATTATTGATGCAAAGTGCGAAGCATCTGTCAAAGAACCAGAAGTTGAGCGGAAGTCGAAGTGGAGGCAATCAACAGACCAGTCACAGGTATTCTCTCATCCGCGGTTCCATGGCAAATAAGAACAGGAAGAGTTGGACTGATGTGACAGGCTGTGACCACATTTAATTGTGCACCATGATGCACAAACAAAACGTACTTTTCTTCATATCAACATCCAGATTTTGCCAGTCATCACGAGAGTTTCTGACCAACGCAGCGGTATTGACCCCCCGTTTTTTTATCTGAGCATATGAAACTCCCCATTTTGATATGATGTCCATTTGGTCAGCAAAAATTGCAGAGAATCCTTGGACCACGTTAAATCTTGGAGAAACTGCTACTATAAACCGTGGGACGTGAGGGTATGCCATGGCGTACAGCAAAGCAATGGAAGCCCCTGTGGTGGTGGTTTGCTTCATTTTTCGCTGCCGTCCGAACTGCCGCACCTTTTGAATGACCCACTACCGTGTGGACTTTCCAATCGTGTTGTCGAAGATATTCGCAAACGAAAGCAAGATCGTCAACTTCGCTCTGTGTTCCCGGTGAGGACGCAAATCCCAAGGCACAACGCAACTAACCCAATAGTCGGAAACGCATGGCACTCCAGGACTATCACCGGCACCGTGAAAGTCAAATCTGATAGTGGGGTGAGGCCATGACTGCGCAAGAAGGGGGAAAAAGGAAAAGTTCTTGTGCGCTTTCAAAGTCCAGGACTGTCAGTTCGTGATGAGGGCGAACCCTCTCTTCCGCGCGAAGCCTCACCGAAAACCCCATGACACAGAATGGAAATGGCTGATCCTCCGCCGTTGGGCATTCCATATTCCCCACTTGGTGACTGCCCCGATAAAGCGGCCGAGTGGCTAGCCGGGATGGTAACGATCGCTGAGAGGAAAGCGTCGTCGCCAAATTCGCCTGTTGTGGGTTGCTGTGGGGGTTTTGGGAAGCTGGGATCTGAGAGGGCCGCGGTTTTGGCGACGAGCGCATCGGCCCTCTCCTTGGCTCGCTTCGCTAAGAGGGACACCGGCAGAGGAATCGAGACGGAAATGCTCTTTGGTGGCAGCGCGGTTGCTGCCGCCGGTGACGACATCTCACGGAAGAATTATCACGATCAACCCAACCCAACGTGCTTTAGATTTCTGCCTTGTCAAGGTTGAAAATGACACGACGGGTGGAAGGGATGGTCGCCCTTGTCGGCCACGATGACGATCCGCCAATTGACCCCTCGACCCCGAATAGGGGCCAACGTAAACTTCGACCCCGCTCAATATTCGATGAAGAAGATCTTGACACCGCTCTTGCGGAACTCGGCGTCTCCTCTGCTTCTACACGGCGCCGTCACCTTACAAGCATCTACAGATCCATTATCCAGAAGGGCGTCACAGACTGGGATGAGATCGCTGAGTTGCCCAAAGCTGTCCGAGCTATGTTGAAGGAAGGAAAGGAGTTTACTCTTACAACGAGCCGAGTGGTCGAGCGGAAAGATGCGAAGGACGGATCAACGACCAAAATGCTAATCGAACTGCAGGACAAGCAAAGAATTGAAACTGTGATTATGCGTAAGCAAACCGACGATCAGCCCATGACATCTGACTTTATTATAGGCTACGGAGAGGTTGAGTTGGCATCGTTCCCTGAAGACGAGAAAAGGAAACGAGCGAAGGAACTGGAGGATGCAGGTCGTTCTTTCCGGTCGAACAAGAGGGCGACAGTCTGCGTTTCGTCCCAAGTAGGTTGCGCAATGGGCTGCACCTTCTGCGGTAACTAGAGGATGGATTGGAAATAAGTTCGCTAATGTTAGCCTGCAGCGACTGGAACTATGGGATTACTGTCAAACTTGACTGCTGGGGAGATTATAGAACAGCTCTGTAAGTCACCTGAAGGTCATCTTCGAAAGCCTTACCCGCTCCTTGCCAGACCACGCAAATCAGATTGAGAAAATTCGAAACGTTGTTTTCATGGGGATGGGCGAACCTTTAGATAACTACAAGAGCGTTTTGGCAGCCGTTGACACTATGGTGGACACCAGTCGGTTTGCACTATCGTACTCGCGCATCACTGTATCAACTGTTGGCGTTGTCCCAAAGCTTCGATCCCTAATCCGCGATGCGCCCCAAATTGGTCTTGCGCTTTCTTTGCATGCGCCGAATCAAGTAAACCTGCCTATTTTTCCTTCTTTATGTTCGGTGCTGATCCTCTCTTTTGCAAGGAACTGAGAACTCAAATTGTACCGACAGCGAAGAACTGGCACATTACCAAGATCGTGGACGCAGCTGCTGCATTCGTCGAAAATCAAAATCAGAAGCCATTTACTCCACCGCGCCCGGGCAAGCGACGAATCAAAGAGAACCTTACGAACGAGAGCGACAGCGGACGGGCGCGTTCCCCATCTCCCTCAAACGGCAGCGATTCCGTTCCATCTACACCGACTTCAAAAACAAGCAACCAGAACTTATTCCAATTCCAGCAAACTGCCAATAGCCGTCGGCATATACTGATTGAGTACGTGTTAATCGCAAATGTCAATGACAGCAGAGAGACTGCGGAGGAGCTGGCAGAGCTCCTGGCAGGCATGGATGTCTTGGTCAATGTCATTCCTTACAATCCAACGGATGTCGGTTTCAGCTTCGCGGCTCCGAGTCCAGATGCGTTGAAGCTGTTTGTGGATACAGTCAAAGCCAAAGGCCTTCATGTGACGGTTCGCCAGGAGCTCGGCCAAGACATCGCATCAGCATGCGGCCAACTTGTTGTCAATGGTGCGCGCAAAGCCAAAGAGGCGAAAGCAGCTGGAGGCTCTTGCGCTAAGCCAGCTGTTACAGACCTTGAGGACCTTTTATCCGGACCATCAACAGGAGAACCGCGCACTCATCGTAAGGCAGATGGGAAGCGCACTGCTGGGAGGCGGAGTCATGCCAGTAGTACCCCGACTGGGAGGAGTGCGCAAACACTCTTTGGCGTAAAGGTGGAATACTTGGTAGCATTCGGATTAGTGGTGACCATCGGTGTCTTTCTTGCCCGTCGCGGCAATTCTTCATAAAGGTGGAGATGCAAAGTTTCTGTTTAACTCAAAGAAATAACCGGCTGCGCTTTCTCATGTCAATTTGTGGGCTGTGGTGTTTGCCACACCGCGAGCCCTCACATTAGCAAGAACATAAACCGTCTATTAATGTATTAATATTTTGGATTCACAACGGCAGTCCCAACCTCAAATTGGATCGAAGGGACCGCGCGATTTTCATATGAGACATCAGAGGTTGTCAGTCTTGCGTGAAACTTCGGAAACGCGAAAAGGAAAATTGAAAGGGTACCTGGGATATGGCGGTCCCGCTCTCAAGTCCCCAAATGCCAGAAGAAGGCGGGCTTCTCGCCGCCCACGAGTTCAATCTTCAAACGAACCCTCAGCCGGCGCTACCACCGTCTGCACTGCACGCGATAATGTTGGGCCAAATAGCAGATATTCTCGCCTTGAAGACCCAACTAGGCGCCATTCAACAGGCCATATACGACCTCCACGTTCAAAACGCGTCAGCACGAGCAGACGCGTCTCGAGAACACGAAAAGACCATCGCCAACGCCGTGCAAGCCGCTTCTGACGCGTCTCAAGCCGCCCTCTCGGCCGCCATCGAAAGCGTCACGGCCCAAACCGAAGCGAAAATTGCCGCCGCCGTCGAAAAAGCGGTTGAGCTCGCGGTCACCGCGACAGAGCACTCTGTTGCCGAGCACATAGCACAAGCCGGGAAGGAGACCAGCGCGTACATTGAACGTGCTCTTAAAGAGACTCGAGAGACTACGGACGCCAAGATTGTTGCCGCAGTGCGAGCAGCCGCCGTTGCAAGCGAAAGCACCTGTTCCCTTGCGGTCGCCAACACTGAGAGTCGATGTTTCGATGCCATTCAAAAGACTGCCTGTACCCTTCAGGGAGAAATCGCGAAGACGATTGATCACGTGGTTTCTACTCGCTTACGGAAAATTGAGCAAGCTCCTCCAGGAAGCCCTCCTCTCTCTTGGTGCGAAGAGTTCAAAAAGCACGAGTCTAGTTTGGGAAACAATGATCACGCGAAAGCTGAGCAAGGCAGTGAAAGCGAAGTCAGCGCTGAAGAGATATCGCCCGTGACTATTGCTGAGACTGCCGTAGTTTCTCAGTCTAATATTTTCTCGGAGCACCCGGGGTTAAAGCCTGCTGTAAACACTATTACGCAGCGAAGCTGGGATAACCTTATTGCGGAGGCCGTCTACCTATCATCTCAGGAAGAGATTCAGACAACGGAGCTGCGGTCAAACAACACGAACTCACTCCCTTCCAAAGAAAGTGACTGGAGCATCCCGGAGCCTAAACGCCACCAGCCGTTATTCGCCAATAACGAAGGAGCTGAAATAAGCAAGCCGACAGCTACGACATTAAAGGTTGACGACGAGCCGCCAACTATGCTGGGTAGCAACGACACTGTCTCAACCCAGTCGGAATTTTTCGTGAATGCGCAAGCGAAAGTGGAACCACTGGATACTCTGAATGAAACCAGTAGGGCAGGCGACTCAAGCGTAAAGCCAAAGGCCCTGGAAGTAAGCTCTCCCGAAGTGGGTGGCGAGATTATCAATTCGCACACCCCAAAGGACGCAGTACTATCTCGGTTTGTTCCAGGTTTCGTCGCGCGGGCAGTCTCTGGTGTCGTCCCAACGGGTGTTAAGACGCACCCGTGGACAACTCGTGTTCTTTCGTACATAGAGAATGAGGGGCATAAACCTTTTCTGGACCACTTACGCACAGCAGTTGACAATGTAACAGGAAAATCACGCGACAACTTAACGGACACAGTTGAAGTTCAAGACGTCCAGCGGTCAACGCCGCGCACCATGTCTGCGTCCTCCTCTCTGGCCAATTTCGAAGTCTTGCTGTGGTCGCTGCCGGAACCGATACTCGTGCGAGTGCTGGTTGATGCCAGCGCCTCCTCCTTGTCAAGTGATGCTGCTATTACTTGGATATGGCTACGGAGGAATGTCTGCAAGTATTGGATGACTTTGTCCCTAAAAGCCATGAAAGCAATTTACACGGAGATTGTGCAGTCCGAAATTCGCACACTGGAACAGGGGCTTGTACCTCCCTTGTTTGACTTCGTGCTTGACCAAAGCAGTTCAAATGAACCATTTTTCCATCGGCTTTCGGAAAAGAGGCAAGACGACTGGTCAGACCCAAGGACAATGATTCCCCAGCATGCTGGGATAGAATTGTGGTTCAGCCCGGCTTTAGCGTCCGATCAATCAATTTGCAACTACACTCTCTGTGTAGCAGATAAGAGTGGATCTGCAACCACAAAAGCGTCCATGGCAATGGTTTCACTTCCTTCACCGACGGCGGTTGAGTTCTCCAGACCAACACAAACCTTTAGACCAGCGTCTCCTCAGGCGATGTCCACCGGGACAGGAGTAATTCAGCTCATTTGGACGGGCCCAGTTTCCAGCTGGCGCTCTGACGACCCCGTCGTATGGGATTTCCTTGTTCGTGCAAAGTCAGGGGGGCTCACTTCCCCCAGCTTTGAGCGGGTCAGTCTTAAAATATTGCCGCCTGAAGAGCCGCAGAATCTCGCCCTTCAACTTTTGGGTGGGCGCCAAGTGCTTGTCAGGTGCAAAGTTGTGGCTTCGGACGTTGAGCGGCAAATGGCCGTGAATCCCTCGTGGAGGTCACAGTCGGGAATGAGCCCTATGGCAGCAGTTGGTTGGATTTGGGCTGGCGCAGGAAGAGCGCTGGGAGGCTCAGCAGGAAAGCGAGCGTCGGGCAGTGAGAAAGACCGCTTCGAGAAGTGGAGGGCTGCCCAGGAAACCGCATCGTACGCGGTGCAAATCGAGATTGAGGAGGTGGATGCCCCAATAAGTGTGCTCTTCGGCGGTCTATGCTGAGGTCATCTGCATGCGGGCGAGGGTGAAAGTGCGGGGGGATGGGGTGGTGGCGTTGTCCTTGTATTTGTTTTTCCAGTTCTTCGGTCGTGCAACACGTCATCGTTTTCTGTCTGTACCTGCGTCTTGTCAGGTGTTTCTTTCTTTCTTTTTGAGCGCAAAACTATGTCGTCCACAGCCAGCACGTCTCCGTCGTCGACGCCCGTCCCTTTCCACCATGTGCTCTTTCTGGGCGATGGTACGCAATAATCCTCGGCTGACCGCACCTTTAGCATAAGTCTTTGGCTGACTCTTCGCAATATCCTGTTTTGGTTGGCGGACCCTCCTCTGCTCAAAAGGAAACTTCTCCTTCAGCCTTGCCCTTGCCAGGCTCCTCTGGCCATCCAGATCGTACCAGCGGAAACTGAACAAAACTCATGATGCGGTACGCCCCGACCAGGCGAAAGTGCTCAACAGTCAAGAAACGGCGACTGAAGATTCAACCTCCAAAACTTCATTTGCTCCTTCCCCGGTTCAGCCCTCAAACTGCGCGAAACATGAGAATATCGGCCGCCGCTACCTCAATGTTCCCGATCACATCCCTTCTGATCGCATCACGCTTCTATGCACCTCCTTCGACTCGCACAGCCAGCTCCTTTCCAAGTATCCTGAGTCGAAAGAAATCCTTGAGTCTCTGAGCCACTTTCCAAATGTTTCCGTTGCGCACGGGGTTAATGCCTGGGAACTATCCTCACATTTTACTCCCCTCACGGTTGAAGAATCTCGGACCGCAGTCGCCAGCGAACAGTGGCGGTATGGCAGAAGAAGCGACTTTTCGGTGGGGTTCGACACGATAGCCTGGAATCATCCCCACCTGGGCACAGAGGATTTCCGACTCCATCGCTTTTTGATGGCGCACTTCTTCAACTCTGTCGCTCAAGTTCTCCGGACGTTGAGCAACTCTGCCGCGAAAGCCCCAGATATGGCTCCGAACCAGGCGGATGAGTCAAAATGGCTGCCATGCGTGGTCGTTAGTCTTGTTGTTGGACAGGAGATCCGATGGGACCTCGTTGCCCAAGCGGCCCGATCGAACTTAATCCTTCACGAGGACTCGCCCTTCGCCTTCAATCAAGACGACTGGCCCGGCTATATCGCGAAACGAAACAAGCACGGCCGTTCCTTCAAGAATGCGCCTACTCAACGACGGCATCAGCATGAGATGAATTCACGTGGGTTTCGCTTCATTTTCGGTCAGGAAGGATTTACCACGGTAGCAGATGCGGCTAGCGCTGCACTGTCTCGCCTGGAAATTCACGACTCAAAACCAGCAGCCGTGAACACACAGCAGCCGGCTTCCCTTTCGGGTCAGGCGGTTGTACGTTCCGTCGCTGACCATGGAGCCACAACGTCTACTCCTCTCCCTCGAACGAAGAAGGAACTCCGAGCGATGCCCGTGCCAAATGACTTTGGATGCCCATACTGCCACAAACTCATGGGTTCTGCTCGTGCCTACCTAATTCATGTCCTGCAAGTACACATTTACAATCGTTATGGTTCTGACTGGACCCCGGACCGCCCGCGCTTGCTTCCCTGTCGCGGCGCACCCCCGCAACCCGCGGACGACAACACGAGCGGCGGTGAACCAGAACACGTCGAATCTGGCACAGGAGGATGTGGAAAACTTTTCAAGACAGAGGAGGACCGCTGGCAGCACGAAGTTGCAAGGCATTTCGTCATGGATGCGGGGGCATCTGCAGCGGCAGCAGCAGTTGCTGCGAAAGCGACTGGCTCTGTTGTCGGAACTGCGTGCGAGGAGGATGAGAGCCCTGAGGAAGCGGGAACGATGGCAGATGAGCAGACCAAATCAGAAGATTCCTTGGGCGAGCAGGTCCCATCGTATTTTGGTGTTCACTCCGCAGACTACGAGTACGTACCATGCGGCGTCTGTGGGCAGTCGGTGGCTCGGAAACGGTGGGGAATGCAAGTTCATCTAGAGTCGCTAAAGCCAGCCGTTGGGATGGAACTTGAGTGCCCCAACCGTGCCAAGGGTTGCTCCTCCACCTTCATTGAAGCGCGGGCCATGTTTCAGCACTTCAAATTTTGCCGTATCAGACGTGGTTATTGAGACTGACCGCATTAATACAATCTTGGTGTATTATATTTTGAATATCTTCTCAATCATGGGTACGCTTCGTGTACTCCAACTTCTCTACCTTAACATCCCCATTGACGAGCTTGTACACGTACTGAGCAAAATTGGGCAACATTTAGCTGCCTCGTTGTGACAAAAGCACCGAAACCACTCACCACGACGACCATGCTTCCCTGAACGTCCAACAGCACAAAGCTGGGTACGATTCCCGCCGGAGGAGCGGGCTTGGGCTTCTCCACCGCTGCTGGAGCGGGAGAGGCGACGGACTCTTCAGCGCCTTCACCGTCTTTCGAGGCTGAATCCGGGGCAGCCGCATCCGGCGCAACGCCGTCCTCTTGCGACTTTGGCGCCACAGGCAGCGGCGCGAGCGGCGAGAAAGCCCCGGTGGCGGACCCAGGGTTGATAAAGAACCTGCCCTCCGACTCGAAAGCCTCAAAGCAGTGGGTGTGGCCGTGCACCAGCACGTCCACGTCCAGCTGCCTTGCCACCGCCGCCAGCGCCTTCGGGTCACCCCACGGAATCACCGTGTGCCCGTGGATCGCGCCGATCCGGATCGCCCCCACCGTCACCACGCGCGAGATCGGGTACCCCAGGAACGACGACGTCGCGGCGCCGGCTGTGGCGGCGCCGGCGGCGGGCGCTGCCGACGGGTGCGCGAGGGAGGGGAAGAGAGAGGCGTCGTCGTAGTCACCGATGACGGCTGTTACATCCGGAGAGACGGTACGCAGGTAGTCCAGGGTTTCGCGGGAGCAGAGGTTGCCGGTGCAGATGATTTGGTGGATCTTGCCTTTGGTTTGTGCGGGAAGCAAGATGGGCGAGTGGCGCATGAAGAAAGGATTCGCCGTTTAGTTTGTGCGTTTGAGGCGCGCGGCGATCTGCGCTGCGGTCTGGAGTGCGGAGCGGGGGGCGGGGGGCTTGGGAAGGGAATAACATACCTGGAACAAGCAGCTTCTTGAACTTGGGCGGTAGGTCGATGGCCCGATGGGGAATGTGCAGATCGCCGAGGATGAGGAGGAGGACCATCCTGGATTTGTGGAAGGAAAGACAAACAGCTCGCTCTCGACAAAAATCCACCTCAAGCAAGAGGAGCAGTACTAATCATTTACATCGAGTAAGTGAACGCTTTTCCCCTTCTTCGTGTGTGTTTCACGAAAGAGATAGAGAGCAGAATCTCTTACCGCACAATTACAAGTAAATTTGGCTGCGGTGTCTGTTCGTGGGAAATATCTCGCTTGAGCATGGCTGTTTTGCCATAAGCAGGGTAAGTTGAACTCAGAATGGGGCACATGTGGTTTTTATTTCAGTTTTATCCGTGAAGCCCGCACTTCGCACTCTCGCTTGAGCTCCGCACTTCAAACAATGACATGGGAATCAACAGTGCAAGCGGAAAAAAAAAATGAAAAAAAAAGAGCCGAAATGAACGGGAAGGCGATAAAAAACCTAAAAAAACACCTCTAGTGAGTCAAATAATTATGAACGGCTGGCGCCGCGGGCCATGTCGATAGCACTTTTCCTCTGAGCCAACCCTCCGGTTCCAGCGCCGGCCGCCACGGCAATCAGCGAAGGGTGCACAGACGGCGAAGAGCTCTCGGCTGAAGGAACTGGTGTTCCTGGGGCACTCTGGGGCTGCCTGGCGGACGCACGCAGCGCGCGGAACACGGACAATTCCGTTTGCACCGTACGGATGGCTGTGTTCCAATGTTGCCGAGCGGCCGGATTGTACACGCGGTCTTGGCTGCTTCCGCCTGTCAGGATTGAGGATCGGCGACTCCCCACTGTGCTCGAAGACGTTCCCGGCCCGACAGGGGACGACCGCGCCTCGAGGAATTGATGGCTAGGAACCTTGGCCAGTCCAGGAGGCGGTGCGATTCCTGCACCCGCTTTGTTTCCACCGAAACCGCCACCGCCGGCGGCGGCAGGAGTGGGAATCTGAACTCGCAAGTGGTCGAGTGCGTGCAAAGATCCGACCGGCGAAGCAAGAACAGGTGAAGATGGAGGAGGAACAACGGATCTGGGATCGGAAGCGTCTGCGGGATCGGACATTGTGCGCATCAGCTCTATGTCATGATGCGCTGAGTATTTATCGTGGTGACCAAAATGGTTATCGAAAAAGGACTCAATGGGGAACTGGATGAACAAAGGGTGAGAAGGTTGCTCGCATACTGACTTCCAGCTACTTACAAGTCGAATGACAATGCCCCAAGGAAGAGACATTATTCCAATAACGATGCAAATTGCCCAGTATTTCCCGCTGAGCCCAACGGTTTGGAAAGCTTGGCCCCCAAACTGGACGATGATCACTTGCATAATGCAAATGAGCCCAGTGATGATTATAAACAACGGGTTTTCCCAAATCTTGTCGAAAATGTTGATGTGGCCCTCCAGGCGTCGCGAGCTATGAAGAAGTTCATATTAGTGAACGAAGGTCAGAACCATGTTTCTCAAACACAATCCCACTTAATCAAATTGAACACTTGAAGAAGAACGAAAGAGTTGAAAATAATCGTCCGAAGAATGGCTTTCTGCTCGAGGGCCGCATCTGGTGCAGTCGAGGAGGCGCCCGTCAAGCCACCGGCTGCGATAAGGTCGTCCATCTGAAAGATATCGGCACCAGCAAACTGTGACAAAAGGTTAAAAAGAAAAAATTGACTGTTACACATGTGACAACGTACCACCAGCGCCAAGTTGATTGCGACCTGAAGAGCTGCTTGACAAAGAATCATCTTCCACATTCCAAATGAGATGAGCGGGGCACGCTTGCTTTCCGGTGGCCGTTTCAACAGCAAATCCGGAACAGGCTTTTCCGTTGCCAGCGCAAGCGCTGCGAGTGTATCCATAATGAGGTTTACCTGAAAAGGTTCGCTTGATTCAGTAACTAACATTGATGGAAAAACGAAACAGGTCTGTACAAACCCAAAGCAGTTGAACTGCGGTCAGAACTGACCCTTCAGACGAGTCTGACACGGCTGAGACAAACGTAACAACCACTACAAAAGAATTTCACGTTTGTAAATCCACTGCACAAACGGCTTGAATAGCAGAACCCACCTGCGCTGACGTTTACCGACAATTGAAATTGCAAAAACTTTTTCACGGAGTCGTTCACTTGACGTCCCCAGACAATGGCCTTCACAACACTCGAGAACGAATCGTCCATCAATACGATACTGCTTGCTTCCTTAGCGACCTCAGTTCCTGCTATTCCCATTGAGAATCCAATGTCTGCCGATTTCAGGGCTGGCCCGTCGTTCGTGCCATCGCCAGTGACTGCAACTGTCTCTCCCATCTCTTTCAGCTTAGAAACAAGAAGTTGCTTGTCTGTCGGCGAGGAGCGAGCGAGAACTTGCAAGCGCGGAAGCTTTTCGGCCATCTCTTCGGGTGACATTTTACGGAAGTATGAGCCTTCCATCACTATACCGCCGCGAGTGTATATTCCACATTGCGCTGCAATGCTGCGGGCAGTCATAACATTATCACCGGTTACCATGCGGACAAACACACCCGCCTGCTGACACTGCTTCACTGCCTCCGGCACTCCAGTGCGAAGAGGATCTTCGATACCAACAACGGCGCCACAGATTAAATGCTTGATCAGCTCGTCCCGGGTAACAGGGTCTGACAGGATATCTTCATCCGTTAGTGGGCCTAGGTCGTCCACTACTCCACGAGTTTCAAACGAGCGAGTTTCCGAGTGAGTGCTACTTTGGCTGGTGCTAGGCACCCGCAAGAGTGGCTCATTCTTAGATGTCGTCGAGTCGTCAACAGGGGTGACGGGGTGCAAATCGTCCTTCCCATTGAATTCGTTCGCAGAATGCTGGGGGATATCGTCATCTGCACGAAGAATCGGGTCCTCAGAGTTCAGAAGCTGACGCTGTCTCTCCTCTCGCTCAAGTCGCCGCGCTTCAATAACCTTCTCCTTAATCGGTCCACGAATCAAACTGAAAAACTCCTCCTCCGAAAACTCTCGGAAAGCCAGGCAAATCGTTCGTAGCGACTGCGCCGCGTAGTTTTCGATGAGGGCCTCATAATCTTTAAACGGCTTGCCATCTCTTGGATCGATAGGACAGATGATTGGGTTGAGCGGGTTAGAACGAGATCCTTTTGTTGGGACCAGGAGCTTTTGGGACGATCGAGTACTGTCGGAGAACGGCAAAAGGGCAAACCGGTCGCACTTGCGGAGCACAATTTCCGAAGCACCTTTTACGTGAAGCCTGTAGACCGGGTGCTGTTGTCCACTTTTTTGGACTCGTAGGACAGTAGACATACTTTTGCGCTCGGACGAAAACGGGTACACTTGAACAACTTTTACATCGGGTGAGGATCGGAGGGCCGAGTAGCTGTACCCTGCACGGTTTACCCACTCGAGAAGGGCCGTTTCTGTCTTTGAACCGACCAGAGATACCTCTCCAGTTTTTTCGTCCTTGCTTTCAAAGGCGGAAGAGTTGATGGCACATCCCTCCATAATAGTCTCGAATAGAACAGTGCCAGAAGGGCCGTCTGACTTTTTCTTTCCACCGGTTTGAATCGGGACACCAACCGGGGACGATGGAGTTGCCGGCAGCCGGGAGATGCGGTCTGCCAGATCGGCTGTGTCCTCCACCCCATCAAAGAAGACATTCTTCCCAATGGCTCCTCTCACGACCGTCATTTTGTTTTGTGTGAGGGTCCCTGTTTTGTCGGAGCAAATAGTTGTAGCATTGCCCATAGTTTCGCAAGCACTCAACACCCGAACGAGGTTGTTATCCTTGAGCATTCGGGTAGTAGCATATGCGAGCGCCAATGTAACAGCTAGCGGCAATCCCTCTGGCACCGCAACAACCACGATTGTGATCGAGCTGATAAGGATGCTAACAAGTCGTTGCGCAACTTCCGACCCTGATTCCTGAGCCGGTGTTGCCTCGCCAAATCCGCTTCCCTTCAAAACAGTAATGATGTACTTGAGAAGTAGCGTGCCAAACATGACGATCGCCACAGAAACACCGAATTTGGCTATTCTCTCCGCCAATCCGTCAAGTTTTACTTGAAGTGGTGTGTCTTCGGCTTCCGTTCGAAGAGCTGGGTGCAGGGAAAATAGACGGGTGAGAATTCCACAACAGAATCATCGATATTACCCATCATAGTTTTCCCAAAAAACGACCTTTCGCCTACAGCAGTCACAACATATTTGCCGACTCCTTCCAGGAGCTGTCGAAACGTAAGATGCTGCATCCAGGTCATCATACTGCTCACCTTAGAGCCAGAGAGGAAGAACGGGTCCTTGTCCTCATTCTTTTTCACCGCGTCTGTTTCACCAGTGGCAGAGGATTCATCGCAGCGAATACCCATTCCGCTGACAAACACACCATCCGCTGCAATGACGTCTCCGGGTTCGAGGAGCAGTATGTCACCAACAACAATGTCATAGACGGAGACAAGCTGCGTTTTGCCATCACGAACAGCCTTAAGATAGCGGTCCTCTTTTTTCGCGTTCAGCTTTCGGAATTGGGCCTCCTTTTGCAAATCTGGAAAAGTGATGTCAAAACCCTTCAGAAGCAATAGAATCAAACTCGTACCATTTACGGAAGAAGCAAGGACCACAACAAGCACTGCAACAAGAATAGAAAACCCTTCGATCCAGTGAATTTTTTGCTTGTCCGACTCCGGAGCGTCGGCTGCAACCGGTTTAAAGTCTTGATAGAGGCCGATTGCAAGGGAGACAACGGCCGAAATCGATAAAATAATCTGTCGTGGAAGTTCAGAAGTCAATCATCCACAAAAATGTTGTTGTTTCCGTACCATGATCTTGTCGCTCAAGGCAGCAATCATGTCTGCAGAATTCAGTGAGCGCCGAAATTTGGCCACAAGGAAAATGACTCACATGAAAGCAGTCCTCGCGGCTTGACGGCGGGTAACGTATTCGCACCGAAGGCTTGCCTCCTCGTCTCTATTGAGATGGCAGGTACACCCGCGGAATTGATGTCCACAGATGAAACGCCGTCGGGGTTCGCCCCTGACTGAGCTAAGGCAACAGTGCTGTCACCGATTGACGTTTTCACTAGCTGCTTAGAAGAGATGGGGAGAGATTTCGACATGTCGCCTTGCGTTGTGGCGAGGCCGAACTCTGGATGAACAGAAAGCCCGCTCAACAGAGCGGGAAGACCACCGAGCGCGACGAGCTTCTCGAAGTCTTTATGTGGAACCATCAGCTCTGAGAGCTTTTTGGCTGAGAAGGAGAAGCCCGGATGGGTCTCATCGTCGCGATCTGGCGAAGGCGTAGGAGACGGCGGTGACGCTGGGACGGGATCGGCCATCCTTTCGGCGCTTGGTGAGGCTGATCGTTCTGCTGAAGCCCAAAAGAGGACTTCACACTGACTGAGACGGCAGCAAAGGGACCTTCGCACGAACACGCAAAATCGCCAAGAGATCTTCGTTTGCCTAGTCTGTCTCAAAAGGGAAGTCAGTCACACACACACCACTCTGTCTCGCTCTCTCTTTCTCTCACTCAATCTCTCTCTATCTCTCTCTCACGAACTACTCTCTCTGTCCTCTGTCTCTCAGTCTCTGCGGCCGTGTCTGTCTGTCTTCCCATGACATGACGGTTGGTTTGTTTGGGCCGAGAATAGAAACCAAGACTGGGCGTTGGACCAAGCCACGCCAGAAGACGAAAAAAAAAAAATGAAAAAAAGATGAAAAAGACAAGGGTGACAAGTCAAGTTTTTTTCTCCAATTGTTGTTTTTCCCTTTTGGCTTGCTGGTCGTTCTCCCACGTCGCACGCTGTAAATCTCCCCCTGTTCTTCCCGCTCTTGTCCCAAATGAACTCGAGTACCAATGGCAGCCTAGGTATCAGCAACTGCTGCAACAGTGAGCTCAATTGCCGTCGTCGTCGGAGGAGGAGCAGCAGCAGCAGTGGTGCGAGTTTGATCATCACCGCGGGAGCCGTTGTTGGCATTGCTGTCGCGCTTGCAACCACATCCTTCGCCCCCACACTCGCAAACCCAATCGCCTCCCCGGGCACGTCCGCCGAGGCGGCTTTACTTCGCCGTGCGGAAGGCCCCACTGCCAATGGGAGCTCTGGAGCAGCGGGCGAAGAGCCAAAGTCCCCGGCGGTCGTTGCCATCTCAATCATTGTTATTGCCGTACTTGTGCTGATCGGCGGCCTTGTTGCGGGCCTCACTCTCGGCCTGATGTCCCTCAACGAGAGGGATCTTCGGATCTTGGAGTCCACCGGCTCTCCCGCCGAGAAGAAGGCCGCTGCCCGCATCAGCCCCATCCGCAAGAACGGCCACTTTCTACTTGTCACGCTCCTCCTGACCAACACGATTATCAACGAGACGCTTCCGATTCTCCTCGACAGTATCACAGGCGGCGGGTGGCAGGCCATCGTGCTTTCCACCGTTCTCGTCGTGCTCTTCGGCGAGATCATTCCCCAGGCCGTCTGCTCTCGCCACGGCCTCCTGATCGGCTCCACATTCTCGTGGTTCGTCCGCTTTCTCATGGTCGCCTTGTTCATCCTTTCCTGGCCGATCGCCAAACTTTTGGACTACCTCCTTGGCCACGACTCGGTCCTGTACAAGCGCACGGAGCTCCGCGAGCTGCTTGCTTTTCACGGCCAGGCCGCCGGCGGCGAGCTCACCCAGGACGAGGTCAAGATTATGCACGGCACTTTGGCTTTGGAGACGAAAAACGTGGCGACGGTCATGACGCATCTGGAAAAGGTGTTTGCCCTCCCGCTGGAAGCGAAGCTCGACCGACCGACCCTCAAAGCCATTCTGCGGGCCGGCCATTCTCGTATACCAGTCTACGAGAACGACGACAAGTCGAACATCACCTACCTATTGCTTGTAAAGACCATAATCATGAACGACCCGGCAAAGGAGAATCCACTAAAGGACCAACACCTGCTGAAGGTCCCCTCTGCTCCAGAGACCATGTCGCTGCTGGACATGCTGAACGTGTTCCAAGAAGGCGCCAGCCACTTGGCCGTTGTCACCGGCGCAAATGGCAAGGCTGTGGGAATCGTGACCCTTGAGGACGTCATCGAAGAAATCATTCAGGAAGAGATCCTCGACGAAACCGACATCTACGTCGACGCCAACGACCGCTCCCAGCTAGCACAGCCCCGCAACGTCCTCCAGACAAACCGTGCAGCCCGCCTCCTCCTCGGCGCCGCGCCCGCGTCGGTGTCCCTGAAAAACAACCCCGGCAGCACCAGCTCCACCGCGCCAGACCCACCCGCCGTCGTCCTCACTCCCGCATCCCCCGCCGCCGCAACCGCCGCCGTCGGGAGTGTCGCAACCTCCACAACGTCGACCGCCGCCCCCGTCTCTCCCGTCTCCCACGGCTCCTCGTCGTCCTCCTCCTCTTCGTCATCTTCCTCCTCCTCACCGTCTGCGGCCGCGGCCTACCCCGCCTCGCCCATCGCCTCACCCCCCGCCACCCAAGAAGACCCGTCGGCGCAAGCCGCACCCGCCGGTCCAGCCGCGCCGCGATTCCTCTTCTCCCATCGCGCACAGCAGCAAAAGCAAAAACAACAGCAGCAGCAGCAAGAACACGCCGCTGCGCAATTCCCCGCCGTCGCCGCCTCGTCCACCGACTCGCGCGACGGAAGCCTCCGCGACGACTTTGATGACGGCGGCCGCGCGCGGTCGTCGCCCGAGCCGTTTTTGGCCTCCGGCTCTTAACAGAGAGAAATACACAACCAAAGAAAAAAAAAAGAAAAAAAAGCCCGAGTATATTAAAGAAAGAATATCCCCGTTCTCAGTAAAAAAGGGGGGTCGCATCCCCCTTTCAGTACCCACAGTCCTCCTGTGATTCTGTTTCTTCAAGACTCCATGACAAGAGGGGGTTTTTTGTTGTTACCACTTGACTACTTCCTTTCGGTTTCTCGGCGTTCCCCTTTCCGCGTTCTGTTCTACGGGAAAACTACTATGCTCTCTCTCTCTCTCTCTCTCTCTCTCTCTCTCTCTCTCTCTCTCCCTTGAATTAGTAAGTTAATAGCCTCTCTTTTCGGTGTTGGTCGATGCAACGTATGAGGGCAATTGGTGCCAGATGAGCAACCAAAAACTTAAAAAAAGAAATGAAAACGAAAGAATTAAAAAGTGGAGAGTACCCTGGAAACAGCGGCAAACATACCAAGACTTTCCCCCCCACACCCAAGTCACACCCTGCTTTTTACCTCGGTCCGCACACATGCTTGCCATTCTTTGCAAACAAAGAGAAGGACAGAGTCAGTGGACAGGTGAAAATCAACTTGGCTGCAGCACTACGCTACCACCGTACTCCTCTTTACGGTAATACGATGTACTTCTGTTCTTGTGCGGACAAAACCGACAGAAAGCAAACATGAAACAGAATAAAAGAAAATCAGGGAAAAATTTGGAATGGAGACTTAAAGAGAGGGAGAGGCTGAGGGGGAGAGAGAGGTACATCAAGAAACACCCGCATAAAACAAGGAGAGCGCGCGCAGAGAGCGCGAGCGTCAATAGTAAGGATTTTTGCACATCAAGCACGGATCTGTGGAGAAGCGAAGAGAGCCTAACGAAGAAAGCCTAATGGGGGTCCTCCGCTACTCCCAGAGCCCCTTGATTACTGTTTACCCCCGCATCTGTGCATTAAACAAAGCCTCCCCCGCCGCGCTGTTGCTTGCCTCCTCCTCCTCCACAGTTTGCCTGTCGCCCGCCAGCGTCCGTCCGGACTGGTCCGTCTCGGCCGCCTTCTTCTTGCCCCCCAGGCCGAGCGTGCCGCGTGCCGCCGCCGCGCCCTTGGCCTCGTACACGAGATGCTGCCCGCTGTGATACATGTCCCTCGCAAGGTCCATGGGATTGAGGCACCTGCCCAGCGCGCGCCAGACGCTCGTGCGCGCCTGGCTGCGGCCCGCGACAAGACGCTCTTCGTCCTCGACCAGCTCATACTCGGTGGCGCTGAAGCTCCAGTGGTGGTAGATGGAGGCCGCCAACATTTCGAGACATACAAGCATAGACTGGATGCCGTTTGCTACGTTGGTGCGAGTCCAGAACTGTGCACCGTGGATTACGTTGTAGTGTGCAAGGACCGACAGAATCATGCCCTGCCATAGGGTGAACAGAATAACGATCTTGATGGACAGGAACTGGAAATGGGGCGAGGTCAAACTCAGGACACAATCGAGGTACAAAAAAAAAAGTAGCCACGCAAAGCAGCCTGCCAGCAAGCCACGTAATGACGAACCTTTGGCAATGGTTTGTACTCGGCAATATCATCCTTGATAGTAAAGTAGATCACAATGAGTCCGTACATCGCTGCCGACACTGAGGTGGTGTTCAGCGCCATGTACCAAAAGTGACCGTACATTGGGCTCATAGACTCTGCACAAAATTTCGACAAAAGCTGCGAGACGACGGCGACCGCTGTCATGAGAGGCCTCACGACCACGTACTGCAAGACCAGCGTGCGCATTCTCCGGAGAAACGTCGGGGTTGTGGGGTCATAATAACCAAGGCAGCAAAACGGAATGGGAAAAGGCATCCGCCGCGGTTTCGACGCAAGGGCCAGTCGCTGCACGTGCAAAGTGTCTCCAAGAAACTGCATGATGAGCGAAAAGAACGAGTAGACGACCAAAGACTCGTAACAGTCGCGAATGACGTTGTAGTAGACAGCTCTGGTGTAGTACCGGAACGAAAACCAGGAAATGATGGCGTAGACGGGAACGATCAGCAGGATGCGGACAATGTGAACCTTTTTTTTTTTTTTTTTGTTCGGGGAGACGGTTAGCAGGGCAAAGAGCCAGAGAAATCAAACCTGCTGCAGTGGCTTGTGGAAAGATCGGAGGTGCTTGTACACAAGCACCAGCGAAATGATGGTGGCCAGCCCGGCGGCGATTCCGCAAGCCACCCACGCATAAGTGTGAAGCTCCAGGCTGAACAGAGAAGAAGGGTCTGACAGGTCGATTCCGGTCCATGGTTGGATGGACGATGGATTGTCCTGTTCGAGAGGCACAAAAAAAGCGAGGAGAGAGGTGAGGAGGCAGTTGTCGCAAATACAACAGCAAGCGAAAAACAGAAAAAAAGGGAGAATAGGATCGATCGCTGCTTCTGCCGCCCCCGCTGGGTTCTTCTCACCTCGCACACGACCTTCACAGAGTCGGCGGAATCGGCCGTCGACGTCGACGATGAAGACGGCGCGGTGGAAGTGGCTGTGGTGGTGGTCGCTGCTCCGGCCGCAGCGCCCGAGACCGACAACGACGATGAGCCGCTCAGGGCCGCAAGCATCCGCCCAAACGACATTTTTTTCAACTTCTTTTTCTCGTTCGTGAGGCCTGGAATCCATTGATTGTACTGACGCCTCACCCTTTTTGGAAAGTGGTCGCTCAATGAAGTGTGTGGCTGTGGCGTCCTCGCTTTGTGCAGACACACACACACACACACACGGTCAACAGACAGACAGACAGACAGACAGACAGACAGACAGTCAAGGCAGTAGACAGGCAGACAGATAGGCAGACATATAGCGCGGACATGCAACCAACCCTGAAAGACTGGGTGGGTGTGTTGTTGCGCTCCTGTGTCGTCCAACAACTATTTTTGCTGGACTGTTCTCCTTTAGCACAGCCGCATGAGCGCAGAGCGCGCTTCTTTTTTTTTTTTTTTTTCTTTTTTTTTTTTTTCTTTCTTTCTTTCTTTCCGCTCTCCGCCTTCGTAAGGCCAACTTTACTGGTGAGATGTTGTAGCTCCTCCTGACGTCCAGCCGAAGGCCCGCAAGGTTGAGTACGACAAACTGTTCTGTGCTGTGAAGCTTCGACAGCCCAAGCACACACCACCTGGTCGTAAGCCACAACCAAACTGAAGCGTGTCAGACTTGAAATTCGAACAAAGCAACCCAAGCACGCAACCTCAACCAAGGAAAAACCGAGCCCCCTTAAGACAGAAGCAAGCACGGTGTGGTCACCAGAGTCAGTGAAAAGGCTGGGACCATCAGCGGGCCGCCGATTCGGACAATCAGTCATGGCGTCGCCAAACTTTGCCGGAGGATTCACGACTTTTGCTGCCCCTCCCGCTTGGCCAATCCCTGGTACGATCCACGACAGGAAGAGAGGCGAACAACTAACGGTGCGGCGAGCAAATTGGCGAGGTTGGTGTGCTTCTTCCTCATGATTCAACTTTGACACCAGCCATTTTAGGGTAACCGTGCGCGATGCTTCGTGCTATACGACGGCTCTAATCTCTGACTAGCAACAGGCAGAAAGCGAATGTGAAAAATTAAATTCCGCGTTGAAGTCTTGTAAAAGTGACTTTGACGCACCCCGCACTCAAACAGCTCTTGTGAGACTGTGCTCTCTAAATCCTCACCCTGGGCTATGGGTGGCAAATAGAGCAATGGCCTAAATACCAATCCTGAAGAGTGAAAAAGGGCAAAAAGGAGATGTCTAGGGGTCACTAGACAGGACAGTGTATTTGGAGTCTTAAGAAGCCCAAGAAACACAAAGAAACTCTCTTATTACACACAAAGAGAAGACTCTCACACTCAGACCAAAGGCAACTGTGAAAAGGTGGCACACTAGCAAAGAATGTGCAGGGTTCTCTGGTCCATGACACAGAGTGGGCCCAATGGGAGGCAAAAGCCAAAGCCAAAGGGGACCAGGAAATCCAGTAACAATGCTGGAGGTGCAAGATGCAGCAAGCTCCAGGAAGCGGCACTAAGTGCAGCACTCCAATCCAACTGAAGAAGACAAGAGAGTGGGGAGGAAAGTGGCCAGACCCTGGTCTGTTGGAGCCACCACCATGGAGCAAGGCTCCCTCTCTGTCAAAGACAAGCCCTAAGTTGGAGGGGGTTGGACACAAAGGGCAAACACAAGGAACAGTTAGTGTGCAGAGGTGTCTGTTGAATTAAATCAGAACTGTTTTCCACTTAACAGAACCAGACACAACTTGTCTCACTCCAAGGAGAAGTTCCAACTCAATCCAAGGAGGGGGCACACAGGGGTGGGAGACAGTGGGACTCTTCTTACTTCATCCTACTAGGACACAGACATCTGCTTCACCAAGCCAGAGGAATTCCCTATCTTAGAAGCAAGGAAGGTTAACACCCACTCCCTCACCCAAATGTGGCACCATGACATCACAGGCATTAATCTGAGAGAAAGAGGGTCTGAACCAAGTGAAGACCAGGCCCACCAGAGGCCACAGGAGCCAACAACCAGGGAGGAGGGGGCATACCTGAGAGACCATTCCTGCAGCAGTACCTGACCAGACAGCTCATTCATATCCCCTTGAGAGACCTGGATTTGACTAGATGTATTGACAGGAACCTAGAGGCACCACCACAGATTTACCCTCCATCCTTCCATCACCAAGTGGCTCCTACCCAGTCCAACCTAAACAGCATGCAGAATTGGTGAGATGCACTGGGGCTTGAACCCAGCACACTGCCATCATGGCCAAGAGGACTTCAACCTCCTGTCACACACCAGGGGACTGCCACCCCCAGCTCTACATACAGTCAGGAAGAAAAGGGCAGGCAAGGGACTTCAGGCACAGGTTCTCACAGTCAACAAGATGGGGGGCAGCTGCTTAAATAGGAAAGGGTTGGAATCAGCAGGGTGAAGGAAGAAGGAAGGGAAAAGAGGGGAAAACATATACAAAAGAACAAAACAATAAATAAAACAGCAAAGAAGAGAGAGGAGGAGTGAGTCACCAAACAATGGGGCTGAGACATCAAACAAGGAAGACAGCTCAGAGAATCATGGAGCATTTCTTGGCATCAGCTGCCAAGAAAGATGGAGGAGATGGAGAGAGCTGGTTGGTGCAAAGAGGAAGACAGTCACTCTCAGCCACACAAGAAAAGACACAGACAGAGACAACAAGGAATAAATAAAAGAGAAAACAGGAAAAACAGGAAAAACAGGATAAATTACTAATTGGAAAAATAAGTAAAAATCACCAATGAAAAGATAAAGAAAAACCCTGTGATCTCATACCCTTTTATGAGGTATTACATCATGGTAGCAGGTGGTAGAGCTTGTTAGCTTTGCCATCATCTTGTTAACTCTGTCCATCTGGGCTTAGCACTTCTCCCACAGAAGTGTTTCAGTCCTAAGTCATTTCCAAAAGTGAGGGGCCATTGGCCAGGCATAGTAGGACTTTGCATTTCTGCCCAGTCTGTCAACTAGCATGTCTCAAACTTGGCACCTTCCCAATTGAAGGGAGCGCTCTAACCACTGAGCAAGGGAGCCTTGTATCAGCAATTAGATTCAAGACTGAGTCTTTCTGTCTGCAACATCGCCAATAATAAATAATAATGGTAGAGCTCAGAGGCAGACATACGGAGCCAGTCAGAGGCCGTATGGAAACCCAATAAATAATAAGAGAGTAGGAATCCAAGCCTAGTCACGTTTTGCCAGCAAAACGCGGGTCGAGACGGGGTGGTAATCCTCACAATTACTGTCAGGAACAGGGCAGGACAGGACAAGGCAGACAAGGAACTGAGAGGAGTGATGATTGTATTGGAAACAATAATTCACTTGAGGGATGGGACAGGTCCCCCATCCCCCTTTTATACCTTTTGAGAGTGTTCCTTGTCAAGACTCCAAGAAAGTTCCAGAAAGAGCAATTAGTAATGCAATGATACCAATGATACCAATGACAACAAGACAAGTCAGGAAAGCAAAGAAGGTTCCAGAAGGTTCCACAAGGTTCCATGAAGGAAAGTTCTAGAAGGTTCCAGAAGGTTCCAGAAGGTTCCATGAAGGAATGTTCTGGAAGGTTCCAGAGGTTTCCAGAGGGTGATTCATAACATCATCTCCCCCTTTTAGGCCTCTTCTGCAACTTGGTGGGGTACCTGGTCTTGAACTCGAGCAGAAGGTCTTGGCAGTGAGTGAGGTTTGACTCAGGCTCCCAGGTGTTGTCAGTATCTGAGTAACCTTTCCACTTAACAAGGAACTTGAGTGTCCTTCCAAACCACTTGGCATCCAAGATTTGTTCAACCTCAAATTCCTCTTCACCTTCTACCTCAACTGGAGGAGGAGGAGGAACAACTCTGCCTGGAATGGAATTGGCCACAAACTTCTCCAAAAGGCTGACATGGAAAACTGGGTGGATCTTCATGGATGCAGGGAGATCCAGCTTGAAGGTGACTGGATTGATTTGCTCCAAGATCTTGAAAGGACCCAACTTGAGGTTGTCTAGCTTGGGACTTGGTCTTTTGGTCTGCAAGTTCTTCCTCAGAAGCCAAACTTGCTGACCCACAGCAAAGTCATGGTCCATTCTGTGAGTGTTCGCAAATCTTGAGGCATCTTCTTGGGCTTGCTTCAGAGTGGAGTCCAGGAAGGAGTTGATGATCTTGAGCTTATGTAAGTGTGAAGCCGCAGCAGGAGCTTGGACATTGGATAGGGTCTCTTGTCCCAGAAGATCTCCTCTTGGATTGAAGCCATAGGTTGCAAAGAAAGGAGATAGCTGGGTGCTTGAGTGGAGAGAATTGTTGAGAGCAAATTCTGCCAGTGGAAGGAGGGTGGGCCAATCATCCTGTTGATAGCTGACATAGCACCTCAAATACTGCTCCAGAGTCTGGTTTGTTCTTTCTGTTTGTCCATCAGTCTGAGGGTGATAAGCAGTTGACAGTTGAGACTTGATTCCAAGGGCTGCTGTGAGTGCTTTCCAAAATTGAGATCTGAACTGTGGTCCTCTGTCACTGATGATTGACTGAGGCAGCCCATGGAGCCTGAATATGTGCTGCAAAAACAGGTCTGCTGTTCCTTGTGCATCTATATTCTCAGTGCAGGGGATGAAATGGGCCAACTTTGTCCTTCTGCAGATGACAACAAGGATAGAGTCAAATCCATGGGATGGGGGCAGTTTCACAATGAAGTCCATGGATATTGATGACCAAGGGCTGATGGCAATTGGGAGGGGCTCCAGAAGTCCATAGGGCTTGTGTCTGCTGGATTTGTTTCTTTGACAGGTTTCACAGCTGCTGACATAGTTCTTGATGTACTTCCTCATGCCTGGCCAGTAGAAGTCTCTGGAAACAAGCTCATATGTCTTGTGCTCTCCTGGGTGTCCAGCTGTTGCTGCATCATGCCTTGTCTTGAGTATCTCAAGTTTTTCCTCTTCTTGGCTGATTTGAATCTTGTGAGGCTTGGGGTCCTTGGAAATAGCATGGGCCCACACACTGTCAGGAAGCAATGAAAGGTGTGTCTTGGATGGTGGGGTGAAACCATCTCCCCCTTCAGGTGCAAGGTCTGTTCTTCTTGACAGGGCATCAGCCACAGTGTTAAGGTGGCCAGGAGAATAGCACAGCTTAAAGTCATACTCAGAGAGCAGTTCAGCCCACCTGGCATGCCTCTGCTTGAGCAACCTCCTTGCCCTGAAGAAGGTGAGGTTCTTGTGATCAGAATAGACAGAGATGCCTTTAGAACCAGCCAAGTAGTGTCTCCAGAATTTGAATGCTTCCACAATTGCAAGCAACTCCTTGTCATGGACTGTGTAGTTACACTCAGCACTGTTCAGCTTCCTGGAGTAATATGCCACTGGATGCAGAGGAGCAGAGGGGTCCTGAGAGCTTGGCTGGGACAGAACAGCGCCAAGGGCATAGTCTGAGGCATCAGTTTCCAAGGTGAAGGGAAGCAAGGGATCCACATGCTTAAGGAGTGGTGCACTTGTGGTTGCTGTCTTAAGAGCTAGCCAGGCTTGCTCTGCTGCTGGGGTCCATTCAAACTTGGTGGTCTTCTTGGTGAGATCAGTGAGAGGCTTGGCTATGGCAGAATAGTTGGCAATGAAGGTTCTGTAGAAGTTGCAAAATCCAAGGAAGCTTTGAACATCCTTGATGGAATTTGGAGCCTTCCATTCAAGAATAGTTTGGATCTTGTCTGGTGCCATGGAGATCCCTTTGTCAGACACAATGAACCCCAAAAACTCAATGGAGGTCTTGTGGAATTCACACTTCTCCAGCTTTGCATAGAGGTGATGCTGTCTGAGTCTCTCCAAGACAGTCTTGACATGTCCCATATGGCTTGCAGTGTCAGATGAAAATACCAGGATATCATCCAGGTAGACAATGACAAAAAGGTCCAGAATATCCCTGAAGATGTCATTCATCATGCCTTGGAAAATAGCTGGAGCATTGGTAAGTCCAAAGGGCATAACCAAGTACTCAAAGTGACCGTATTTGCATCTGAAGGCAGTCTTCCATTGATCCTGGGGCTTAATTCTGACCAAATTGTAGGCACCTCTGAGGTCAATCTTGGAAAATATCCTTGCATGGCTCAGTTTGTCCAGTAATTCAGAGATGAGAGGCAGTGGATAGCGGTTCTTGACTGTCATCTCATTGAGATCTCTGTAGTCCACACAGGGTCTCAGTCCCCCATCCTTCTTCTTGACAAAAAAGATGGGAGCTCCAGCTGGTGACTTGGAAGGTTGGATGAATCCCTTGTTCAGCATTTCTTCAATGTATTCTTGGAGGGCCTTGGCTTCTGGTGGAGAGAGGTGGTACAGTGGCTTGAAAGGTGGGCTGCAAGTTTCATCCTTGAGTGGGATTTCACAGTCATAAGGCCTCTGAGCTGGTAGCAGGTCTGCCTTGGTCTTGGAAAACACATCAGCATAAGGGAGATATTCTTTTGGTAGCTTGGATGCCAGCAAAAGGTCTGATGGGTCCAGGTTGTCGTGCTCCTCAGCAGTGGGGCTTGAATTCTTGACTGGGAACTGTGATTCTTGAATCTTTGACTGAGAGTTCTGTTCTTGGCAAAGACTGTGAGCTGTGGAACTTGAATCTTGAATGTGGACTGTGAACTGTGGTACTTGAATCTTTGACTGTGGGTTCTGTGAACAAGAGTCATGGCCATGACTGTGAGCTCTATGAGCTCTACTTGAATCTTGACTGTGAACTGTGAACTGTGGAACTTGAGTCTTGGCTGGCTGTGAATCTTGAATCAAGGGCTTGAGAGCATGAGACTTGGGGGCTTGACTTGAGTTTTGGGTGACTGTTCCGATTGGTGGAGGTTGGACTTGACCAGTGACCCAATCAATGGCAGGGTTCTGGGCTTGCAGCCATGGTAATCCCAGGATGACAGAGAATGTGGGTGAGCCAAGATCCAATACTTCCAGATTGACCATGGATGGTGGAAAGTCTTGGATGTGGAGGTTTAGCTTGGTTTCATGGCTGATTTCCTTGAACAGAGCATGATTGGCAAAGTGGACCTTGAGGGGTGTGGATTTCTTGATCGTAGGAATGGCACAAGACTTGGCAAGGGTGGCATCAATGATGTTGCAGGATGATCCAGAGTCTATAAGGGCCTTGGTTGTGATGGTTGACTTGGGTGAGAGTTGAATCTTGACATCCATGGTGAGTTGGTGGGGCTTGGAATCTGAGGTGTTTGTGGTGCTGGTGGTGGTGATGAAACAGGGGCAGCTTGGAGGAGGGTCCAGGGAATTGCCCCTCAGTGAGCCTGGACCTGGGAGTTTGGGTGCTTCTTCCTTGGGCAGTCCTTGACAGCATGCTCCTTGGAGCCACAGTAAAAACACAGTCCCTGCTGGGCCCTCCTTGTTTTCTCCTCTTGGCTCAGAGGACCCTTAGGAAGTGTCTCAACTGCATCCACTTGCATGGGTTCAGGAACTGTAAGAGCTTGAGGAACTGGGGTAGGTCTTGATGTAGTTCCTACTTGTCTTTGCTTCAGCCTCTTGGAGTAGAGTCTGTTGTCAATCTTGATGGCAAGGAGAATGTACTCTTCCAAGGTCTCAGGGATGTGCAGAGACTGGGAGAGCATGTCTTGGATAGACTCATGGAGACCATCATGGTACAGCTCCATCAGAGCTGCATCATTGTATCCAGAGTCTCTGGCTAGTTGCTTGAATTGGTTGGTGTAGGCCACACAAGATTGCTTTCCTTGCTTGATATGCTTGAGCTTGGATCTTGCTGTCCAAGATGCGTAGGGGTCACCAAAGGTAGCTTCCAGCCCCTCCCAGAGCTCTTGCAGGGTGGTGGGTGTGCTTGGGAGAGATCTGT
Source organism: Zopfochytrium polystomum (assembly GCA_025765615.1). Lineage (NCBI taxonomy): Eukaryota > Fungi > Chytridiomycota > Chytridiomycetes > Chytridiales > Chytridiaceae > Zopfochytrium > Zopfochytrium polystomum. Next base: position 116,406 of record JAIVFJ010000064.1, read on the forward strand.
ACCATGATTGAGCTTGACCAGACAGGAGGGTGCTTGTGAAAAGAACCTTGACTTGCTCACTGGGAAATCTTGAAGGTTGGAGAAGGATGACATTCTCCACAGTGGCCATGAAGTTCCTAAGGTCTTTGGCCAGCCCAGTGAACTTGTCAGGGCTGGGAACCTTGGGCTCTCTTGCTTGGTTGGCTTGAGGCAGGGGAAGAGCTTGATGTTCTTGTTGGTGAAGTTGTTGTTGAAGCTGGTGCTGCTGGTGAAGGACTTGTTCTTGAAGTTGGTGTGTCTGTCTTGAGAGGGCTTGTAATTGGTCCATCAAGGCTTGGAAGGCAGTTGCATCAGGGAAGGTGTTGTTTGGGTCAGACATGATGGCAGAGAGTAGTGGGAGAGGGTGAAGTGAATTATGATGTCAGGAACAGGGCAGGACAGGACAAGGCAGACAAGGAACTGAGAGGAGTGATGATTGTATTGGAAACAATAATTCACTTGAGGGATGGGACAGGTCCCCCATCCCCCTTTTATACCTTTTGAGAGTGTTCCTTGTCAAGACTCCAAGAAAGTTCCAGAAAGAGCAATTAGTAATGCAATGATACCAATGATACCAATGACAACAAGACAAGTCAGGAAAGCAAAGAAGGTTCCAGAAGGTTCCACAAGGTTCCATGAAGGAATGTTCTAGAAGGTTCCAGAAGGTTCCAGAAGGTTCCATGAAGGAATGTTCTAGAAGGTTCCAGAGGTTTCCAGAGGGTGATTCATAACATCATCTCCCCCTTTTAGGCCTCTTCTGCAACTTGGTGGGGTACCTGGTCTTGAACTCGAGCAGAAGGTCTTGGCAGTGAGTGAGGTTTGACTCAGGCTCCCAGGTGTTGTCAGCATCTGAGTAACCTTTCCACTTAACAAGGAACTTGAGTGTCCTTCCAAACCACTTGGCATCCAAGATTTGTTCAACCTCAAATTCCTCTTCACCTTCTACCTCAACTGGAGGAGGAGGAGGAACAACTCTGCCTGGAATGGAATTGGCCACAAACTTCTCTAAAAGGCTGACATGGAAAACTGGGTGGATCTTCATGGATGCAGGGAGATCCAGCTTGAAGGTGACTGGATTGATTTGCTCCAAGATCTTGAAAGGACCCAACTTGAGGTTGTCTAGCTTGGGACTTGGTCTTTTGGTCTGCAAGTTCTTCCTCAGAAGCCAAACTTGCTGACCCACAGCAAGGTCATGGTCCATTCTGTGAGTGTTGGCAAATCTTGAGGCATCTTCTTGGGCTTGCTTCAGGGTGGAGTCCAGGAAGGAGTTGATGATCTTGAGCTTATGTAAGTGTGAAGCCGCAGCAGGAGCTTGGACATTGGATAGGGTCTCTTGTCCCAGAAGATCTCCTCTTGGATTGAAGCCATAGGTTGCAAAGAAAGGAGATAGCTGGGTGCTTGAGTGGAGAGAATTGTTGAGAGCAAATTCTGCCAGTGGAAGGAGGGTGGGCCAATCATCCTGTTGATAGCTGACATAGCACCTCAAATACTGCTCCAGAGTCTGGTTTGTTCTTTCTGTTTGTCCATCAGTCTGAGGGTGATAAGCAGTTGACAGTTGAGACTTGATTCCAAGGGCTGCTGTGAGTGCTTTCCAAAATTGAGATCTGAACTGTGGTCCTCTGTCACTGACGATTGACTGAGGCAGCCCATGGAGCCTGAATATGTGCTGCAAAAACAGGTCTGCTGTTCCTTGTGCATCTATATTCTCAGTGCAGGGGATGAAATGGGCCAACTTTGTCCTTCTGCAGATGACAACAAGGATAGAGTCAAATCCATGGGATGGGGGCAGTTTCACAATGAAGTCCATGGATATTGATGACCAAGGGCTGATGGCAATTGGGAGGGGCTCCAGAAGTCCATAGGGCTTGTGTCTGCTGGATTTGTTTCTTTGACAGGTTTCACAGCTGCTGACATAGTTCTTGATGTACTTCCTCATGCCTGGCCAGTAGAAGTCTCTGGAAACAAGCTCATATGTCTTGTGCTCTCCTGGGTGTCCAGCTGTTGCTGCATCATGCCTTGTCTTGAGTATCTCAAGTTTTTCCTCTTCTTGGCTGATTTGAATCTTGTGAGGCTTGGGGTCCTTGGAAATAGCATGGGCCCACACACTGTCAGGAAGCAATGAAAGGTGTGTCTTGGATGGTGGGGTGAAACCATCTCCCCCTTCAGGTGCAAGGTCTGTTCTTCTTGACAGGGCATCAGCCACAGTGTTAAGGTGGCCAGGAGAATAGCACAGCTTAAAGTCATACTCAGAGAGCAGTTCAGCCCACCTGGCATGCCTCTGCTTGAGCAACCTCCTTGCCCTGAAGAAGGTGAGGTTCTTGTGATCAGAATAGACAGAGATGCCTTTAGAACCAGCCAAGTAGTGTCTCCAGAATTTGAATGCTTCCACAATTGCAAGCAACTCCTTGTCATGGACTGTGTAGTTACACTCAGCACTGTTCAGCTTCCTGGAGTAATATGCCACTGGATGCAGAGGAGCAGAGGGGTCCTGAGAGCTTGGCTGGGACAGAACAGCGCCAAGGGCATAGTCTGAGGCATCAGTTTCCAAGGTGAAGGGAAGCAAGGGATCCACATGCTTAAGGAGTGGTGCACTTGTGGTTGCTGTCTTAAGAGCTAGCCAGGCTTGCTCTGCTGCTGGGGTCCATTCAAACTTGGTGGTCTTCTTGGTGAGATCAGTGAGAGGCTTGGCTATGGCAGAATAGTTGGCAATGAAGGTTCTGTAGAAGTTGCAAAATCCAAGGAAGCTTTGAACATCCTTGATGGAATTTGGAGCCTTCCATTCAAGAATAGTTTGGATCTTGTCTGGTGCCATGGAGATCCCTTTGTCAGACACAATGAACCCCAAAAACTCAATGGAGGTCTTGTGGAATTCACACTTCTCCAGCTTTGCATAGAGGTGATGCTGTCTGAGTCTCTCCAAGACAGTCTTGACATGTCCCATATGGCTTGCAGTGTCAGATGAAAATACCAGGATATCATCCAGGTAGACAATGACAAAAAGGTCCAGAATATCCCTGAAGATGTCATTCATCATGCCTTGGAAAATAGCTGGAGCATTGGTAAGTCCAAAGGGCATAACCAAGTACTCAAAGTGACCGTATTTGCATCTGAAGGCAGTCTTCCATTGATCCTGGGGCTTAATTCTGACCAAATTGTAGGCACCTCTGAGGTCAATCTTGGAAAATATCCTTGCATGGCTCAGTTTGTCCAGTAATTCAGAGATGAGAGGCAGTGGATAGCGGTTCTTGACTGTCATCTCATTGAGATCTCTGTAGTCCACACAGGGTCTCAGTCCCCCATCCTTCTTCTTGACAAAAAAGATGGGAGCTCCAGCTGGTGACTTGGAAGGTTGGATGAATCCCTTGTTCAGCATTTCTTCAATGTATTCTTGGAGGGCCTTGGCTTCTGGTGGAGAGAGGTGGTACAGTGGCTTGAAAGGTGGGCTGCAAGTTTCATCCTTGAGTGGGATTTCACAGTCATAAGGCCTCTGAGCTGGTAGCAGGTCTGCCTTGGTCTTGGAAAACACATCAGCATAAGGGAGATATTCTTTTGGTAGCTTGGATGCCAGCAAAAGGTCTGATGGGTCCAGGTTGTCGTGCTCCTCAGCAGTGGGGCTTGAATTCTTGACTGGGAACTGTGATTCTTGAATCTTTGACTGAGAGTTCTGTTCTTGGCAAAGACTGTGAGCTGTGGAACTTGAATCTTGAATGTGGACTGTGAACTGTGGTACTTGAATCTTTGACTGTGGGTTCTGTGAACAAGAGTCATGGCCATGACTGTGAGCTCTATGAGCTCTACTTGAATCTTGACTGTGAACTGTGAACTGTGGAACTTGAGTCTTGGCTGGCTGTGAATCTTGAATCAAGGGCTTGAGAGCATGAGACTTGGGGGCTTGACTTGAGTTTTGGGTGACTGTTCCGATTGGTGGAGGTTGGACTTGACCAGTGACCCAATCAATGGCAGGGTTCTGGGCTTGCAGCCATGGTAATCCCAGGATGACAGAGAATGTGGGTGAGCCAAGATCCAATACTTCCAGATTGACCATGGATGGTGGAAAGTCTTGGATGTGGAGGTTTAGCTTGGTTTCATGGCTGATTTCCTTGAACAGAGCATGATTGGCAAAGTGGACCTTGAGGGGTGTGGATTTCTTGATCGTAGGAATGGCACAAGACTTGGCAAGGGTGGCATCAATGATGTTGCAGGATGATCCAGAGTCTATAAGGGCCTTGGTTGTGATGGTTGACTTGGGTGAGAGTTGAATCTTGACATCCATGGTGAGTTGGTGGGGCTTGGAATCTGAGGTGTTTGTGGTGCTGGTGGTGGTGATGAAACAGGGGCAGCTTGGAGGAGGGTCCAGGGAATTGCCCCTCAGTGAGCCTGGACCTGGGAGTTTGGGTGCTTCTTCCTTGGGCAGTCCTTGACAGCATGCTCCTTGGAGCCACAGTAAAAACACAGTCCCTGCTGGGCCCTCCTTGTTTTCTCCTCTTGGCTCAGAGGACCCTTAGGAAGTGTCTCAACTGCATCCACTTGCATGGGTTCAGGAACTGTAAGAGCTTGAGGAACTGGGGTAGGTCTTGATGTAGTTCCTACTTGTCTTTGCTTCAGCCTCTTGGAGTAGAGTCTGTTGTCAATCTTGATGGCAAGGAGAATGTACTCTTCCAAGGTCTCAGGGATGTGCAGAGACTGGGAGAGCATGTCTTGGATAGACTCATGGAGACCATCATGGTACAGCTCCATCAGAGCTGCATCATTGTATCCAGAGTCTCTGGCTAGTTGCTTGAATTGGTTGGTGTAGGCCACACAAGATTGCTTTCCTTGCTTGATATGCTTGAGCTTGGATCTTGCTGTCCAAGATGCGTAGGGGTCACCAAAGGTAGCTTCCAGCCCCTCCCAGAGCTCTTGCAGGGTTGTGGGTGTGCTTGGGAGAGATCTGTACCATGATTGAGCTTGACCAGACAGGAGGGTGCTTGTGAAAAGAACCTTGACTTGCTCACTGGGAAATCTTGAAGGTTGGAGAAGGATGACATTCTCCACAGTGGCCATGAAGTTCCTAAGGTCTTTGGCCAGCCCAGTGAACTTGTCAGGGCTGGGAACCTTGGGCTCTCTTGCTTGGTTGGCTTGAGGCAGGGGAAGAGCTTGATGTTCTTGTTGGTGAAGTTGTTGTTGAAGCTGGTGCTGCTGGTGAAGGACTTGTTCTTGAAGTTGGTGTGTCTGTCTTGAAAGGGCTTGTAATTGGTCCATCAAGGCTTGGAAGGCAGTTGCATCAGGGAAGGTGTTGTTTGGGTCAGACATGATGGCAGAGAGTAGTGGGAGAGGGTGAAGTGAATTATGATGTCAGGAACAGGGCAGGACAGGACAAGGCAGACAAGGAACTGAGAGGAGTGATGATTGTATTGGAAACAATAATTCACTTGAGGGATGGGACAGGTCCCCCATCCCCCTTTTATACCTTTTGAGAGTGTTCCTTGTCAAGACTCCAAGAAAGTTCCAGAAAGAGCAATTAGTAATGCAATGATACCAATGATACCAATGACAACAAGACAAGTCAGGAAAGCAAAGAAGGTTCCAGAAGGTTCCACAAGGTTCCATGAAGGAAAGTTCTAGAAGGTTCCAGAAGGTTCCAGAAGGTTCCATGAAGGAATGTTCTGGAAGGTTCCAGAGGTTTCCAGAGGGTGATTCATAACAATTACCAGTTAAAAAGTGGGTATACACTTAATTTATTTGAGATCACAGGCTCGACAGCCTGTTGTCCTCACAGCTCTTCACTGAGATCTAAATCCTCCAATCACTATCCCACCCCGGAATCGTTGGATTTTGGCACGTTTTCGAGGACCAGCGAAATGTCTACATGCTCCTAGAGCTTTGCGAAAACCAAGTATGGAAAGAAATCGCACTGCGCCATTTGTTAACTTCATTTTAGAGCATGTTAGAGTATCTGAAAGCACGGAAGCGACTCACAGAACCCGAAGAAAGAGTTGGGATTGGCATGGGTCTGTACAAATGGATTTTGTTTGTTTTTTCTCCTGCTGATGGCTTAAATCTTTTCAGCAGGCAGGCTTGTTCCATGAACTCAGATTCGTCTGTGCTCTTATCAAAGTGGGGTCCTTATGATCCTCTACCAATAGAAAATCCACGCATTTCATTGGGTATGTTGACGTACTTTTCTGCAACCAGAACAGCATTGACTGATGACTCAAGTTCTTCTGCATTTGACTTATTGTTCCTTCCACATCTGCCAGACCTATCCTTTTTCCCGCGCAGCCTGGGTTTTCAAACTTAGAGATCTGATAGAACTGTGGAAGGGCTTTCCAAATAACTCAAAAGCGAGTGAATCTGTCAGGAATTTGATTGGGGACAAGTGTGTAAAGTTGTAGTCAAAATGCTCCAAAACAAAGGTGTGAAGAAGCAGTTGTGACATTGCCACACCTGGACTATTCAAGATAGAGAGGTGAAATTTTGTATGCAATTAGATCTTGATAAGAACCATCGATCCTCCAAATGGTGTCCCGAAAAACGCGTTCCTCATAATTGCGCCATCTACGTAAGTGTGATGGTCCAAGTACATCAAAATTGTCCTAAACTGGACTAAAATTGGAGGGCAAACTCAAGATAAGTCGGAAATAAGTGTGCAACGTATTAGCCAAATCGAATCAAGGGAAGAGGAGATCGCTTCCCAATGAGAAGGTCAAGTGATCTAGTCCTTGGGAAGTCTGAAACGAAGCCCCAACTTTGAAACTTCGCTGAGACTTGTAGGAGATAGCCAGGACTGCGAAATTGACAGAGGTTCCAAGAGTGGGTGTAGAAATACATGATGCAAAAATCGAGCTGATAGAGCAAAAACTGACAGACCTGTCAAAGTGACAACGTCACCTCAATTAATAGAAAATGTGTTAAAATCGGTTGGAAAAGTAGGAACAAACTAGCAGAGCCTTGAAATTGCAATCAAATGTAAAGAATAGTGACTTGCAACTGGAGAAAAATAATCAAAAATATTTGACTGGATTTGGTGATTTCTGTCAAATAGAGACTCCTACTAATAACAAACTGATCTCGAAATTAAAGTACTCAGACCGCCCTGCACCAGCCAAGTGGATGAATATTCCACCCACACTGATGGGGCACGTGCACGGTGGGATGAGGGGGCCGTCTGTTTGTGAGAGCACGCCTTGTCAAATGTCCCTTCACGTTTTTTCAATGTTTTCAATTTTTTTTCTCCAACAAGCTCTTCATTTACGCTTTTTTCTATCTATGCCTTGCGTTGGGGACGCAAAAAGTTGGAGCAACTTCCAAGGCCTGGAGGCCACCGAACATCGGCAAACTTGTTGCTTTCTTTTCCTCAAATTCACGTCCACCCCGGCCCCCTCTCCACACACAAACATTTGTTCCACATTGGGCAGTACACGGTGCTATTTCATAAGAGGGATGCTGCTTATGGAAGCGCGCAAGAGCTGTGGCCGCAAGGGACAAGAATATATGCCATCCGCTGACCCGAGCCACCGCCCGGCGAGTGGTCGTAGGAATTTTTGACAGCACCGGAGGGTTTCTGCCGGGTTAGTGAAGTGGAGTTGACCAGAGAGCGAGGCAGAGGGCAGGCGGGAGGACGCTGTCGAACTCGTGTTGGACAAGATTTCGCTTAAGCCCCGCGACACTGTTGCTACTGGGAACAAGAAGCCCGTCATATTCGCTTCGAAAACCGGTCACCGCCCGGTTTTCATGGTGCACCGTTGATAGGGTTTTTTGCCAGGTCCCGCCTGGTGGTGGCCGAATTTGGACGCGAACAACATCACCGGCTTCTTATTCCAAGTAACAACAACAGTGGCGCGGGTCAAAGGCGTATTTTGTCCAACGCGGCCTCATCCTGCGCTTTGTCTCGCTCTGTGGCCTTCCTATTTTGAAATAGCGCCGTGTACTGATAGATGTGGAACAGATGTCCGGATGTGGAGAGGGAGGGGGACGGAGTGGTCAGAAGACTCGCAAAAAGCAGTTGCACTAAGTTTGTCGGACCTCAGTGACTGCCTTTTCAAATCAAAGCCTGCCTTGAAACTCACCGATTAAAGTGTTCATGGTAATCGTGCCGAAAGAGGTTTCCTTGGGGGCTGCTTTGGGGTTGTTAGTAGGGTAGCGTGTTGGGGGGTTTCCGAAAGAACGTATTTGATCGATGGCCGAACAGTTCGCGCCGATTCACCGCTGTGAAATAGAAGTGGAGCCGTGCTGCGGTGCAGGGTGTGTCGGCTGCGGGGAGGAGGGAGAAGTCGTTTTCGATGGCGCTGGCAGTCGAAGGATGACCAGTTGGTGAATTGAGTATTGTAATATATCCAAAGGAAAGCGTATATTGCAGATAAAAACCCACTTTCTTGCTGCGGCGTGTGGAGATGGATAGCGCGTTCTTCATATTCGAGCCCCAAGCAGAGAGGGAACTGGTCTGGGAAGGATAGTCATTTGAGGCTGGGGTTTGGGTTTTCGTTAATATGCAAACACTTTGTGAAACTTTTATTTTCTTCCCGCCTTCCGCTTCTCCCTGATGTTCCGCAATCTGGGTCCACAGAGGCTCGCTGGGTGGTTGGGGGGGGGGTTTCCCAGAGGGAGGTCCAAAAGACAGTAATGAGTGGGGGAAGCGAGAGAGAGAAAACAGGGACCGAAACGACAGGAACCACTGCGCATCACGCGCGAAGAGGACGCACTTCGGAAAGACGACAAGAACGGGACGGGGTACTCCACACGAAAGACTACTCCAAAGGAAAAACCTAACACAGTAGGGAGGAAAGCGGAAGGCGGAGAGGAGAAAAAGGCCTCGCGTGCAGATATAAAAAACACGCGAAACTGGCCGCGAGGGGGTAACTGAAGCCGCAATATAACGATGAGAGACGTAAGGCGTGGAAAGAGAGGGAAAAAGGGGTGTAGGATGGACTGCGTTCGGTGTGTTTTTTTCTGTTTGTAGCTTTGTTCGGGAAGCAGTCGAAAGTCTGAAAAGGGGAGATGAGATTTTTGTTTGTATCAATTGGCGAGGAAGGCAAGTGCCTGTTTCGTTTGAAACGCGCAAGGAGGGGAGAGGGGGTGTGTATGGGTGCCGCCTTGGAGGCCGGGATACGCGCGTCTGGCTGTTTTTGCCCTCAGGTCCGTGTCGTTTTCATTCTCCCCGTTTCACGCGGCAACCAAGAATGGCGCGGCACTGTCGGATCGCTCCCGCCCGACGCTGCCGCGGGCCGATTCCTCCATCTCCATCCACGACGACTCGGACTCGGACCTCGGCGGTGGCGACGGCGCACGGGCGGCGCCGTCGTCGCCGTCGCCGTCCTCTTCGACAATAATCGTCGGCACGGCCGCCCTGCCGCCGGTGGTCGCGGTCGCGGCCGAGGCCGACGACGAGGACGAGCCGTACGCGCCGCCGCTGCCGCCGCTGTTCGCCCGCCCCAGGCTCTCGTACGGCGGGCGGTCGCCGAACCCTTCGCTCTCGTAGATGGGCAGCGTGTCGATCGTCGTGCTGCGGGCGAGGCGGCCGGCGGGGTCGTTGGCGCCCGCGCCGCTGCCCATGGAGCCAAGGCTGGGTGCGACGCGCTCGCAGGCGAGCGTCCACGGCACGGGGACCGGCTGCAGCGACACGCCGTACCGCACGCGTGGGCTGTCGAGGTTGCGCCGCGACGTCCACTGCAGCCGTCGCGGCTTGTCGATTCTGTTCCAGTCCGCGAGGAGGGAGATTGTCGCGGCTTCGGCCTGTGTGAAAGTTTTGTTTGTTAATATCTCGGTTGAAAGGCGAAAATGGAGATAGTCGAAAAGAAAAGAACAAAAAAAAAGAGGACGGAAGCGTCGCTCTCCCAAATTTACCTGGTTTGGGCCGTGGCCCAGGTTGGCTAATATAATGAGTATGATGGGGGCAGATATCAGCAGCACGATGCCGCCCGTGGCGAGGTGTTGCCTGAACAGCGAGCCGACCACGATATATACGAGCAGCTCCACCGCCGTACACACGAAGATGGCGAGTCGTATCACGGGCGCGGTCTCCTTGATGGTGCGGAACTCTTGCAGCTTGAGGTTGAGCTGCTTGATGCGGGCGGCGTACTCGGTGTTGGCGACCTGTAACATTTTGTACGAGGAATGGTTAAAAAGTCGCGTTTTCCCTCGCTCTTGATCTGTCTCCATCATCATCATCATCATCATTAATTCGACACTTACGATTCCCTCCAGCTCTGCCGGTATGACGGGGCTAAAGAACTCGTGGCCCTTTTCGTATCTGTTGCAAGTTTGAGTAAAAAAGATTATTACGTCATCCCCGTTGCTTTGTCTCTCTCTCTCTCTCTCTCTCTCTCTCTCTCTCTCATCATCAAATCTCTTTGTCTCTGTCTCTGTCTCTATTTTTTAATTCCTCTTTTTTTTTCTTTCTTCTCTGACCTTGCGGGCACTTCGCAGAGGAGGTGCCGCCGTTGGCGCTCCTGGTTGAACCGGCGCGCCACGGTTGCCGTTGCCGTCGCCGTCGCCGCGTTTGCGGGCGTACCGGCAGTCGTCGTGGTCGTCGTCGTCGTCGTTGTTGTTGTCGTCGTCCTCGTCGTCGTCGTCGTCGTCGTTGTCGTCGTCGTCGCCGCCGCAGCCGCCACAGCCCCCGTCGCCGTCTCCTCGGCGTCGGTCGCGCCGCCACCACCCACCACCAACGTCGCTCCAGTCCCCCCCGCCGCGGGGGCAGCGGCGGCCACGGCGGCCCCGAGCGCCTCCAGGAAGCCGGGCGTCGGCGTCGGCGTGCGCGCGCGCGACGGCGTCGGCGGCGACGGTGGCGAAGGTGGCGTCGGAGGGGACGACGACAACGACGACACGGGCAGCGTGGAAATCGTCACCGACACCGCGTCGAGCGCCACCAGCCGCGGCGTCCGCGACCGCGCAACGTGTGGCGGCGGTGGCGTCGGCGGGGATGGCGACCGCGGCGATAATGCAGAGGGGGAGGGGGAGGGTGGACGCTGCTGCGGGGTGGCGGTGGCGGCGGTGTACCACGCCAGCGTGTGCAGCGCGTGCGCGACGGGCGTCTTTTCGTCGCGCGCCGGCGGTGGCGGCGTTGGCGCGAACGGGGCGGCGGCGGCAGTGTCGTCGTTATCGTCGACGTTGTTGTTGTGGCCAGAGGAACCACCGGCAGCGCGGTCGCCGGGGCTGTTTGTAGATGCTGCGACTGGTGGTGGAGTGCTGCGGCTGAAGAAGAGGAAGAAGTAAATGAAGGTGGAGGAGAGACGCAAGGAGGGGGGGAAGAGGGTGGTTGTTGTTGCGGTGGCGGGAGTGGGGTCAGAGTTCCCACTTCGGGTGGCGTTGGCGCAACAACCGATGCTCGTGTTGCTCGGCTTCCTACTGCTGCTGCTGGTGCTGCTGATGCTGACGGCGGCGGCGGCGGCGGCGGCGAGGAAGCGAGGAAAAGAGTTGAGGAGGAGCGCAAGGTGTCACTGCTGTCATCGCTGTGGTGGTTGTGGTGGTAGTTGTGGTTGCGATTTGCCAATACCAAAGGCGACGGCGCCATCGGTGTTGCAGCAGCTGTTGTTGCAGTCATCCCCCGTTCGCTCTCTCTCTCGTTGCGGAGTTGGGTGTGGTGGTGGGGAAGGATGAGCGAGCGTATTCAGAGAGAAAGAGTGTGTGTGTGTGTGTGTGTGTGTGTGTGTGTGTGTGTGGGTACGCGGTTGGGAGCGAGCGAAGAAGGTGACGAAGAAACGCAACAAAGAACAGAAAGAAAGAAAGCAAGAAAGAAACAAGGAAAGAAGAGAGGGCTGGCTGCCTGGCTGGCTGGGAGATGGAGCAACTGAGGGCGACGCGCGCGCGCGTGGGGGGCGATCGCGAATAGTGGGCGACAGAGACAGGTTCGTTCGTTCGTAGATCCAAAAAGGGAAAACTCGGATGGGGGAGACAGGGAAAGCAGATATATATCGTAACAGACAGACAGACAGACAGACAGACAGACAGAACAGGCAAGCCATTTTTCGTTTCACTTTAAATAGGAGGAAAACCAAATAAAGAGTTTCGCAATTTTTATATATTTATATATATTTTTTAATTTTAATTTTAATTTTTGGTTTCTTGGTGGATGTTTGTGTTTGCATGCGTGACTGTGCTTGCGCGAGTTCTTTACTTTTTTATTCTTTTCTTTTCTTTTGTTGTTGTTTTTATTTGTGGTGCCTGTCTTCTTCTTTCATCCTTTGCCATCCACCCACCCGACCCATCATCCACCACCCACCCCACCACACAAAAAGCAAAAGCAAGCATAGCAAGCCTCACGGGAGAGTGGCCGCCAAGCCCTTCTTCTTCTTGCGGGCACAGCGGTCTGTCTTCTTGTCCCAAGCCCGTCAGAAGAGAAGAAGACACACATCCCTCGACATATATTGATTTTCCGCCAGGGCAGAAACAAAACAAGCCCGACAACAGGTGCCACCCTCCACCCGCTCCTGCTTTCATTCTGTTAATTCTGACTTTGACGCGTCCACCGCAAAGCCAACCCCCCGTGTAACGCACAAAAACCTTACATATGGACGTTGATGATGTCGACAACAGGGGTTGGTTCGAGCTCAGCAGTCACGAATACAATGTGTCATAGCCATCAGGCTAAACACTGCAAGCAACTTGAAGAATGCCCTCCGGTTATCGTTGTGCCAAAAAAAAAGTCCAAGTGCACAAGTATGGAGCGCATGAGATTGCCTGTTGCGTGCCCTGTATACCCCCTTTTTCTTTTCCTAAGACAGAACTACTACGAACAAGGGGCTCAGAAATCATTTTATCAACACCAACTCACTGGGCCTTGCTACCCCACTACCCCAATACAGGCAAAACCAAGTCACTACAAAATCCATTTAGAAAAATATACTGCGATCCAAGGACAAGGGGAAAAAATTGGAAAGAGCAAACCCATCACAGTTCCTAATTCTTTCAATTTCCACGTTTTTTCGAACCAGGCTTTTGTGGAAAGGATTTACCGCTACTTCCACAGGTTTTTGGGGGGAGATTTCAGCTTCTTTGGACGAAGATGCTACCGGCCTGCGCAGGATTCGTCGCTCAGGGTTTTCAGAACGTGGCGGTTTAGCGGGGATTTCTTAAAAAGGGAAAAATGGAATACCTGGATAAGCGCCCATCGCAGACTTTGCGCAGGCCGGAAGGTAAATGGAAAAATAATGCTCGTCTGTGGTAAAGTTTTGGAAAAGCCCCTCACCCTGGGGAAACCCAACACCGCGCCGTTAACCAACAACCACCCGCCACGCCCCAACGCAGAGGTGGTGCCACTTAAAATCGGCACCAATCTTTGGGAACTTCTTCGTCTTGCAAACCTGGAAACGAAAAATAATATCAGTTGGCTTACTGTATTGAAAGGTAATCTTTCGGGAATCGCCAGTGGCGAGGGCTCCCGTGAGTACCGCAGCGATAATTGCCTCCTTGCAGTACTTTTTGATTGATTCAGACTAGCCTTTCTAGCCTCTAAAAGTTTCTGGCCGTTTTCGTGGAAGTTTCATTTAATGGAGCTGACAGAAGGATATTGTTTTGTTTTTTCAGTGATAAAGTACGCTGAAAATCCAGGGTAAATAACCGCACCACTATCATTCAGCAGCGGCGGCGACAGGCTTCCGCCGTGTGCCGACCGCCTAAGTCTTGTTTCAAACAAGCGAGGCAGACAAGTATTAATAAAACGAAGGAAGAGCTGTTGTTGCAGCGTATCCGCCGCCGCCGCCGCGTGCAGAAACAGTTTGAGACGAATGCCTCCTCGTCAGCCTCCGCTTTCACCTCCACGCTAGAGGGCGGGCGAAGAAGACAAGCAAACAAGCGTTTCGAATGGGCGAAGGGTGGCACATGACGGCCTTTCGACTGAGACTGAAGCAGAGGAGAGCGAGAGAGAGACGGAGAAAGAGGGAGAGAGAGAGAGAGAGAGAGAGGGAGAGAGGCAGGGAGAGAGAGAGAGAGAGAGGAGAGAGAGAGAGAGAGAGAGAGAGAGAGAGGAGAGAGAGAGAGAGAGAGTGACGGAGAAGGAGTTGCCAAAAAGCACAGCAGCCTCTTCCGTTGAAGGCTGGCGGCTCCTCTCGCCTCTTTCGCTACCTGCGTCCTCTCTGCACCCAAGAAGGCGCGGCCCTCAATAAAGATAGATACATAGATGGACTTACCGCACGCCTCGGTCGTTCCGCCGCCGCCCGCCGTTTCGGCTGATCGTGCTACGCCGCCTCAGTCGTCGCTGCAGTCGCCGCTGCCAATCGCTGCAGGCATTCCCCTCAAGTCCGCCACCGCCTCTGCGCCCGCGGTGGCGGCTTCATTGGCCCCAGCCAAGCCCTCGGCCTCGTATGCTGATAACGCCCAAAGTGTCCGTGACGGTCTCGCTAAGCCGTCGGTCTCCTCGCCAAAGAGTGACCGCGCCGAACACGCCGCCGTTGCGCCGCCGCAGCCTGCACCACAACCAGATCCAGCCGCCGTTGGCGACGCCACTACCACCACTCCGACCAGCGAGAACTTTACCGTATCCGCGGCGACGGCGCCAGCACCGGATCGGGCGCATGCGACCGTACCAGAGAATGGGAACCAGGGCGCGGCGGACACCGAGCGAGCATCTAGCTCGCCCGACGCCGTCCAAGCAGGCCCGCGCCGGTCGCCCCCTCCCGCCTACGAAGAGTTTGGACGGTCTGCAGGGAGCGACGGCGGCGGCGCCAGCGCCAGCGGCACAGGTGTTGTGCTGGGTCGGGCAGGTGCGGGGACATCACAAGCGACGCCGCCGCCGCCGCTGCCGGCCCCGTCCGCCCGCCACCCCCAACTTGCCTCCACCGGCAACCCCGCTTGGACGGCATCGCAAGCCTCCCACGCCTCGCTTGCCTCCGCCGTCCCCTCCACCACCACGTCCTCCTCATCTTCCTCCGACCACCGCAGCAGCGCCGCAAACACCCTCTCCCAGTCGCTCTCTCCACGCCTCCGCGCCATTTCCGAGTTTGTTGTCAGCGACCACTCGGACGAATCGGACGCCTCCGTGCTCGCCTTAACCACAATAGAAGGTGCACAGGGAGAGGCTCAGCGGGCACCGCGTACCCCGGCCGATGCGGCCGCGACCGTAGCGGCCGCGTCCGCCCTCGCACCTCCGCGCCGCCAAGCGCCGATCGCGCAGCTCTCCGCCGCTGAGCAGCAGCAGGTCAACCTGCGCCTCGAGCGCATGGTCGCGGCGGCGCGGCTGCGCGATGGCGGCCTCTACCGTCTGTCGGCCATCCCACTCGAGTACGAGAACCGCCCGCTGTACTTTTCGTCCGTGCTGCCCGAGGAGCTCGAGGGCATCCTGCCCAACACAGTGTTTGCCGCCCGCATCGCCGCGCTCAACAAAGAGCTGGTCGACGACTATAAGCACCTCCTCGACCGCGGGCCTGTGCTCCGGACGGTCGCCATGTTTGCGTCGACCGGCGCCGGCGTCATGGCCATGATCATCGTGCCCACGACTTTGGCCGTCGGCATGACCGTCGTCGGGCTGGCCATTGTCGGAACCGTGCTGTTTTTCGTGCTTGCGTTTGCCGTCACGAGCCTGTTTTTTATCTACCTGGTGCGTTACGATTTCGTCTCCGTTATTCCTTTTTTCTCCGTGCCTGATTTACACACACAAACAGCCCCGCTACACGGTGGAATCCGCCGTCACCGCGTGGACGCGCGAAGACGAGCCGCGGCGACTGCGCTGGTCGTCGGTGCGCCACGACGTTCCCATGAAGCGCCCAACCTTCCGCCCTGTCGCCGTGCCTTGGGAAATCGTCGTCGAGCGCGTCCGCGAGCCGCTCCTCGACCCCGCCTCCGCCGCTTCCGTCGCTGCCGGCGACGCCCTGCCCGAATACCGCTCGCCGCAGCCGTCCGCGTCCGCACCGGCCGCCGCACCGGCCGCCGCCGCTTCACTCTCGCCCGCTGACCCGGCCGCAAACTCCGCTGCTGACCCCATCGACGTGCGCCGGCCGCCACCCCAAGAACCCGGCAGCGTCGTCGTGGTTGTCGAAGGCGGGGGCGCCGATCGCGCTCAGGAAAATGCTCCTCCGCCCGTGTACGTTGCTTGACGAGTCGCCGCGTTGCGCGATACCCACCGAAAAAAAAAAACAAAAATAACTTTCTTTCGATGAAACGCATATGGACTTGCTGCGCACAGCACACCTCTCCTCACCACTCTATCACCATTCAAATGAAGCTTTTTTGTTCCCTTCCATCTTCTCTCCGCACCCCTCCTTCATTACCCCTTGTGTTTCTCTTTGCGCCCTCCTCGCGGCCTCGTACGTTCCAAGTCTGCTTTTGGCCTTTTCTCTGTTTCGGTGCTCTTGCCTTCGATGGTATTCACCATAACCGCACCACTCTCACTACTACCACCCTTACCCCCGAATAAAAAAGCAAATACAAAGGAGAAGGTCTCGGTCAAGAGTGGGCACAATACCGACTCCCAGTTGGGATGTCCATTTTGAACCAAAAAGGTCAACCCCCCTACTAACGCCAGCATCCCTTAATCAATTAATTGCTGACGTCTTCATTTTATCAAATTTACGAAATTACAGGAATCTATGGCAAAATAGTGAGTCTGTGCGAGAGTGAATGGGTGTCATTGCACATGATGCATTTATTGGTTCGAGTTCAGCACTTCAAATGTGGCACTGCGCAGTGTCTTGTTGCATCAGTGTTGTCAGCTATTTTCAAAGTGGGCCTCACTTCTCCGTCCAGTGTTATGCTATAGCCCAGCGCTGAGCTGAGAGCACATCCCCTTGAGTGAGTCCGAAGAGGTGCGTTAGCTCCCCTACCGTAACAGCAAGTTGCGCAAATATTTTAGTTTGTAATTGGACTAATCCTGTGAGGCCTGGGCCGCACGATATGTGCCGGGTCCAACAACAGCTTGGTTACAAACCAATAATTAAGTCTACTTATGAGAAAAGTCTACAATAATTATGGCACCATGTGAGATCGTCTTCAGCTTCAAGGGTTCATCTAAACAAATGGGTAACGGACAGTTCCTCAAAGATGCGAGATTACTGGTCATTATATAGGACAGGATACCACTATTCATTTGTAATAGTATTCATGTAAGGCAGCTGTGTGCTAGCACCAGAGAACGACTATCATGATTAAGGCTTCAGATTGAGGCCCAGGTCTCAACGTTGAAATTGAACGATATTGAGGCTGTGGGCTCCCTGTTCTTTAAAAATGATCATCAGCTTGTTTAACCGAGTGGTTTCCTTTTGTTGCTACTGTTCGTCTTTGTGCAGAGCAATCCGGCATAGATTCATGAGGAATTCACGGTTGAAGAAGAAGCAAGCGTAAATTGAGAGTCTCGTCGTTTTGTGAAGGGTGTCAAAGTCAAGAAAATGAAATGTCATAAGTTTTTGATATCTCCATTGCTAGTTATACTAGAGTTGACTTTCTTTTTTCCGCCAAGGCCACACAATGGAATGAAATTTTCACCACACATGGCAACTTGACCATCGGCGATGAACTCTCTTTGCATTGAATGGGGCTTGTGGTGTGCTAACAGTCTGTACAAGGCTGGATTCAATGTGTTTAATTTGGAAGGAAGGGCGATCGCGGTTGACTGCAAGGATCTTGGTAGATTGGTGTGAACCAAAGGGATGGGATTGGCGGTGTGTGGGTGATCTCACAATTGAACGGGCTCCCCTCAAGTTTCGGAGATTGCAACGCATCCAAACCTTCATCTGATTGTTTTCTTCTTGAGAATTTGGAGTGATAAAAGAAAAACATTCCCTCAGGCCAATTTTCCCAAACCCAGTTCATCGGGAGTCACACACAGACTCATCTCAAGAAACTCCACAAATGGATACTGCAACAATTGCCGATAATACATCTCGGTGTCCGAACCTGTTATGAATCACCCTCTGGAAACCTCTGGAACCTTCTAGAACATTCCTTCATGGAACCTTCTGGAACCTTCTGGAACCTTCTAGAACATTCCTTCATGGAACCTTGTGGAACCTTCTGGAACCTTCTTTGCTTTCCTGACTTGTCTTGTTGTCATTGGTATCATTGGTATCATTGTATTACTAATTGCTCTTTCTGGAACTTTCTTTGAGTCTTGACAAGGAAGACTCTCAAAAGGTATAAAAGGGGGATGGGGGACCTGTCCCATCCCTCAAGTGAATTATTGTTTCCAATACAATCATCACTCCTCTCAGTTCCTTGTCTGCCTTGTCCTGTCCTGCCCTGTTCCTGACATCATAATTCACTTCACCCTCTCCTACTACTCTCTGCCATCATGTCTGACCCAAACAACACCTTCCCTGATGCAACTGCCTTCCAAGCCTTGATGGACCAATTACAAGCCCTTTCAAGACAGACACACCAACTTCAAGAACAAGTCCTTCACCAGCAGCACCAGCTTCAACAACAACTTCACCAACAAGAACATCAAGCTCTTCCCCTGCCTCAAGCCAACCAAGCAAGAGAGCCCAAGGTTCCCAGCCCTGACAAGTTCACTGGGCTGGCCAAAGACCTTAGGAACTTCATGGCCACTGTGGAGAATGTCATCCTTCTCCAACCTTCAAGATTTCCCAGTGAGCAAGTCAAGGTTCTTTTCACAAGCACCCTCCTGTCTGGTCAAGCTCAATCATGGTACAGATCTCTCCCAAGCACACCCACCACCCTGCAAGAACTCTGGGAGGGGCTGGAAGCTACCTTTGGTGACCCCTACGCATCTTGGACAGCAAGATCCAAGCTCAAGCATATCAAGCAAGGAAAGCAATCTTGTGTGGCCTACACCAACCAATTCAAGCAACTAGCCAGAGACTCTGGATACAATGATGCAGCTCTGATGGAGCTGTACCATGATGGTCTCCATGAGTCTATCCAAGACATGCTCTCCCAGTCTCTGCACATCCCTGAGACCTTGGAAGAGTACATTCTCCTTGCCATCAAGATTGACAACAGACTCTACTCCAAGAGGCTGAAGCAAAGACAAGTAGGAACTACATCAAGACCTACCCCAGTCCCTCAAGCTCTTACAGTTCCTGAACACATGCAAGTGGATGCAGTTGAGACACTTCCTAAGGGTCCTCTGAGCCAAGAGGAGAAAACAAGGAGGGCCCAGCAGGGACTGTGTTTCTACTGTGGCTCCAAGGAGCATGCTGTCAAGGACTGCCCAAGGAAGAAGCACCCAAACTCCCAGGTCCAGGCTCACTGAGGGGCAATTCCCTGGACCCTCCTCCAAGCTGCCCCTGTTTCATCACCACCACCAGCACCACAAACACCTCAGATTCCAAGCCCCACCAACTCACCATGGATGTCAAGATTCAACTCTCACCCAAGTCAACAATCACAACCAAGGCCCTTATAGACCCTGGATCATCCTGCAACATCATTGATGCCACCCTTGCCAAGTCTTGTGCCATTCCCACCATCAAGAAATCCACACCCCTCAAGGTTCACTTTGCCAATCATGCTCTGTTCAAGGAAATCAGCCATGAAACCAAGCTAAACCTCCACATCCAAGACTTTCCACCATCCATGGTCAATCTGGAAGTATTGGATCTTGGCTCACCCACATTCTCTGTCATCCTGGGATTACCATGGCTGCAAGCCCAGAACCCTGCCATTGATTGGGTCACTGGTCAAGTCCAACCTCCACCAATTGGAACAGTCACCCAAAACTCAAGTCAAGCCTCCAAGTCTCATGCTCTCAAGTCCCTGATTCAAGGCTCTCAGCCTAGTATCCAAGGTCAACCACAAATGACAGCTCCAGTATCAGCCTGCAGCTCACAGATCCCAGCCAAGATTCAAGTTTCACAGTTCACAGTTCATAGTCAAGATTCCAGCACAGCTCATAGAGCTCACAGTCATGGCCAAGTCTGTAGTTCACAGAACCCACAGTCAAAGATTCAAGTACCACAGTTCACAGTCCAAATTCAAGATTCAAGCTCCACAGCTCACAGTCTTTGCCAAGAACAGAACCCTCAGTCAAAGATTCAAGAATCACAGTTCCCAGTCAACAATTCAAGCCCCACTGCTGATGAGCACAGAAGGACAGACCTTGCACCTGAAGGGGGAGATGGTTTCACCCCACCTTCCAAGACACACCTTTCACTGCTTCCTGACAGTGTGTGGGCCCATGCTATTTCCAAGGACCCCAAGCCTCACAAGATTCAAATCAGCCAAGAAGAGGAAAAACTTGAGATACTCAAGACAAGGCATGTTGCAGCAACAGCTGGACACCAAGGAGAGCACAAGACATATGAGCTTGCTTCCAGAGACTTTTACTGGCCAGGCATGAGGAAGAACTTGCAGTCCAAAAGACCAAGTCCCAAGCTAGACAACCTCAAGTTGAGACCTTTCAAGATCTTGGAGCAAATCAATCCAGTCACCTTCAAGCTGGATCTCCCTGCATCCATGAAGATCCACCCAGTTTTCCATGTCAGCCTTTTGGAGAAGTTTGTGGCCAATTCCATTCCAGGCAGAGTTGTTCCTCCTCCTCCTCCAGTTGAGGTAGAAGGTGAAGAGGAATTTGAGGTTGAACAAATCTTGGATGCCAAGTGGTTTGGAAGGACACTCAAGTTCCTTGTTAAGTGGAAAGGTTACTCAGATGCTGACAACACCTGGGAACCTGAGTCAAACCTCACTCACTGCCAAGACCTTCTGCTCAAGTTCAAGACCAGGTACCCCACCAAGTTGCAGAAGAGGCCTAAAAGGGGGAGATGATGTTATGAATCACCCTCTGGAAACCTCTGGAACCTTCTAGAACATTCCTTCATGGAACCTTCTGGAACCTTCTGGAACCTTCTAGAACATTCCTTCATGGAACCTTGTGGAACCTTCTGGAACCTTCTTTGCTTTCCTGACTTGTCTTGTTGTCATTGGTATCATTGGTATCATTGTATTACTAATTGCTCTTTCTGGAACTTTCTTTGAGTCTTGACAAGGAAGACTCTCAAAAGGTATAAAAGGGGGATGGGGGACCTGTCCCATCCCTCAAGTGAATTATTGTTTCCAATACAATCATCACTCCTCTCAGTTCCTTGTCTGCCTTGTCCTGTCCTGCCCTGTTCCTGACAGAACCTTTAAAAAAACTTGAAGGCCCCTTAGAATCGAATGCGTCCAAGCAAAGCGAGCGAAGCACAAGGCAGCCCAGCCGGGGAGCCAGGGTGAACACGAGCTGCATTGTAGTGCTGCCCTGCCAAAGACATTCACTCCTGTGAAGATTAGCTATTTTGGTGTAGACCGGGATTATTATTGTCTCAAGGTTGCATCTGCCATCTTGAACGCACAGAAGACATTCAATTTTGATTCTGCACAGCACCGCGAATGGTGCGATCGTGATTAGGATTGTTTTCTTCGCTATTCCTGTTTTATCATGCTTAAGATTTCCATTGGCTGCTTTATGGGGGTACCGCCATTTAAATGGCTTTTTGACAACCTCCACTGGGTGAGCCATTTAAACATCAGGGGACTGCCCTAAAAACACAATAAACACATTGAAAAGGAGGTTTTGCCCTGTTTGTCTGGTTTTATTATTTTTATTTTACACAAAGACAAACTGGCTTTCGTCACACGGCTTCACTTTCCTTTTTTCGTTTTCTTTTTTGTTCCTTCATTTCTTGCCCTGCTTTCTGTTTCTTGCCCCACGCAGGCGTCGTCCACGTTGTTTTCCGTTCTTCACCCTTTTTTTCTGTTTCTGCAATGATTGCGAGGCTGCACCACAGATGGGGCCTGCTGCCCTAGAAAAATGCTACACGCCCCATTTTCGTATTTGATGGAATAATGGAAGTTGGGCGTGTCACCGTTTTTCAGGGCGCGCTGCTCTCCGACGGCCCTTTCAATGTGGAAAGTCGATTTCATTGCGGCTGGTAGCCAAACCGTGGGTGGCACTGACATTTTTTTTGACCAGACTTGAAGAAAACAAATAGAAGAAAAAAAGAAAAGACAAAGGATGCATAAAAAGTAAATTTCTCTGTCCCCACCCCACTCACTCCACGGCAAAATTGGAAAAATAGGGCAGTTTGCTTGATTTTTGACCACCCCCCAGGATTCAGCAACAAACATGGAAAACGTTGGGTTCTCCGCCGTCCGCTGACGAAATGCATCGGCTCCGCTTGCACCGACTCAAAATCTTCTGACTCGCAGAACTCGTTCGGGACGTTATTCTTTGCCTGATTCCATTCAAGCAAATTGAAGCGAACGTACATAGCGACGTCAATTATATCAGTGGCTGGGCCTGAATCATCAAGTTGAGCTCGGCCACACCTCCGATTGAATAGAGTGAGAGTGTGGAGGTAATCAACGAGGGAGCAGGCCTGGGCTTCTGAAACGAGAGAAAAAAAAGAAGTTAATTGGAAATCAGGAAGGAAAGAAAGAAAGAAAGAAAGAAAGAACGAAAGAAAGAAAGAAACTTGATGATTCATTGGTATTTATTGCGCCAGAAGTGAGGGGTGGCAAACACAAGCCACCGAAAAAATGTAGCCCCACCAAGCAAAGTGCGCCATAATGTTTTCAGCGCGTCGTCCTTTGCGCCTGAGCAAGCGCCTCGCCCGTCAGCACGTCGGCCCCGGCCTTGGCGAACTCGACCATCAGCTCCTTGGCGCGTTCCTCGCCGCCGCTGTGCGCGTGCGCGTGAGCTGCTTGCTGCTTGCTCGCGTCGGCCGCAGCTGCTGCCGCCGCCGCCGGCGCGTTCGTGTCCGTGTTGGCGGTGGGAGCCGTGGTGGGGACGGTGCTTGGCGTGGTTGATGCGTCCATTTGTGGTGGGATCTTGGTTGGTTGGTTGGTTGGTTGGTTGGTTGGTAACGGTAGTGGCGCGTGAGGTATAAGAGAGAGAGTGTGTGTGATTGTGTTTGCGGGTTTTTGTTGGTGCGAGTTGGAGGTCGCCCTTTGGCCTTTATATATAGTAAGCGGGGGTTCGGGTGGGGGTTCGGGTGGGAGGGGGTGTGACCCACCCGAGCGTGAAGGGTGTGTGAGTGAGTCATGGTGCCTAACTCGTGAGGCTCGGATGACACTTTCTCTGTCTCTCCATAGAGGTCTTCAGTCTCCCTCTGTCTTTTCTGTTTGTCTCACTTGCCGTCCCGAGCATGTGGAGGAGTGAGTGAGGTCATGAGTCGGCAATACAGGCCAGGAAAGGAAAGACGCCCAGCGCCGGCCCGACCTTCTCTTCCCTTCCAATAATAATTATACGTGAACAGGAAAGGAGGAAAGGAGAAGACGCACATTGCCACACATACACCTTCACTGTGCAAAAAAAAAAAAAAAAAAAAAAAAAAAAAAAAAAAAAAAATCAAAAAAACTCCTCGCCGGTTGGTCGCCGGGACCGGAACGGCGTTCGTAAATTCTGCCGTTTTGGAATGGACAGCAGGGACTACTGCGTCCGGGATGAACGATGCCCAGCGCCTGAAGGGTTTCGGTTTATATTGTCAGATTTTGTTATTACATGCAGTAATAAAAATATCCTCAAAAGTTACACAACCGGACCGTATGAATTCGACATGCGAGGCACTCCTGGCCTCCACTTCCGCTGTCGACTTGATTTGTGAGTCGCACTGTGGTGGCTGGGTTGCGGAAGAGATCCGACACAAAAAAAGTGGGGGCAAAACGGTTGCCGGACATCCGACTCCCGACTCTCATTTCCACCCAACAACAGCCAAGTGGTGGGTGCAAACCCGCCGTCCCCACGTTATGTGAGAGACGGAAGCGCCGCGGAGGTCCCGCGGAGGAAAGAGCTTAAGTGATGCTGGTTGTTTATCGTCCAGCTGTTTTTCGGACGTCCGACCGTGACTTGTCAGTCCTAGTGGAGCGGCCGAGGCCTGGCGGAGCGTGCGAGCATCTGATTGGCGCGGATCCGGGTCGGGGGTCCCCGCGCGACGTGTGCTATGTGTTCGATCAGGCGGTCGTTGGCCTTGGCAGACAGATCAAGGGCTGCACATATGATCGAGATGACGACCCCCGCCCTCCTCTCGCTCTCTTTCTCTCTCTGTCTGTCTCTCTGCTGTCGCTCACTTGATTGGATAATCGCTGCCCACTAATTGGTTTGTCTTCGATTATTGTTATTATTTCTCCGCCGCAACGAGTCATCCATCACCCCCTGCACCCCACGATCGAAAAAAGCGGTTCGGAGTCCATTGATATTAAAAAGAGGAAAAAGCGCAAAGCAGCAACACCACCAATTATGGACAGCCAAGATTGCAAATTCTCTTTTATTTTATTTCATTTTTTTTTTGCAACAAAAGAAGAAAACAAAAAGAAAAAAAAAACATACATAAATAAATACTTCCCCATCCACTCGTCCATTCGTGCCAGGCCCACCCTCCTCCCTCCGCCCCACCCACCCACCCACCCACTCACCCCCTTCCAACACCCCCCTTCCCTCATCGCCCATTGTTGTCATCGGTCACTACACAAAGCCCTAAACAACATGGAAAGCACCGAAACCAGCACCAAAGCACCCTCTGCCGCCGCACGAACATCGATGACGAGGGTGAAGGCGACGTCAACCTCGGCGTATCCTCCGACTGCGGCGGATCCTGACACTGCCAGTGCCCCCCTCCCTACCGTCACGCTGCCTCCTTTGAATACAAAGAGCCTCATTCCTTTTGCTTCAGCCAAAGCGGCCGGTGCGACGCCTGCAGCCACCGGCACATCCTCGTCAGCAGTACCACCATCGAGCAGTGCCACCCCGGACAACGGCGGGAGCCTCACTCGAAGCACAAGTGAGGTTGTCATTGTAATATCGGGCTCAAGCCACGATGCTGCTAGATCGACTGCAGTCGTTGAAGCCATCGATCCTCTTGATCATATGCAATCGGCTGCAGCTGCAATTTCACCCTCGCAGTCGCCTGTGTCCCCAAAGCTGGCCGGCGTCTCTCCGTTTGTTGTGGCCACATCGGAGGACTCGTATGTTGCGGACGTTCTGGCAGCCGATGTGCGCGTCGCCCCTCCCTCCCACCCCCTCGCCAACGAGCGAAGGAACAGACGTGCCAGGCGCATCGCTGTTGTCAGGCTACGTTACGACTGCGGCACGGCTTTCTTCGACCAGATCATGCCCTCGGAGCTGGAGGGGATGGTGAGAATGGCTATCGGCTTCACTCTCACCCAGATTCCATGACATTCTCTTACCATGCATTTCGCCTTTAAAAAAAATGTTCAAACCAAATTAGCTATCGAACCTGGAGTACGCCATTCGTATGCAAACGCTGAACACGGCACTTTCCCACCATTGGACCTTGCTGGACATTGGACCTCCAATGCGAGCAGTCGCAGCTGTCCTTTCCGTGGCCGGGGCCGGCGCCTTCGTCGTTTTCGTGTTCATGAACGCGAGCGTTGCCGCCCCTTTCGCCGCCCTCGTCCTGGGAGGTGTTTTGTCAATGTTCTTGGTTGCTGGACTGCACACGTACAAGGTATGTCAATCGTTGTTGTGAGCGCGTACAAACGTATTAAAGACACTTTGAACTACAAACCAGCCCACCCGCACGGTCAGACAAGTACTGGCGGACTGGAACGCCGAGGACGAGCCACGTCACGGCATTCATTGGCGCTCGATACGGCAAGATAAAGCAATTAAGATCCTATCTTTCCTGCCAGTCGCAGTTCCGTGGAGCCTTGTTGTCGAGCGCGCCACCATTCAGCGCTCTCGAAACTCTACTGGTCCGAATGCGGACGACGCGGAAGAGAACGATGACGACATATTCAATGCTCCACTCGTCGACGCTCTTCCTCTGTACGTTCCGCCAGCATCAACCACAAATGCAGTGTCGACTCCATCCAGGGAGCTTCTGTCTGGCGGCCCCGCAGCCCAGACTCCCCGCAGCTCACACAGCGAATTCTGGTCGGAAAGCTCCCTCTCTCCGGCTCGACTTGACACAACTACTTTGTTCGTCAGGAGCGGGGGTCGCGACACTCCGGCAACACCTCACTCCGCTGCTGGGACAGCGCTCTCCTTCGGTGCGAGTTCAATCGGGGCATCTCCCTCGATTAGGAGTAGCTGGCCTGCTGGGCATGGTTCTGCATCCCCAGTACTGTTGCCCACGGCCATTGTGACGGAAGATGGAATCGACCTATCGGCTCTTCCCCCCCCCCCAAGCTACAATGCGTAGGCCGTACACCAGGAACTATTTGCGGAGCCGGCCTCCTTTGCACTAGTCCCTGCCCCATCGCCCATCCTCATATTTTCCCTTTGAGCACCTGCTTTGTAAAATCCTGCTCTCTACCGCATCTTACTGTCAGGCGCTTCTGCGCTCTTCCGAATCTTCTCCTTAACTAATGAAGTCGGAAGGTCGACGATGTGCCTGGCATGGCCAAGCGGAAACGGTTTGTCGCGCTGCTCCTGGAGACCTTTCATCCCAAACCTTCTTCTTTTTTACCGTGGTCACTTTTTGTTTTGAATCCGACTCACTGGATCCAGCCCTTGGGCAAGCCACTCTCACCAACCGATTCTCATCTTCTCCTTAACTAATGAAGTGAGAAGACGTTGGCCGTGAGTGTTTGCTCCATTGTTGGTCCAGCGTCACGATTCTATCATTGATGTTTGTTTTTTTCGCACATTCTCCTTCGGCCTTTTTTCCACGCCTGCTGACTTATGGTGGCAAACCCCGCCGCTCCGTGAACCTTATGCCGAATGTTGTTGCTGTCATCTGTTTTCACAATCGGCCTGCTCAAGCGCACCCTTCACCCCCCATTCTCTCCTATCCCCACCCTTGTCAGCCGTCTAACAAGCAATGCTGGAACGAGGAATAAAATGAAGCCATAAGGCCGTTTCGTTTCCTCATCAAACGACATTTTTCATTCACGTGTACATTAGTGGCGACAGACGGATCGGCTGAAGTCTTATGCGAAAAGATACTTTTCGATTTTTCAGGAGGGAGCGCCTATTCATTGACCCCCTTCTAAGTAAACCATAGACCTCCCTTGAACCCAAGTTAGAAGACAAACAGCCGTCAATAGGCAGACTGTTCAGCAGCTCATAGAACACAAGGCCAGCCAGCGATGGCGCGGACACGGCCAAGATGGGAGACAGAGAGTGTCGCATCTGGCGGAGCCGCAGGAAGAAAGCGAATAAAGATAGCGGCACGCTCCAGGAGATCAAGTCTGATCTTATACGCACGTCAGATTTGAGCAGATCAACACGGGGGGGGGGAGAACAGCCATCGGGAGAGTCTACCGCGAGGCTGCGGCGGGTCCTCAAAGGACGGTGGTGTGGCCGAGAGAGTGTTGTAGCCAGTGATGCGTGGAGCGCACATTAGCGTTAGGGGTGAACCCGCTGCCGACAGCCGCTCCCAACAGCGGCCCGTTGTTGACTTGCATATGCCCTTTTGCGTCCCCATTGATTGCAGGACGTTCGAGCGCCGCGGGAGCCGAGCACATCATGTTGTTTGTCTTCAAAATTCTGTTCTGTTGCGGGTCTATGCTTTTACTTAGGTGTCCACGAATAGGCGGTCCCTTTTCAAAAAAGTAAAAACAAACGATGTGTCATTTTGTTGAGACCAACAGAATCTATCGTCAGTTGCGCGAAGAAGCGCCGGCGGCGGCGGCTGGATCGTAGGTCGGCCTCGGCAGCTCGTAGCCCTGGGTGGTGCGTCCGTACGAGATGCCGCCGAGCCTAGACACTGGCCTGTACCGAGCGAGGGTCGACGGTCACCTTGCCGTCGTCCGAGCGGACGAGCACGTCCCTCTTTGCGACGACGTTGACGATCCTCCCAAGCACGACGCTCGCGGCGGCGGATGGCGCACCGCCGCCGTCGTCGTCGTGGTGCACAGTGTACACGTGCTGCAGTCGACACTCGAACGCCAGCGCGGCGTCGCGCACCCTCGGCGGCCTCACGCGCTCCGAGGCCGCCAGCCGCATCCCCGCGCGGGCGTGCTCCTCCACGCCGTGCGGGTACGCGCACGACGTGTGGTTCGCGGACTCGACCATGTGCTCGCTGACCATGTTCACGACAAACTCGCCGGTCGCCTGCGCGTTCAGGAGCGAGTCTTTGGGCTGGCCGCCGCGCTGGTGGTTCATTGAGATCTGGAGGGGGAAGTATTGAATGGTGCGCGCGGAGGGCGAGGAGTGAGATGGGGGGGGGGGGGGGGTGATTGGAGGGGTTAAAAAGGTCGGGGGAAAAAAAAAAAAAAACATCACGACGCCAAACCATGAGCGTCGGCGGGTCGTGGCACACGATGTTAAAGTACGAGTACGGCGCGACGTTGACGCGCCCACTGTCGGCGTCGATCGACGACACCAGCGCGATCGGCCGCGGCACCACCGCGCTGATCAGCAGGTGGTACATACCGCCCGCGGCCAGCCGCGCCGGGTCCAGCGACTCGTCGGCGTCGCCGAGCTCCGCGGGGGGAGGGAGCTGAGGCGGCGGGGAGGAGGCGCTGCTGCCGCCTGCTTGCCACGTCGGGTGCGGCGGCTGGTAGAGTGTGAAGGCTTCGGCGTGCGGGAAGGGCGGACGGGAGTGTGGTGAGGAGGAGGAGGAGGAGGAGGAGGAGGAGGACATTGTGGGTGTTGTTGCCAGTCGGCGTGGAGCTGTTGTGGTGGTGGTGTTGTTGCAGTTTAGTAATGTGATTGGGCGATGATGATGGTGCCGCTGATAGTGCCGGCGCGGCGCGATTGGTTGGCGCAGGAGCGACAAGACCGGGTTGAGTTTGTTGTCGATCGGGCCGAAAGATGGGAAGAGGGGGAGAAGGCGTTGCGCCATTTGTTGGTTTTGTTGAATTTTCTCTCTTTTCTGTCATTAAGTAATCCTGGACTAACACTGCTGGTATCTCATCGACTTCTCTCTCTCTCTCTCTCTCTCCCTCCCTCTCTCTCCCTCTCGCTCTCTCTCTTTTCTTCGTCTTTGGGAGACGTTTCTTGGGCAGGTGTGGTCGAGCAGTCCGAGATGCGTCTGCGACTCTCAGTCGCTTACTCTGTTCTTGGCTTCCCAGAACGCACAGCGAGCCTGGGCTACAATTATTCATGCACATGTGGTGCTCTCTTCCCAACGCAACCCCCGAAGAAGTTTGCTGCGAGCGCCCAACTTTGAAAGCTGTGTTTCTTTTCGAGCTGGAACAATTGTGGTTGAGATGCAAAAATCAGACCTTTCTAGTTTTGACTGTTCCAAGCGACGGCTTCTTTCCTTTTTTTTTTCTTTTTTTTTCATTCGATTTAAATTCGCGGTCGTTTTCGGTGAAATGTGACAATGCACCCTCCATGCCCGTCACCTGACGAGGCTGGCCGCGACGACGACAACGACGGGACCGGCCCGTCTGCCGCGCATGGGCCGGCCCCAGCGGCCGCCTCACCAACCAGCTCCGCCTCAGCAGAAGCAACCTGCGGCTCGTCAAGTACTCTGAAAAGTCGCTCGCCGTTGTCGGCTACGGCGCCGCAGACGTGGTCGACGAACTCCGCGACCGCGGCGGCAAGCTCAACGCCAGGCTCCGCCTCGCCAACGGCGACCGCGTCGAAGGCTGAATCTACCGGCTCTCCAGCGCCGCCGACATTGCCGCGTTCGTCAAACAATGAGGAGGCCGTGGCGGCGGCCGCCGCGATGCCAAAGTTTGCGAGGAGGAGGGAGAGTCGGGAGTCATCGGACGATTCTGCCGCCGCCTCGGACTCGTCCTCCTCCTCCTTCTCCTCCAACCACCACAACGCTAATTGCAAATCGACGCGGCGACTCTGCTGCCAACGTCCGCATTGCGTCGTCGTCGGGTGGTGCGGAGGGGCGTGGCAAGTGCTGGCTCGTGGACGATTACGGCGATGAAAGCACGGCGGTGGTTGTTGGCGACACTTGGCCGCACAAGGAGGCGCTCAAGTTGATGGGTGCAAAGTTTAGCAAGAGTGTGGAGTCTGGCGACGCGACCGTCAGGGCGGGCTGGGTGTTCAACAATGAGACGCTGCCGGAGGTGCAAGGCGTGGATGGGGGAGATGCAGCTCGCCGCCATCGCCGCCGCCCGTTAACGGGGCGAGTCTCTCCTCTTCGCTCTTCTTGAGAACGTGTGTGAAAGAAGGCGCGCGTTCTTTGGAATAAAGTCGGCATAGCGTCAGCGACCACGATGGGAACAACAACATCAACAACAAACACAACACACGGCCCCACCCGGACAGACTCGTCCGGCTGCCTGTCTCAAAATTTGTCTGTCTGTGGCTCCAAACACCTTTGCCACCCCGGGCCAACGACAATGACGTCGCCGCCCGTCCTCATCACACCTGACGTCATCGCTGTCGCCGACGACCACCCCGAGACACTGCTTCCGGCTGCCACCGCCGCCCTCCTCGCCCCCCCTGCAGCTGCTTCTGCTGCTGCTGCTGCTGCTGCTGCTGCTGCTGCCCGTCACCACCCACCGCCACCACGCGCCCGCCCCGTCCACCTGTTTGTCCTGCAGAACGGGCTCTGGGGCAACCCGGGTCACTTGTCGTGGCTGGCCGACCAGATCACTGCCCACGACGACCGCCAACGCGCCGCCCGTGGCAACGAGGCCTCATCATCGTTCGCTGATTCTGATTCCTCACCACGCTCGCTGCCGCTACTACCTGTCGAAACACTCAACTCGACAGCGAACAAGTGGATTCGCACTTACGATGGCATCGACGACTGCGGCGCCCGCCTCGCTGTGAGTTGGTTGTCGTCGTCTGTTTGCCGAAACCTGCTTCTAACCACGCAGAAACGAAAAAACGCGAAGCGTTTGATTATCTCTCGAATCCAAGACGAACAAAAACCACCCGTCGCGCAAATTTCCTTTATCGGCTACTCCCTCGGCGGCCTGATCGTTCGCTACGCCATTGGAGTGCTGTGGGCAAACGGCCTCCTGCGAGGTGGGTCCTCTTCCTCCTCCTCCTCTGGAAGCTCCGCCGACCGGCCGTCGCCGCCCGCCGGCGTCGCGCCCGCCGAAGCCGTCCACTTTTGCACGTTCGCAACGCCGCACCTCGGAGGCGCCCGCGAGCCCGGCACCGCGTTCGGCGCCGTCTTCAACACCGTCGGCGCGGGATTGACCGGTCGCACCGGCGCGCAGGTGCTACGAAGAGACGGCGCTCGCGGCGGGAAGCGATGGCCCCTCGCGGGCGAGAGGGCGAGAGGTGCGCCGCACGCGTGGCAGGGCGGCAGACCGATTATGGACGTGCTAGCTGACCCTACGTTGCCGTTCTGGATCGGGCTTTCGTTGGTGAGAACGGGGGGACGGTGGGGGGCGGGGATGTGACGCGCGTGGGAATCAAATAGCGTTGTTGTTGATTTGTGACCCTTTCTTGGTCCAGTTCGCGACGCGCACGGTGTACGGAAACATTCTCAATGATACCCTGGTTCCTCTCCCGACTGCGTGCATTTTTCCGGCGAATCCGTACGTCCATCTCAGCGCAAGACACGCTTCAGCTCCTTCCTTGTCGAAGCCGTCGCGCCGAGGATTACATGACGATGAACATTTGTACCGCGAGGTCGACAGCCAATACCCGTCCATAGTTGAGCCGAATGTAGTGATATCAACGCCACCTCAAGATCCACAGTCATCAGCTCAACAGGCCGCCACAGAAACGCCAGACACTGCAGCCAACCATCCCGAGGTCGCTTCCCAAGCCGCCCCAATCGAAACAGCGGAGCCCGACCAGGAAGATGGCAAGGGTGGACGCCCGCGGTCGCAGCAGCCACCATCGTCGACGGTGAAGCTACGCCAAAAGTCCCCGTCGGTGGTCGCCCGCGTCGGCAAAGCCCTGCCCATCCCGCTGTTTGCCCTGATGAGCATCACGTCGCTCTCCGGCCTCTGGTTCCTCTGGCGCGTGTCCCGCACCGCCATTCACGTCGGTCGCGCCGTCGCCGGCGGACCGTCGGCGATTGTGGCGTTTTCGCCGGCGCGCGGTCACGCTTTGGCGCAGGGGGGTGCCAGGGCGCTGCGGGAGGGCCATGGCGGAACGGCCCAGGCGGCGGGACTGTCGGCGGTCGGCCTCCGTGGCGGCCTCGCGTGGGTCGAGGAGTGGGCGGCGGCGGCGGCGGCGGCGCAGGCGCAACACTCGCTGGCTGTAAGGGGCTCGCACGACCTCTCCGCGCAAACATCACCGGCTCCTGGCGAGAAACCCGTCGCAAGCGTCCACGCTTACGCCCTGGCGTCGCTGGAGCGGCTGATCTGGGCCCGGTACCACGTGCTGAGCAGGCATCGCCGGTCGCACGCCGCAATCATCAGGAGGTCGGCGGATTTGGCGGGGAATGAGGATGTTGTGAAACACTTTTTGGAGGTTGTCGTGGGATGATTAAAGCGATTTATTGGTTTCGCCGTGGAACACTGGAGTTTTTTTGAAGGCTGTTTTCGTTGGAACCCCTCATGTGATCTTGCTGCTTTTTTCATCATGTATTTTTATTCCGCGTTGTGAGAGAACTTGAACTTCATCCCGCTTTTTGTAAATCTGGAACAGCGTGGTTTTCGCGGCACATGGCGAAATCGCCTAAAGAGAGAAGCGGTACCCTCGATCTCGTTATGACGGGTGGAGGCCGACCGAAAGGCGAGACAGCAAGGGCCAGGCTCGATCCATCGAAGGCGGGGCAAGTATTGCGGAGAAACACCACTTGAACTGGGTGCGGGAGCCGCCCAGGATCGGACCACTCGAGTCCGTCTGGTTCGCGACGGAGGACGAAAAGGGCGGCGGCGGAAACGGGAAATTCCGATTCTCCACGCCCACCGCCAACAACAACAACAGAAGAAGGCCTCTCTGAGGCTGCTGTTCCAGCTGCTGCTTCACTTCCGTTACATAAGAGCCCGCCTCCCGATTTCGCGACCCCTTCACAACCCCAACCTCCCACCACCGCACTCGCCCCCCCTCAATCCCTAATATTCAGAAAGCGACGCCCTCATATTCTTTCGTACCCGACTCAACAAGGACTGAAACACGCTCCCTCCATCGTCCGACCTCTTCGCCAAAATGCCGTCACCACCGTCAGCACCAACCGAAGCGATACCTGCCCCCGTCCACCTTTTCGTCCTCCAGAACGGCCTCTGGGGTAGCCAAAACGACCTTGCGTGGCTCGCCGATCAGATCGTCGCCCATCAAGACCGCCGAGACCGCTTTCGGGCGGATACGAGCGATCGCTCGCGGAGCGAGCCGGCGTTCGAGGTCCTCAGCACGCCGTCGAACGAGTGGATCCGCACGTACGACGGCGTCGACGAATGCGGCGGGCGCCTCGCGGTAGAGTATTGATAATTCGATCTGATTTCGCCTTTTTCCTATCTCTGGGCAATTGTCAGCAACAGGAATCTGACAATTCCTTACCTTTTTTTTTTTCCCTGTTGCATTCGCCCAGCAAGCTGTTATCTCTCGGATCCGAGACGATGCCCGCGGCCCCGTTTCGCACATCTCCTTTGTCGGCTACTCCCTCGGCGGTGTGATCGCGCGCTACGCCATCGGCGTGTTATACGCCCACGGGTACCTGCGCCGCAGCAGGAGCAGCGCCCGAAACCCGCTGCCCGCGGACGCCGCCGCCGCCTCCGAAACCCGCCCCCGCGCGCGGCCCGACGCCCCGGAAGCGACCCACTTTTGCACCTTTGCGTCCCCGCACCTCGGCAGCTCGCGCGACGCCGGCACCGCGCTCGACGCCGTCTTCAACAGCGTCGGCGCCGGGCTCACCGGTCGCACCGGCGCGCAGCTCCTCGGCCTGGACGCGGTCGCCGCCGCGCCGTTCCCGCTGGCCGGCGACGCCGTGCGGGACGCGCCCGAGGTGTGGGTGGGCGGCCGCCCGATGATCGAGGTGCTCGCGGATCCGCGGCTGCCGTTTTGGATCGGGCTTTCGATGGTTGTGCTTTCCCCTCCCGTCGTCTTGTTCCTCTTTACTAAAACCACGATTTCCCTTTCCCCCCAACAGTTTGCGACCCGCACCGTCTACGGCAACATCCTGAACGACCCGCTCGTCCCGCTCGCGACCGCCTGCATCCTCCCTTCCAACCCGTACCTCGACATCACACGCTCCCCGCCGGGCACCGGCGGCCCGGCCCCACCAGCCCTCCTCGACGAGCGACTGTACCGCGTCGTCGCCGCCGCCTACCCGTCCATTGTCGAGCCGAACCCGGCATTCCCCGCCGCCGACCACGGCGACGGCGGCAAAGACGACGACGAATCGGACGGCGCCGCTCTCCGCGTCAAACCCGCCCTTCCGCCGCCCTCCCTCGCCGCCCGCCTCCTCCCCGCCGTCCTCCCATTCGTCGCCGTCGTCGGCGTCTCCGCGCTCTCCGCCGTCTGGCTCGCCTGGCGCGTCTCCCGCTCCTTTGACATCGTCGCCGACGCCGACGCCGACGCCGCCGCCGGCCCGGGGACGTCGGAGCCGGACCCGGCCGCCGCGGTCGCCGGAGCCGCACGCGGGCTGGCGTGGATCGAGGAGTGGGCGGCGGCGGCGGCGGCGCGGCGGCGGCCCAGACCGCAGCCGTCGTTTTCGCCGGCGGCGGCGTCGTCGTCGTCGTCGCGGGACTACGCCTGCGCGGCGCTGGACCTCCTGGCGTGGCGCCGGTGCCACGTGCTGAGCAGCCTGTTCCGCGCGCACGCGTCCATCGTGAGGCGGGAGCCCGGCGTGGCGGGGAACGAGGACGTTGTGCTGCATTTTTTGGACATGGTAGTGCGGTGACCGTCCGAAACGGGGGGTGCTATCTTTGGTTCGAGTTTGTCGGCCTTCGGAGTGGAAAATTTCGCAGTCTAAATATCCCTGGGTTTCCTTCTTTTTTTTTTTTTTTTTTTTCCCGTCAAGTCGTGATTTTCAAGTGACGGTGTTGCAGCCAAGGAAAGCCTTTCGCTCCGGGTACCAACTAAAGCTGCTCGATTCAAGACAAATTACGCCGATCAAATTCATTTCCTCCTTGGCACTTTTTCTTTTTTTTACACATGAGGAAAGCCAGGGGTAAAGAGCGGGCAGTTTTGCTGACAGAGAGACAACCAATACATGAACGAAGGGAGGGGTCAAAAAAGACGGATTGCAAGAAAGTGGATTGAGAAGGAGGGAGGTTAGGCTCGAATTGTGGGGTTTCTTTCATGGGAGTTGGAAGCGAGAACGAAGGCGTACAATGCGTCAGGGAGGCGACGATGAAGTGATGGAAGAGGGGGGGTAAAGTCAAACCGGAGATGGTCGAATGAGGGACGGAAGGGATGGGTGTAGCGGAAAACACATTGGCAGGGACTGAAACGTACAAACGAAGATAGAAGCAGCACTGAACGATGGACCCTTACCCGGTTTTGTCCGCCGACTAGACATGGAAGTGAGCGAGAAAGCGAGACACACGAACCGCCATAATGGCGTAGAACGAGAGGAAAGGCGCAAGGGAAGCGAGAGCAAGCACTAAGAACATGTTCATGCAGCTTGCCTCTTGGGTCATTGGGTGAGGACGCAAAAAGTAAGGCGGGAATCACTGGGCATTGGGGGCATTCGGGTGAGAAAGGGCCAGGTTCACCAACGTCTTGCGGTGCTTGAAGGAGGGAAAAAAAAGAAAGGAAAAAAAAAGGTATGACAACAGCTGAAAATGAAAGAAAGAAAGAAAGCAGAGGGGATAGAGAAGTAGAAAAAAAAGCACAAAATCAAACTAAAACAAAGAAAGGGAGAGTGCAAAAACGAAATGACGAAAGAGTTTTTGGGTAACTTGGCTCTCGATCTCTCAAGGCGGACATTCAATTTTTTCCAAGGACTTGACAACAGCCGAGAATTCCGGGCGGTCTGTTGGCAGCTGTGCCCAGCACTTGCTTGCCAACCGCCAAAATGGGTCTTCACCGCTCCCAGGAGGTACAGGAGGGCGTGCGCCGCTCGTCACGGCTCGAACGATTTCGACCGGAGGCACGCTCTTCCACGGCCGTCCCCGCACGCCGACCTCCCACATCACGACGCCAAAGGCAAACACGTCCGTCTTTGTCGACCCCAGCAGCGTGTCGTCCAGCATTTGTTCCGGCGGCATCCACTGCAGAGTGCCTTTGTGCCCCGCAGGCGTCCCGGTAGCATCTGCGTCGTCGGCATGATCCGCTCCGGAAAGTGCCGCGCCAGACGCGGACGACGAACGCCCGCCGCCAGACCGCAGTTCTTGCAGGTAGGTCCGCCGGCGAGTCACCTTCAGCGTGCGGGCGATTCCAAAGTCTGCGACCTTGCACGTAAAGTCGTCCGCGACCAGAAAGTTGAGGGATTTGAGGTCCTGATGGATGACTGGCGGCCTGCAGTTGTGAAGGAAAGCAACACCCCGAGCGGCGTCCAAAAGAATCGACTTCTTCAGAGCAGGTGTTAGGTCAAGCTTCCGGTCCCCAATGACATCAAAGAGGGATCCTCGCGGCATAAACTCGCTGACGAGGAACGGGCGGTTGGGCGGATCGCATCCGAATCCCATCAGTTGGATCACGTTCCGGTGGCGCAAACTCATAAGGAGCGCCGCTTCGGTCGCAAAAGACGTCAAGGACGCAGCGTCGGAGCTGGAACTCTGGAAGTACGTCGCCGCAGTCGGAGAAGCAATCTTATACACCTTGACGGCGACCTTAAGGTTCGTCCAATCACAGAGGTAAACGTCAGATTCAACTCCACGGCCAATGTGTTCACGGAAGACAAGCTCGTTGGCGGTCACCGCAGCGGAAGTGTCACGATTGCTAACCGCCTCTAGGAACTTGGCAAACCCCTTCTCCACAACTCGTTCGAGATCGCGCAGCTCGTTGATGTCGCACGCGAGCGCTTCCGAAAGTTGCGTTGTTGGCTGCGGAATCACTTGCGACTGCTCGTACTGACTTATTACAATATGCTGTTGTAGTCGAATTCGAACATTAATTGGTCGGCCGGTAGAAAGCGAAAGAAAGACCAAGCTCACTCTGTACAGAATTGCCCCTCGATCAACTACAACAATTCCTGGGGCTTGGAATTGATTCTGGGAGCCCTTTCTTCGTGGAGGTAACACAGCTTGCATCTCGGCGAGAAAGAAGAAGCGCGCGTCCCGCAGAGTGTCGCCTAGGAAGGGCTTGTAAGGCTTCTGCTGTCCAACGTGTGAATACCCTAATGCTTTCTTTTTTTTTTTTTTTTTTTTGGAAGAGCCAGTTTCACGACATTCAATGACATATAAGGGCAGACACGAAGCAGGCAGAAGGCCTCACCCATATCATCGCCCGGAAATACTTCCAGTAAAGATTCAGCTTGCTGACAGTTCTTTGAATTCCAAAGAAAGCGTAGCTCTCCCTGTCCACATCCAAATATATGTCACCAGGCAAAATCCCCGTCAAGGCTGGAGCACCGTCGGCCGTGTAAGACGGCGCAGACGGCTGGAGGGTACGGAGCCAGAAGGCAAAACTCTTCAAGAAGAGCTCGACTTCAGTGAGGGTTTCATGGCAGGTTATGAAAACGGTGCGGATATTGGATTGAATCAAGACTGGTCGAAGGTGACCAAAGAGGATGAAGTATGACGAGCTACCGGTTCGGGTGAATAAGAAACGAAATGGTGAGACCTGGCAAGTGAAGACTAGTGGACGGAGAGCTGAAGTTGAAGCCTTTTCACCAGACTTACCAAGTCGCGCACTCGAACCGCCTCAGAAATATCAAAACTGTCCGTTGCTCGCCGCAGATCTGACTAATGGAAACCTTTTGGCCAGATAAGCTTGTCACGAAAATAGTGGCCGCTATGTCCCAGTTGACACGATCAATGACGACAGGCCCTTCAGGGTGCACATTCGAACCGCGATGGACGGCGTTGGCACCGCCTCCGCCGTCGTTCATTAGCGACGAAGAGTTTGTCACGGATCGCGGCAGGTGCCGCTGCTGCTGCTGCTGATGTTTACCGTCTGACGGTTGGGGAGGGTACCAGTGTTGAGGAGATGGCGATGGCGTGTAAACAGCCGGAGACGGCTGATAATCACGGAGATGGCTGATCTGCGCAGAGTGCTGTGGATGCTGATGGATCGGCTGAGGGGAGGGGTCGGGCTGCTGGTAAGCCGATGGCGGGAGAGACGGGGACTGGTCTCTGGGGACAAGATATCCTTGTGGCGGCTGGTACAGATTCTGTGGATATTGGCGGGCCTGCGACTGGTGCAGGTCCTTTTGGTTGGAAACCTGACGGCTGTTCACCGGGATCCGTGGCGGGGGAGCGATCTCGGTCTCTGAGAACGCAGTCGAACCCGTCAGGAAGGAGTTGGCGGGTTGGACGGCGGCGTTCGTGGGGATCGTTGCCGCGGCGCTCTGGTTGTAGTACAAATTGTTGCCTGGTTGTTGGCTGTAGGGAGAACTTGTCGGATACCTGCTCGGGGCCATGAGGGGAGCAGGTGAAGACGCGGTGTTCGCAGTGGCGACAGAGGAGGAAGTGCCAGACGAAGACGCTCGTGAGCGCGGGGAGGAAACGGGTGGAGCCAGGAGAATTGGCGTCTCCTGAGATTGAATTTGATGAGACGGCTGGTTTTTCGAAGGGACAGTCGTGGTGCTATAGTTATTTGAAGAAGCGTGGCCGTAGTTGTTGAAATCCGGTGGTGCATTGTTCTGGTACATCGCGCCGCCCGGGCCGTAGGCCTTGGGACCAGCGTTGGTGACGTACAAGGGGTACTCTCGCTGCATTGTGGTGGACTAGTACTTGCAAGGGACAGATGCGGCTGCTGCAGGGCCGCTTGCTCAATGGTTAGAAATAGCGCGTTCGTACTTTTCCACCCTCTGACTGATGCAGGAGGGAAAGCTCTCGCTCAGAAGGAGGGACGAAGGGGGGGGGCGCCGGGAAGAGGGGGGGATGATTGCCGCCAACAACGACGCGGGGTTGGGAAGAGAGTATGCGCTGTGCTGCTGCTGGCAACTGCACGAAGAAAAGAGTCGGCCAGGCCGGTCAGGTCGAGAGGGTGAAATAGAAAAAGGATGTGGACGGCGACGGACGGACGGAGAGACAGACAGACAGACAGACTCACCGAGGGAGGGTGAAAATTTAGGCAAACAGCAAGGATGATGGGCGGAGGTCTGTCTCTGTCTCACACGCTTTCTCTCCCCGTGCTCTGTATCTGTCTCTGTCTCTATCTCTGCCTCTTCCTCTTTTTCTCTCTGTCTGTCTGCATATCTGTTCTCCTCACTGCAGACACACAGCTCTTTTTGCTTTTTTCTTGGAAAAAATGCGTCGAGGTCAAGAATGTTTGCTTCGTTCGTCACACAAACAACCAAAACAGGCAGAAAAGTGCAAAACCCGTTTTTGGTTTTTGTTATCATTTTCTCTTCAGCAAGCAAACAAACAAACAGACAGATAAAAAAACAGCAGGAAAAAAAAAACAAACAAGAAGTTTGGTGGTTCTGTCTGTAATAAAAAAAAAAACGAAAAAGAAAACAAAAAAACAAACGTCGTGCATGCATGCGTTGATACAGTGGCGCACAAAATGTTTTTGTCACAAAGACCAAACTCACTCAATATTTGCAGTACAGACATGAAATTCGGCTCAGTTACTCTCAGAGATATGCTCTATCAGCTGCTAAAGTGCCACAGCTGTACTGTACCTATTACGTAAGAGGCGAAGTTAAACGTGTGACCTACGCATTGGCACAATTTTGAGTGCTGATGTGAAAATGTTTTATTCAGTAACTAGGGGATGCCTGTCAACTTGTAAGCAATCCTTGCAAAAAAAAAAAAAGAAGAGAAAAAATGATGAAAGACAAAGCCTTCAATGGATATTGGTAGTCCCACACACAGGCAATCTGCCACTGGATTGAAAGGAGAGTGGCATGCCACAATGAACATTGCGTGGCAGGCCACGTGGAGGTGACCAACAAAGTTCGGGGTGTTAGCCCTGAGCCACTGACACACTGACAGACAAAGAAGGACAGAAAGAGAGAGAAGTTGCAGTCTTTCAGCAAAGCCACACTGGCAAACCTGGAACTTCAGACAAACTGAGTGCTACCCTCGCAGCCTTTGGCTGCTCATGCAGCAACCCATTGACTGGGAAAGGAAGACAGACAGCCTGTTGACTGCAACAGACAGGTGAGCACTGGCTCCGAATTACTCACAGAACCCAGAGGGAGAAATACAAACAGCCCGTTGACTTTAGTTCAAACAAAGAGACAGGCATTGATTGATAGATAAACAACAGCCCATTGACTTTGCAAAATCATAAACAAATATATCATTTCAGTTGGCTCCTCCTCCCAGTGCCCCCGGGGTTATGAATCACCCTCTGGAAACCTCTGGAACCTTCTAGAACATTCTTTCATAGAACCTTGTGGAAACTTCTTTGCTTTCCTGACTTGTCTTGTTGTCATTGGTATCATTGGTATCATTGTATTACTAATTGCTCTTTCTGGAACTTCCTTTGAGTCTTGACAAGGAAGATTCTCAAAAGATATAAAAGGAGGATGGGGGACCTGTCCCATCCCTCAAGTGAATTATTGTTTCCAATACAATCATCAGTCCTCTCAGTTCCTTGTGTGCCTTGTCCTATCCTGCCTTGTTCCTGACACCCAAGGGGGGGCTGCAGCCTCCCTCCATCCCTTGCTCTCCTTTTGGGTTGGTTGCAAATCTTCAAAGTAGGGGAAAAGCAACGTTCACACAAACTTGGAGACACTGATGCACATTTTGGTCCCTTGAGTAGAGCTGCTTTGGAAGGAGACAGACAGTGAGAGCGTTTTGAAGAGGTACACTACAGCGCCTTTTAAAGCACAGACTGCAAAGATAGACAGTGAGTCACACAGCCCATTAATTGACTGCCACTCTCCGAGACAGGGAGACAGACAGACAACCTGTTGACGCCACTCTTACAGACAGACATCCTGTTGACTTCCTTCCTTTTTTCGGTTGGATGCACTGTCTATCCTGACACCTTCCTGTCGTTGCATTGAGTTGCTTACAGCCGCCTTGTCAGATGGGTTGCTCCACCTCGAATGAGATGGTTTGAGTCACCCCACCGAGAAAGTATAAGGACTGCGGGGAGGGAGAGACAAAGACAGAGACAGGGACAGAGACAGAAACAGAGAAACACATAGACAGATAAGGAAGTGTTGAGATTTGAGCCTAGGAAGCCAGCTTCCTATGTCGACGGCAGCCTTGTCGCTGCCACCGATGCAGCTAACACTACGTCAGGTAAGCTGAAAGGTCTAATCTGAATCCAACAAAAAGAATTAGGTGAAGACGGCGGTGATTCTAGCTTTGCTTTCCAAGGCTTCGCAGGCGAGGACAATGCAATTAGAATCACACTCAATGGGTTCAGAGAAATGTTGGACCAGGGCAGCTCAAAGCAGCTCCAGGTGAGCTGACTGTTGTCTGAACTAATGTTGAACCAGGGGCAGGTTGATTTAAAATGCCCCTGATGATTTCAAATCATCTTTCCTCTGTGGGAAGACTGGTCACTGCACACAGACCTCTGGACAGACCTTGCTGATTTGAAATGCTCCTGAAGATTTCAAATCATTTTCCCTCTCTGTGGGGAGACCTGTTGCTTGCACACAGGGCTCCACACAGAGCTTGGTTGATTGGAAATGCTCTGAATATTTCAAATAACCCTCCCTCTGTGGGAAGGAGTTTACAACACCTCCCCAGAGCAAAGTCCTGTCTGAAGCAGTTTGCAACTTGTTCAGATAGGCAAAACAGGAAAACCGGTCAACCTCCCTGCAGGAGTACAAATTGGGCAGAGTTTTCTTATTGAAAAGGCACTCTCACTCCAATTTTCCAGTCCCTGTCTAGAACAAGCTCTCTTTACCCACTTGCCCTTGGGCGCTTGCTACGCTCGCTCCCTTGTACAAGTTCTCAATTCAAACCTCAGTTCCTTGACCGTTCAACCTTCTTGCAACGCCGCCTCCACTCTCGACGTCGCCTTCTACACTGCAACTTCAACAGGAAGCGACAGAGAGACAGAGGGATTATGTTTTTCAGTCAGGGGGCTCCTGCCCCCCTGAGCCCCCTGGTGGGGAGGCTACTGCCCCCCTCAATCCCCCTGGCTCGAAAGAGAGAGGGGGGGAGAGAGAGAGAGAGAGAGAGAGAGAGAGAGAGAGAGAGAGAGAGAGAGGAGAGAGAGAGAGAGAGGAGAGAGAGAGAGAGAGAGACAGGGAGAGAGAGCGAGAGACAGAGAGACAGAGAGAGCAACAGAGCGAAGAGATGGAAAGACAGACAAAGAGACAGACAGCCTGTTGACTGTCAGTCCCAGAGAGAGGGAGAGGGAGAGAGACAGAGAGTGAGACAGAGAGAGACAGAGCAAAGTGTAGAGAGACAGACAGAGAGACAGATAGCCATTGACTGCCAGTCCCACGAGGTTTGATTGACACCAAAGACAAAAAATTAACTCCCCCCTGTTGGTGCTTGACCACGCCTTCGTTGTTTGGGATATGATAACTTTTTTTTTTTTTTTTTTTTTTTTTTTGTTTCCTAAGCATACATGTGTGACTATCCCACACAGCCATGTGACCTCTGTAACTAGTACCACCATTTTACTACCTTATGCATTGGGTCCTGGGACTTCCCCTGGTGTCCGGAGTGGTAAGCCCACATTCCTAGTAGGCCAAGTAACACTCCAACCAAATTGCTTAATCTCGGTCCTGGCAACCTGCCGTATTAGGTGGAAAATCTCAAATGATTGGAAATATTCTATTTTTGGCCAGATTTGTATTCTTTGAGCGTGTGAAAAGACAGATATGCAGTGGAATCCAGAATGTAAAAGTCGCTTCCATCTGCTAAAGTCATTTTGCTGACACGGACTGAGAGGGTTCTGACAAGCGCCATGCACCTGTCTCCACACTAGACGGGCTTCAACCCCTTCATAGGCCCACACTCGCTGCACTGGAAACGAGCAGGCTGTTGTGAAGGAAGGTGGGGGAAGCCTCCTACTCACTCTTTGTAGTGCTGGCAGTAATTCAAGGAGAAGAGGAGAGTATAGGCTGTGAGATTCTTATTTTTTGTGGTTCTTTTCCCTTTGTTGTTCTCGCCCCTTTTTTACTCTGGGCAAGGCAAGACAGCCCAATAACCATGACCTAACAACCAACTTCAACCAAAAACGTGGATGAA
This sequence comes from Zopfochytrium polystomum, assembly GCA_025765615.1. Taxonomy (NCBI): domain Eukaryota; kingdom Fungi; phylum Chytridiomycota; class Chytridiomycetes; order Chytridiales; family Chytridiaceae; genus Zopfochytrium; species Zopfochytrium polystomum. The sequence goes on from JAIVFJ010000064.1 coordinate 159,216, forward strand.
TAGGATGGAGGAACTTGAGTCACTCGATAAGTGCCTCCCCTCACAAGAGCCTAGCTGGGAAAGCATGGGGGGTCTGGGTATCTGTCAGTCAAGGGCCCAGGGTTCAAGCCACGACACCAGCTGTTGAAGGCAACAAGAAATAGTATGGTCTTGAATCACAAGGAGTGGTGCGGTGGAGATGCCTGACGACCCTGTAAGTCCGTAGTGCATGGGGTGGGTTTGCTGAGGTGAAAACTGGACCTAATCTATAACAGTTCACCATTGATGGCGCTTTCTCTTCCTGTCGGCCCTTCAGGGCTGGAACAATATAAAAAAAAAAAAGTCGATAAGCGCCACTCAGACAATTCCCAACACAGGCGCTCTCTGCCAGTCAGCCTCCAATGCAGACAGACTGCTCCGACTCCACAAGGCGCTCCGTGCCTGTCAGTCACTTCCCCCACGCACTTACTCCCCTACACTCCGTAAAAGACTGAGTTAGTTGCTGCCCCTCGTCGCACTCCAAATCGAAATAACACTAAGATCAACCCCACTAAAGTGCATCGATGTGGAACTGTTAAAATCACTAATTAACGGCTCAATAATTTGCTTTACACCAAAAAATTGTGTGCAATTAATTGTTTTTAGTCGCAGTAGAAATGAACACTACTGGTTGAGGAAAATAATTTGGGCTTAGGGAATGGGGGGTGGGCCTGCATAGGCGGTAAGGATGGGGGGGATTTTCGGTTAAGTCCGCAATCTGGGCTCATCCCATCCACTGTGCGGTTTAGTAAGGAAAATCTGACTAGTCGCAGTGCAGTTAGAATGCAAATAGCAGCTTTTTAACAGGATGCTTATGTTGCTCGCCTGTGGATTCCCTTTCAGTTAAGGCGATAGTCTAATTAAATCTAGGTTACCAGTTCAATCCCGCTCAGTTACTGGTAAAAATGTGCTGCGGTTAAGGCGTTTTTGGCTTTTTGTGGTTACAGTTCGGCTACGGTTAAGCCGTTGCTGTTGCGGTTTGGTTACGGTTAAGGATGGTTTGGATAGAGTGCAGGTTCAGTTAAGCTGCTTTTATCCTATCCACTCCAAACTGCGGATCCTTACCTGGTTTGTTGTCCGCAGACTTTTCTGCTCATTTCTGCGACTAAGTATTCGTGCCTTTCTGTGCTTTTTATTTTTTTATTTTTTTATCAGCTACCCACCAAAGTGGACGGCTCCTTCCCTCTGAGAGTTTATCGAGCAACGGGGGGTTGGTTTCCCGTTTATGCTAACTGTCGGATCCAGACGGGGGGGAAAAAAACAAAAAAAAACCGAAAAAGCGAATTCAGAAAGAGAAAGAAAGCAAACCCAAAAAAAAAAAAAAAAAAAAAGAAAAAAGAGGAAGGAAAGGAAAAGGAAAAAAATGGCGAAGCGCAAGAGCGTGAACAACCAACAGCAGCTGCAGTCGCACGACAAGGCCGCCGCCGCAGCCGGGTCGGCCGGTGCCGATCGCGAACCCCCCGTCGCCGCCGCCGCCGCCGCCGACGAGCAACCGGCGATCGCCGCCGCGACAGCCACGACCGATGCCGCCGCCGCCGCCTCCGACGGTCCGCCGCCTCTCCCTCGCTTCCTCGCCGACCTCCGTAAGCGAAAACATTCACACACACGCAAAGCGCCCTGTCTCTCCCACCCTCCCTCTCGCTGTCTTGTATGACAACCACCATAGTGACTTCCCCCTTTGTTCCCCCCCCCTCCTCCTCGCAAACAGAGGGCCAGCCCATCGTCATCAACCACTACAGCTGGCCCGACGTCAAGCACACCCTCGACGACTCGATCCGACGCGTGAGTGCCTCCCAGGATCCGATCCCTCTAAAAAACCACCTCCCGCAAAAACACAAAACAGATCCTCGCCGACGACCTCAACTTCACCGAGGACAACACGCACACGGACCGGCGCCTCCTCCTCGGCTACTCGGCCTGCGTCTTCTCCGCCTCCGCGACCGCCTACTCCTTCCTGGTACCCTTCAACGACTCCAAGCCCGTCATCGTCGCCGCCGTCGTCGCGTACTGCCTGCTCAACGCTGCCATGATCGCGTACGCGTTCCTCGTCGAGCGAGACTGCATTTTTGTCGGGCACCTCGTCGAGGAGGAGGAGGAGGAGGACGATGACGGGGAGGTTGTGGATGGTGGGGATGCGCGGAAGAAGAAGAAGAACAAGTCGAAGGAGGGGAGGAGAACGAGGGTCGTCGCGACCTCGGCCGTCGCGAGGACAAAGGGCGAGTACTCGTTTTCCATCGCGTTCGACCCCCCGCGGAACGCCGCCGCCGCCGCCGGCGACGCCAACGCGCAGCCGCCGTCCACGGGGAAGCAGAAACGTGGCGGCGGAGGCGGCGCCCATCATTCGAAGCAGCAGCAGCAGCAGAAGCAGCAGAAGCAGCAGAAGCAGCAACCGCCGTCCCTGACGCGCTCCGTCGGCGCGTGGTTCGACGTCGAGGGCGAGTTTGCGGCGGACGTGTTTTACAGGGATGTCATGGACGTGGTCGAGGGCAAGAAGAAGGTCGAGTGAAGGGGGAGCAAAACGAGGACGGCGGACTTGGTGTGTTGGTGGTTGTTGTTGTTGTTATTGATCGCGCTTACGAGACAAGGCGAAAAGAGGGGAGGAAAAAGAGCGTGAAAGAGTGAGTGGGGGAGGATTTGTCTGCTTGTGAGCTTGTGTGTGTTTGTGTTGGTGTGTGGAAGCTTGCTTTGTCCCTATCACCTTGGCTTTCTTTCCGACTGTACTTTTTCGTTTTCTCCTCCCTTTCTTTTTTTTTCTTTCCACTTCACGACTCTCACCTCTCGTTTGTTTCGTGGTTCAAAAGTCGAGTTGGCTTTCTTGAGACGGGGCGGCGGCCGGGTGTGCGTGTGTGTTGATGGTATTGCAATTTAAAACCACCCCGCCTCCCCCCCGGCCCGGTTTTCCCTATAAACGTGACTGAAGGAAGGAGGAGGAGGGAAGAGGGGGCGCACGGAAGAAAACAGCGCAGAAAGCAAAGAAGCAAAAGCGGAACAAGGAGATAAAGAGAAAAAAAAGAAAGAAAAAAAAAAGGAAGGTAGGAAAAGGGCTTTCGTTTCTTTGAGAAGAGAAGGCTTCTCTCTCTCGCTCCCCGCCTCCCCACAGTGGAGTTACTTACAAAAAAAAAAAGCGAGAAAAAAAAAAAAAAAGGACGCGTTCGAGTGAAACACCAAATATGTATGTAGGAAGAAAGAAAAACAAAAAAAAGGAAAAACACGGTGTCCCGTGAAAACCAGCAGAGTATTGAGAGGGCGACGGAAGCCGATGTTGCGAGGAACAATCTGGGTCAAGATTCGTTGCGCGCGCGCGTGCGTCGTGTATTTGCGGTGTGCTGTATGCGGATGCGAGTGAGTGTTGGGAAGTGGAGGGGTGTGTGATGGTAGGAGGAGGAAGGCGTCGGGACCCCCCGCATCCCTCCTCAAGCTTCGTACAGAGGCGGCGGCGGCGGCGCGTCGTTGTCGTCGTCGTCGCCGCCGGCGTGCGACCGCCCCGCGGCAGACCGCGCGACCGCCGACCACGAAGGCGACCGCGACGACGAAGTCGACGAGATCGGGCGGTGCACACTGCTCGCCCCGCCGGCGCTGCCGCGCGAGCCCCACGATCGCGGCGACAGCAGCGAAGGCGGGGCGAGGAGCCCCACGACGTGTCCCGGCCCCGCGGCCGTTGGCGACCAAGATGAAGACGGCAAGGACGACGACGACGACGATGACGTCATCCACCCCGTGTCGATGCTGCAACTGTTGCCAAAGCTGCCGTCGTGGCCATCGTGGCCGTCGCCGGTGCCGATTCGCGTCATCTCGATGTGGATGTGCAGCGGGCCCGAGTCGTTCTTGGTCCGCCGTCCGCCCCCGCCGCCTCCGCTTTCATCGTCGCTGTCGTCGTCGACTTCGCTCTCCTCGCCGCTATCGACGGGCGACGCCGGAGTCGACCGGCTCTCCCGCGCCGCCCCGGCCGCCGACGGGGTGTACAGTGGCAGCGGGTCGACCTCGTCGATGTCTGCGACGGGCGGGACGCACCGCGTTCCGCCGTCGCCCGCCCACCCTTCCACAACGAGCGACCACTGCGGCGACGCCGGCCATAGTCCCCACCGCGCCGCGAGTCGCGACCGTATGCTCGGTCGGCCGACCGCAACGCTTCCGGGATGCTGTGGTAACGCTATCGAGCGCTCTGCCGTCGAGGGTGACAACGACGCCGCCAGACCACTCCTCGCCGGCGCGCAATCGACACTGCCTCCGCCGCTAGGTGCGCTCCCCGCGGCGGCGTACGCGTTTCCGCCACCGTTTCCACCAACGGTGACGCCGTCGCGGACCGACCGCCACACGAGGCCGCGGCGGCTGCGGTCTTCGCGGCTCCAGCGGACGACGGCCTCGTTGACAACTTCCCGAGCGCCGCGGGCGCCCGCCTCGATCGACAGCGGGTTCCCGCCGCAGAAGAGTAGGGCGAGCGAAAGGGACGCAGCGAGCGCCGTCATACCGGCGAGGCCGCGGGACGTGGTTTCGCGCTGGGTCAGCAGCAGGAGAGTGAGCGATGCGGTCGTGAGGGTCGTGAGGAGGGTGAGGAGACGCAGCAGCGGCGCGTGGTCGCGGACTGAAAAGAGCCGGGAAAGGTGGTGGTTGAGGTGCTGGATGCGGCGGGCGTAGAGTGTTGTGGATATCTGAAAAGTGCCGTCATTTGTTATTGCGTTTTTTTAGTTGGTAGTTGTTGAGTGATGCATGCGGAAAATAAATCTTCCAGTCAATGGCGAAAGCAAAAAGACGGTTTTGGGTGCACGTACCAGTCCCTGCAGTTCTGTCGGAATGTCGGGGCGGAAGTATTCTGGCCGCTTGTCGTACCGCAAGGGCAGCTCAGCTAGTTTCACCCAGCAGGAGGGGGGAGGCATGGATGCTGTAGAGGGCGGGGAAGGATTGCGATCGTTCGACAGCTCAACCACAACGTCTATGGCTGTGGCTTCTCTACGGTCGAAAGGGCCGATCACTAGTGCTGGGGCCACTGAAGGTGTGGGCGCATATGCACTGAAGAAATGCGGGTTGGGGTTGCGGTTGGTGTTCGAGGAAGAGCTCGTGCTGACGGCCGGACCGCAAAGCGGCGGACGGGGCGGCGACGGAGGAAGGGATTGCGGATGCGGCTGCATCCGGGGAGACTGTGGTGGTGTGCAAGCAGCAGCAGCAGCAGCAGCAGCAGCACCATGGGGGTTGGAAGAGGGGGGAGAACCAGCAGAAGTTGTCGTAGTAGTCGGGCAGTGGACAACGGCGGATGCATCGGCTGACGCTGACATGGCGGGGTGAAGCTGTGCGCCGGACTTGCTCGCTCCACGGGGGTGGGTATTTTACGGCTCTCTGACACCGCCCTCGTCCCCTCCCCCGTCGCAGCGTTCCGAAAAGCCGACGACACACACGGGCGGGCACAGCGATGGGGAGGCGGGGAAGTGGCACGAGGGAGGGGCCCGAGAAGGTCAAAAGGCTACGGAGGATAACGGCACACTGGAGGGAGCAACGCGGGGAAAAGCAACAAGATCGTCGTCGTCGTCGCCGTCGTCTGTCTGGTCTCCTGTTCTGACGGACGGCCGAGGGCGAGCGAGGGCAGGGTTGTTGTCGGGGATGTAGTGGGCGGGAAGTTGGAGCAGTGTGTTTGCGGGAAGGCAAGACTGCTGGCTGGCTGGCTGGCTGGGGTGGCTGGGGTGGCTAAATCGTCTCGACCGCGCGCGCCAACGGGAGAAGGGACGGGGTCGGAGGAGGAGGATCGAGGGGGGAGGAGGGGAGGGAGGGTTGAGGGGAGAGGGGGGGGGGCAGCGAGCGAGGGAGAGAGGTAAAGCGAAAGATCTACGATTTGTTGTTGCCTTGTTGGCGGGGCCGTCACTCATATGGTCCATGCAACATCATCATCATCATCACTTCACAGTTCTTGCTTGTCTCGCGGCCGGGTCTGTCTGAAATGTCTGTCTGTCTGTCCCGTCCGGTCTCCTAGGTCTGCCGGTCGGTCTGTCTGCCTGCCTGCCCTCCTTTCCTGCCTGCGTGCCTGCCTGCCTGGGTCCCCAGCTCGCACTCTGTGTGTGGGTCGGTCTGTCTGCCAGTCTGACTCTGCCTGGCAGCCGTGAGACAAATCGTCGCTCCGTTCGTCGTCGGGCTTGTCTCCTCCCTCAATTTCTTTCCAAGCAACAAAGGATCGACCCAAAAGAATTTGATTGTTGGCAATTCGCGCGTTTTTGGTTTCTTTTTTTTTTCTTTTTTTTTTTTTTGTTTTTTGTATTTCGATGATGTGTTGGAGACAAAGCAAAGATCCTGCATTGGAAAAATAAAGTGCGAGACAATTGGTCAATCGCCCTGAAATCTCCCTTGTAAAACAAGAAAACAAGAAAACGAAGCTAAAACCTAACTCCCTGTCTCATCACGTGCAATGATGCGATTGAGCGTCCGCCCCCCTCAGACCTCGTTCCCTCGGATTGGTGGCGATCGCTCTTCAATCAGCGCGAAAGTTGGTCGATTCTTTAAGTAACCGTGGCAACAAAGGGATCGAGATTCAGAAGAAGAAGAAGAAGACGAAGAAGAAGAAAACAAGCGAGGATAATACTAAACAAGCGAGCGCTCCAGTGACAGAAAGGCAAAGGTCATTTTTTTTCCTGTTCTTTTTTTTATTTTTATTTTTTGTGTTTGGCTCCCTCAACCACCCATGTTAAACGTTTCATGTTGCTCTTCAAAGTTTTTTCAACTTTTTCAAGTCGGGGCGAAACCTCGAGAGCGAGCATTGAGGGAGGTGGGTAATATCTTTGTAGTTGTATGGATAGGCAACAGGAGGTAGTAGAAAATATTACATGTGAAGCGAAAGGAAAGAAATAAGGGAGATGCAGAGCGAACAAGACTCTGCGCGCGCCAAGATGATATTCCAGCGTGTGGCTTGTTTGGAGCACGTCCTGGCAAAAAACCACAGGGGGAAAGAAAAAAAGAAAAGCTCCGGATGCTCACTATCGGAAACGCCGGTGACAAAAGGGGGAAACAGAGAAGCTGGGGCCAAAAAAACAAAAAAGAACAAAGAATAAGAAGATGAACGAAGCGTAAGCATCTAATTCAAAGCAGCACGCAAGCAATTAAAAGTTTGGGACCATAGAATATCATCTAGTCCTCGTCCTCGTCGTCGAAATACGATCCCTCTGGTATAGCCACCATCAGCGCCAGCCGCTCGCCCACCTCCCACGCCGACGGTCGCCGCTCGGCGCGCTCGGCCCAGCACTCGCTCACCACCCGCCAAAACTCGTCGTGCACGATGCCACCGCCGCCGCCGCCACCGCCCCGCCCCCGCTGCTGCAGCTGCCGCAGCCGCCGCTCGTCCGGCACCTCCAGCCGGAACCCGGCGCGCACCGCGCGCTTCACGAGCCGCGGCTCGATCCCCCACCACGGCCGCGACCGCGTCGCCAGCTCCCACAGCACCACCCCGAGCGAAAACACGTCGCCCGCATACGACGTCGTCACCGCCGCGTTCGAGTCCTCCTGGTCCATCCCCTCCGGCGACTGCCACTGCACCGTCCCGCCGTGCACGTTCCACCCGCGCCGCCGCCGCCGCCGCTCGGAGCTGTGAACAGACGCGGCGCCGGCGGCTTCGTCCCCGCCGCTGACGCCTGCGTTCGCCGTACGCGCCGTCCCATAAGCGTCGTCGGCCGCGCCCGTCGCTCGACGCGCGCCACCCTTGCTCCATTCCATCCACCCGCCTTCGCCCCCCCACGACCGCGACACCCCGTTCCAAGCCCTCCCCGCCCCTGCGCCGCCGCCGCCCCCACCACCACCGCCACCGCCAGGATATCCACCGTTCCCACCACCACCACCCGCTCCTCCGCCGCCGCTGCCTCCCCAAAGCGCCGCCAGCCCCGCTGCAACGCCGCCGCGCGCCCCGCCGGCGCCCCCCGCTGCCGCCACCGTGCCGGCAGCGACGGCATTCGCGTCGCTGGCCCACCGCGCGACGCCAAAGTCCGCGATCACGCACTCCCACCGCGCGCCGACCAGCACGTTCAAGCTCTTGACGTCGCCGTGCACGACGCGCAGCGCATCGTGCAAGTACGCCAGGCCCCGCGCGACCTCCCCCGCCATGCGCGCGCGGCGGCGGCCGGACAGCGGCAGGTCGCGGTCGCCGAGCACCGCGTAGAGGCTGCCGCGGGCGAGGGCCGGGTAGCAGAGCAGCGGGCAGGCGAGCGCGGGGGAGTAGCCGAGGCCGAGGGCGTGCAGGACGTGCGCGGCGTCGAGCGGGGTTGCGAGGGATGAGGGGTTGGAGGTGGGGGGGATGGCGGTGGGCGGCGGACGCCGGAGGACGATGGTGCTTTCGGCGGCGAAGGAGGTGTGGGAGATGGAGGCGTGGGAGCGGCGGGTCTGGCCGCGGAAGGCTTTGACGGCGACGTAGGTCGTCCCGCGCGGCGCGGATTCCAGCAGCGCGAGGACGTTCGTCGGGGCATCGACCTCGCCTGAGGACGGCGACGTTGGCGACGCGGGGGGCGTCGCGGCGTCGGCGGCCGCGGCCCCGATGTCGTTGGCTTGCTCGTCGTCGTCGTCGTCGTCGCTCGCCGCGCGCGCAAGGAACACTTGCGACTCGACGCCCGTCCCGACCCGCGCCGTCAGCGTGACCGTCGGCGCCGCGGGCGCGGGCGTCCCGATGCCGCTGCCGTCGCCCCCGTCGCCGAGCGCGGAAAACAGCGCGGCGAGGTCCGGCACCTCGGCCGGCTGGTCGGCGGGGAGCGTGAACTTGGCCGCGGCCGCGCCGTTGTCGAACACGACGACGCCCGCCAACATCGCGGTGGCGGCTGTACGCGCCGGTGCAGGGGATGAAACAGCTGCTGCACCGAAGGGATTCTCCGTGGATATGCCCGCACCTGCCGCCGTCACGGGCGAGGACGCTGGGGGAGAGCTTGGCGAGTACGGCGCCGTGGCTGCTCTGCCAAATCCACCGCTGCTGCTGTTGTTGTTGCTGCTAGCGCCGACCCAGCGCCGCACGGCCGACGCCAGCGATTTGACGCCGGCGCCTGCGGCCGCCGAAGCTGAGGCGGTCGCGGGCGTCCCGCCGCTGCTGGAGAGATCCGACTGCCGCCGTCGCGGCAGCACAAGCCCGCCGACGGCGCCTGGCGCTGCCGGCGCCGGGGGACGCGTCCACCCAAACACGGCGCTCGCGACCTGCCCGGACACGTCCGCGTGCATCTCGCACGGCACGATGGGTACCTCGAGCTCCCCATTGTCGTCGGCGTCCCCGCCGCCGTCGCCAGCGTCGTCGCCGGCGTCGGCGTCACCGTCTTCGTCGTCGTCCTCGTCCTTGCCGCCGTTCGCCTCGTCCTCGTCCCTCTTTTCCTCGTCGCCATCGTCACGGGACACCCCTTCATCCACGCTCCACGGCACCGCCGCCGCAGCGCCTGATGTTCCCACCGCCCCCGCCGCCGCCGCCCCCCCAGCGCGCCAGCCGCCGCGCGCGACCCATCGCTCCGTGTCCCGTGCGAAACCATGCATCATCGACTGCACGTCCTCGCGGTCCCGCCGGGCGCCGACGATCAGCAGCTTCGTGACGCGGCCAAAGGTTGACGAAAAGTCGTTGGGTGCGGACGTGTTGCTGTGGGGCATGGGGATGAGGATGTGACGCAGAAGGGTGTAGAGCGTAGCCTGGTCGGTGCTGTGTTGAGACAGTGAACTGTGCGTAAGTGGGTGTTTGCGAGGGGTGGCAAGAAAGAGAAAAAAAAAAGAAAGAAAAAAAAGAAATTACAATTCAACCAAACAAAAACAATTTTGTTGAGAGAGGACTGCCGAAGACATGTCAGCATTGTTTTTGCCCAGTTGGGAAGGTGTTGAAGGGCAGAGACACAAATCGCAATCAAAGATGCGTGCGGCCCGCAGGCCGGAGTTTTCTGCTTTCGAAGCGGCGCGGCGGCATCGCACTCCCAGCTGAAGAGGAGTTGCCCTCGCAGACGAAGACAAGACAGACACACAGACAGACAGACAGACAGACAGGCAGGCAGTGAGGAGGGATAGACACACACGCTCCTAGAAGACAGCCGACCCCCGTTTGTCGACGATCGAACAATGCCCAGTCTTCCCAAAAAAAGGAGCTCGTGCGTGGTGCGAAAGTGCGGTGGTGGTGTCTATGTGGGGTACGCCCCCCCCCTCCCAACATTACCAACAGCAAACCAGCCTACACGCACAGACACGCACACTCAAACACGCACACACACCTGCTCAACCGATCAAAGCCGCGCAGCACAATGACCGCCGCGGGCCCTCGTTCGCTCGACATGCATTGCGCGCGTTGCACGCGCCCCAGCGGCGACGACGGGGGCGCACCGGTACCGGCAATCGACAGAGGCGGCGGCGGCGGCGGGAGCGGCGGCAGGAGCGGAAGTGCCGGGACCGCCATCGCCCGCGCAGCGACGACCGGCGAAGCCGGCGGCGGCGGCGTGGGCGGCGGTGTGGCGAACGCTGCTGCTGCTGCTGCGGCTGCTGCTGTTGCTGTTGCTGTTGCTGTTGCTGTTGCTGTTGCTGTTGCTGTTGCTGTTGTGGCCGGGGCGGCCGCTGCCGCGGCTTGGATGGCTGACGGCAACCACCCCTTTGCTGGTGCCGTCGTTGTGGGAAAGGTTCGTGCTCGAAGCGGTGGCGGCGGCGGGTGCGAGATCGGGGCAGCAGCAGCAGCAGGGAGAGGCGGGAGGTGTCGGTCGCCGTTGCCAGAGGGCGAAGGCGTGTGTGGCGGTGTCTGCTGCTGGATGGGGCGCTGTTGTTGTCGTTGTTGTCGTTGCTGTTGTTGTTGTTGCTGCATGTGGGTTGGGGTGGGGGTCGGGTCGGGGCTGTGGGTGTTGGCAGCAGCAGCAGCGCAGATGATGAAGGCGGCGTCGGTCGAGGAGGGCGACTTCGGACGACGGGCAGTGATGGCAAGGACGGGGATGCGTGTTGTGGCAGTGTGGAAGAGACGTAGTTGTAGTCAGAAAAAGGAAGGGAAAAAGGAAAAAAAAAAAAAGGTGAACAGAAAGGGCGGATGCGAAAGCGGATAATACTGCGGCAAGGAGACAGACGGGCAGACAGACGACGGCGAAGACAGTTTGTTTACTCGGGAATCTCCTTCTCAATATTTTTTTCTTTTTTTTTCCTACTCGATGGACCCCTTTCTTTGGTCTGTCGGTGCTTTCTCCATTTTCGTTGGTCTGTCTGAGACAGAGACAGAGAAAAAACAACACAAAGGATAAGAACCAAAAAGGGAAAGAGAAAAGGGAACGGCTACATCCAGACTCCCTCCCTCTAAGTGACGGAAAGACTCCCCTTGAACCAACTTTCTTTCCTTTTCCGCTTTTTCGTTCATTGTCGCTTTTACATACAATCTGAATGAGAGATAGTTCCTTTTACTGGAAGACAACGGACAGATGATCCGGACAGCCCCTCTGGACAATATCGTCTTTGAAACAAGACGGGAGCTGGTCGAGTACACGACACGCCATGCAAACGAGAGTGGTTACCATGTGAAGATCACGAGCAGCAGTGCCAATAGGGTGCAGATCAATTGCATGCAAGGTGGAAGCTATCGAAAACGTGACTATCGACCAGGCGAAGACATCAACCGTCGCCCAAACTCCAGTACTCGTTTGGTTGACTGTCCATTCAAGCTGAATGGTAGGCTCATTGGATCAGGGCTGGATCGCGGGCTTTGGAAGATTGTCGTAACGAACGGCTCACATTCCTGCTCGATCGAAGGCCTACGATCACTTCCAGCTGCAAGAAAGTTATCACCAGAGGCTTTATCACACTTCCGATCACTTGTCGCAGACGCAATTGGAAACCGGCTCATTCTTAACTCACTTCGATCTAGATTCCCAGGCATCCTCCTCAGGTCAAAAGACGTCGCGAATATGCGGCAAAAACTACGAATGGAGGAGCTTGGGGGGCAGACTTCGATGGAGGCGCTTCTTCAACGACTCCAGGCGACTGGCTACCACAACTCGTTTCAGCTGGATCCCCGCACAAATCGTGTCCAACACCTCTTCTTTGCATCCGCTCGCTCTATTGAGAACTTTTGCGCTCGACCTTCAGTTCTTCTGATGGATTGTACTTACAAAACCAACAAGTTTCAGCTTCCACTGCTTAATATCGTCACGGTTTCGGAAAATGGCCAGACCCTAAACGTCGCATTTGCTTTTCTGTGTCGGGAGGAGGTGGAGGACTATACGTGGGCGCTTCAGCAGCTTTCAAATTTGCTTGATGGACGAGTTCCTGGTGTCGTGCTCACCGATCGCGAATTGGCTTTGATGAATGCACTACAAGAAGTCTTTCCAACGTCGAGCAATTTTCTTTGTCGATGGCACATCAATAAGAATGTTGTTGCAAACGTAAAGCCTATGTTCACTGGCGCTGGTGCAGGGGAAAAGTTCGAGACCTTCTTGAAGGAATGGACAGCAGTGACCTATTCCAAATCTTCAGAGGAGTTATCAGTGGCCATGTCTCGCTTGCGGAGCAATTACTTCGAAGACTGGCCAGCAGCAGTCAGCTATGTTGAAAAGTGGTTGGAGCAAAAGGAGCGCTTCATCGATGCATGGACCGACTTGAAGCTGCATCTTGGGAATACTGCTACATCTCGTGTCGAAGGAAATCACTCAGTGGTCAAAAAATATCTTGAACAGTCCAACAACGACCTCCTTGGCGCATTTCTATGCATCGAACGCTATTTGTCTCACCAGTACGAACGAGAGCTAGACCTGAGGGCTGAGAATTTAACGAAGCGACCTTTGCGTTTCTTTCATCGTTTCCTTGGACCTGGCCTCACAAGAATATCCCACTACGCTCTGGACTTAATTCTATCGCAGATACATCGGTTAGAAGAAGGAGTTACTGAGTGCAGCGGTCGCTTTCGAGCATCATTCGGTCTCCCATGCGTCCACGAAATTTCCGCAGCCATGCACAGCGGGAGGGCAATCACCACAGAAGACGTTCACCCACATTGGCGCATTTTCAATAAGGTCATTCAACCTGCGTACACGCCTCTGTCGTCTCTTGACAAACAGCTTGCGGCTGTTTTGGCGGTTGCCGCTGATATGCCAGTGTCGACAAAGCAGCGCCTCCTTGAGCAATCCCAAGCAATTGTCGACGGACCGGTGCAGCAAAGTATTTTGAACCCAGAGCCCGCAGCAGTGCGAGGCAGGCCAAAGTCCAGGAAGCAAAAGCGGCTGGCAGCAAAAGCAACGACTCGCATTCCCAGCAGCTTTGAGCTCGTGGAGGTGCCTGCGCGTCAGCGAAAATGCGGTCTGTGCCACGTTGCTGGTCATGACCGGCGAACGTGCCCGACGATCAGAGTGGGGCCAACGGTGGTACAAAAACAATAAAAAAAGTATTGAAAAAAGAGAAATGCAAAAGAATTGAAAAAAATATAAAGGCGGAAAACAAAAGGTTGTGGTTCAAGGGGAGTCTTTCCGTCACTTAGAGGGGGGGAGTCTGGATGTAGCCGTTCCCAAGAGAAAAACCGTTTTTGTCCTGCATGACGTTTCTGACACACACAAACAACGCCAAAAACATTAAAAAATGAAAAACAAACAGCAACTGTTGAGATCTGGACTTGAGTGATCGTTGGAGATTCTTGTATTTTTCTTGCAAGGGCAAATTCCAACGTTCCCCCTTGCATGAGCACCTTTAAAAGCAAAACTACTTCAAAGAAAGAAACTGAGTGAGAGAATTTAAAACACCACTGCCCAGGTGAAAAACCCAAACCAATTTACCAATCTGGGAAAACTGTAGCAGGTTAAGGAAAGGAAACATATTGGGGAAGGTCTGCTAAGGAGAGTACTGCAAAACGGTAGGGGAAACAAAAGGGTGCCCAGGATGGCAAAATGAAAGAAGGAAAGGTGCCCCATCCTGGGGCCTAACCCACTACTTTACCCTTGCACACCATGTGTGCCCTCCATGCAGTGCCATGCGCTGCATTCTTCTCCTTGTCCTTGGTCTGTTTCTGAAGAAAGTGATCTTTGCAGTGTTTTGTCCTAATTGCATGTACATGCTCAATCAACTTGTTATGTTCAGCTGGTCCCTCAATTGAGTCAACAAGTCCAAGTAGCATTCAGCCTTCAAAAACCATGTCATGTACATGTGGCTTGGTGAGGAGGTCAGCCAGCTGATCAAAGGAGGGGACGTGATGCACAAGTCCTTCCTCAACAAGCAACCGGATGTGGTGGGAGCAACATCCACCTGTGGTGGTGGCCTTGACATACCAAACAACATCCAATAGCTCACACCAATGCTGTCTGCATGGATCCTGGGTAAAGGAGCCAAGTAGACTGACACTGAGTGCAAGGTCTGGTCTGGATGATGTCGCTGAGTAGTTGAGGCTGCTGATCGCACAGAGACACTCAGTGCTGTCAACACTCTCTCAATGGTCTGGCACGTGAGGGGTGAGCTTGGAGGTAGTCTTGAGTGGTGCGCCTCAAGGCCTCACAGTGCTGTTTTCAGCCTCAAAGCAAGATAGGAAGTTATTGTTCAATTGTGCCATCGGGTTTGAACTTCAGCTTGTATACCCACTTACAACTCATGATGTCTGTGTTGAGTGGAACTGTGGCTTCAATGAATACACCCATGCTGCAGAGCATGCTTAGTTCGTACTCTTCAGCCTCTCTCCACTCTTTGGTGAAGGGTGAACCCATAGCCTCCTCATGCGTCAGTGTATCCTTGCATGTGTCAAGTGACACTCGAACTGTGTTGGAGTTGACATTGAAAGCCAAGAGTGGTCTGTCTTCATCGTCTGAGTCTGACATGTACACAGATTGAACATTGTTGTTGTCAGAGTCCTCATATGGTCTGCACACAAATAACACATCTGGCCTGTCAGGAGCACTCTCAGCAGCAGGTGGGCCACTTTGCATGGCTGGTTCAGCCGCATCACTGGGCCTTCCGCCCCTAGCAATGTGAGTGTCCCAGGCTCACGCGGACGCAGGGCCCCACCCCACAGGACTCTCACCATCCTGTGAGACTATACTCACTCCTTTGACCCTGGGATCTGGGCCATAGAGTGAGGGAAAGCAAATAATAGGCTAAAACTAACTTTATTGCGCTGTTGTCTAGGGGGTGTTTCAACCCTACTACTTGCCTAGTCCACGAAGTATCCCTACTGATCTGTCTAACAGGGGTCTCAAACACAAAGAATGAACATTCAGAGGGACAATCCTCTGAAGGATAGGTGCTGGGGCACCGATTACTCACGTGGCCGTGGGCAGATGCGAGGGGCACTCCCAAGGGCGCAACACAACCGCAGAATAAAGAGAGAGAAGAGGGAAACGGGGGTTTTTATCTCAGGAACCTAATCTCAAGTACAACAGGAGCGGTTAATAGCGACGGGACGGACAGGGCGCGACCTAGCGCCCCTCGTCGCGGACGGTGCTGCAGGAGCCCCCCCCCTTCTTCGCCAGCAACAGGGGGGAGAGAGAGAAGGGAGTCGACTATGAAGGGGTTGGAAGGTCGCCAGCAGGGAACTCGCACGCGGAAACACCTGCAATCGTACACGCACCCTGCCAGGCTGCGTCAGCACGATCACTCGACCAACGGGCTTTATCGCATCGCACTCGTACTCACGCATCTCACTCTCACAGCAATAGGACTGAGGCAGGCACTCATAGATTGAACTCTCAGGTGTCGCAGGCTGCACTGAGTGCGGCCAACAACACCCTCGCAGGGACAGGAAGGTTGGGGACGACGACGCCGTCGTCGTCGCCACCACCACCACCGTCGTCGCAGCGGGCGAGTACCTGTGATCCTCACTCCAACACAGAGCCGGCAATGTCACACAGTCGCTGGTGGGGCCAGCTGCATTCCCCACCCACGGCCCCTTAAGAGGAGCCCCACGAAGGGACCATGTACACACCCGGGTGTGTACCATCTCTCACTACCCTCACCTTGCGAGCCAGATGGATTTGAAGGGACTCTGTATTGGTGCCAATGGACAGAAATCAGATTGAAGAAAAAAAAGGAAAAAGAGAAATGGCCCAAAAACAGAGAGAGAGAAAATTGACAAGTCAACCCCCCTGACTTGGAGCATCCACCACAAATGCTCTAAGTCCCCCCAATCCTATGCGTATATGTACAAGTGCCGAAAATAAATAATAAATTAGGCAGGCTTGGGGTACAGCCTGTCAGGCACCCCATCCCTAGGCAGTTGGGCAGTCTCTGTTAGTCACTGAAAAAGAAAATATGTTGAGAAAACCCTGGCGCAACGGAAACTGTTAAGACGAAAGTAGTAAAAGCAGGCCCAATAATAAAGACAGGTTAGCTGCAAATACACTTTGATAACGCCTTGGAAACTAAAGAACCGGGAGCAATAATAGGGGTCCCGATCCGTGCGGTTTTATGACAGGTACACTTGTTTTTGCGAATAAAATCCCCAGACTTTATCACTGAGACCTCGGTGTAGTCTCACAATCCACAGCAACCGGAACCTCTGCGCTGGACTGAGATGCCATGTCTACAAAGCCGCTGAGCCCACTGCCCTAGCGCCGCTGGAAGGACAGTCCCCAACCACACCAGTGGTGCCCTGTGCGACACTCTGTGTGTGATGGTTTGGAGGGATGAGGTTGTGTTAATTGTTTTGATGTGTTTTGAAGAGGTAAAGGATATAGAGAATTGTTTGTTAGTATGGTGAATCTCAGAGTTACTCACCAGTTGGTCGTTGGTTGGGTTCTTTCTTGGTTGTCCACGTTTCTTATTTGGTGGTGGTAGGTCAGGTTCAATGCTGGGGGCCACTGCTGTTTCTGGTGATGCGGTATGTGGTGGTGGTTCAGGCAGTGGCTCTGCAGTTGATGGTTGCTGTAAGCTAGTGACAAAATTGGTGGTCACCCCCCGCTTCTTTGAAGTTGGCACTGTCTGTGCTTTGTCATGCCCCCCTTTTGCTGCTGCTTCTGCACTTTTTGCTGCAGTGCCTGCTGGAGAATCTGCTCTGTGTGAATGACTGATTGGACTGCCTTTTCACATGCTGGGTGACTGAGGTCTGAAAGTGGTGGAAAGTTAACGCTGATGCTCTCAATCCCCCCCTCACAGCGTGAACCCCAGGAAATGGAGGGAACTTGTCTTCAAAGAAGACAATGTCACTGTAGCGCTGGTAGATGATGTGCTGCTCTTGGAGCTCCCACAACACCAAAACCAATTGTGAAGCAGAGCCAAGGTGGGCAGCTGGATGGCCCTTGGGATTGAGTTTCTTGTGAAGAGCTGGGCTGACCTGGTAGAAACACTTGGAACCAAAAGTGCGAAAGTGGCTAACATGTGGAGGTTCATGGTGCTGGCTCTCGTGTGGTGAAAAGATGCCTCACTGGACATTTGGGAGGCAGTTCTTGATCTGCGAGGCTTGCTGATACATATAGCTCCAAAAGTGAGAGGGACATTTGAGCACAAAGGAGGCGAGAGCAGGTCATATCCGTTACAATCTGGATGTGGCATTCTGCAACCAAATTCATCTGTGGGGTTTGTGATGGCAAAGGTTTTAGCTCAATGCCACGCAAATTGCAGAAGGACTTCAATGTCTGGTTGAAGCTTTCTTTGCCTCAATCCAGGCAGATGATCTGGATTTTTCATCCCGTAGTTTTCTCAAGGAAAAGGATTAACTTAATGCGTTGCTCTTTCAGGGGATGATGATGATGAGAGGGCGAGGTGTTTTGGGACATGAGGTGCTCGTTGGAAATTGGAGGTCTGCTTTCGACGTGCCATAGGTGGGTGCCTTGGGCCAACTAAAAATCTGACGAATACTCCCCAGGGTTGCTACTGCCAATCTCGCTCTCTTCAACAGATGGCACGTCACTGGTCCTGCTGTGGCGATAAGTGCAACTGGCTCGTCCTGTTTCCTCATGATGCAGTGTTTTGCAAAGTGGTTCTCCTTCCCACAATGGTGACACAGCACTGACTTCCCCAGTGGTGCAACTCCCTTTTGCTGATCCTGAGCTGTAGTGCCTGGGGTGTTGGCCTTGGCTGCTGCACCATGTGCAGCCCAATTTTCTGCTTGTCTTTGTTCAGGAGGTGTGGTGTCCACATTGCTCAGATTCTTGTTCTGCATGCGGCTCTCCACCCTGTCGCCCAGTGCAGCCACCCCAACCATGGCAGCACCCACCACAGATTTCCCTGTCATGGTGGTGTCGCTCAGGCTGGTGGGAGTGCCTTTGCTCTCTGTGGTTGTGGAAATTGCTAAGTAGTGCAGCCTCATTCAATGACTCTGCTGGTGGTGCAACAGTTGGTCCTTTAGGTTTGGTACAGGCTTCCAAAGTCTTGAGGAAGGCAAAGAGGGTGGTTATGTCTGTTATGGTGTTGTTGTCCACTTGAGATAGGTAGTTCTCAGTCCGAACATGCCAGTACTCTTCCAAAAAATAAACCTTCTGTCAGTAAATCCACCATTGACTCAAACTTTAGCATTTCGTTGATTTTGCCTAAGACACCCCTGGGGGCAAGGTTCCTGACTTCTGCTAGGTCTCTGCAGTGCTTCTCAAATATGGGTTGAAAATCAGCAATCTTCCCCCCCAGTTCAATCTTGAGGGCAGTAATCTTGCAAATCAGTGCATGCACCTCAACAACACAGGTTCGGCACACGCAATGGCTGAGATCAGGGGAGGCGTTCTTGGCTGTTAAAAGAGTAAGATGGAGGCGAGAAGATCAAACAGCTGAAAAAGAAGAGCGTAAACCAAGTTACCCAGCAGCTTCTGCATTTGCCCAAGCCTGAAGGCTTAACGGTAGATATACAAAAGCTTAGTCTGATTTGGATCCGTTTCTCCTTCGCTTGTTCAAATTCTGGAAGTGACAATAGTTGCTGGCGCTGCTGCTGTGCTGAAGTTTGCCCTCGGGTCGAAGTTTCGAAACAAGAATGGGGTGGGAAGGGCAAGGGGAAAGAATTGTTTCTGTGCTATGAGCGTGACAGTTTTTGCTATCTCTCCTGTTGTGGATATTGCTTCTGCAGGCCGCTGCGTGCGCACAAGGCACAAGACAGAACTTTATCACATTGTGGCTGCCGGGCCTTGTTCCACATCCTGGGTGCTCGCTTTTTCGTTGTTGACAAATACTTTGAGTAAATATTGTGAAACAGAACCCAGTTGTGCACGACACAGTGGTGATTGAGACCCCATCCATGCGCACATCACTTGTTCTCTTTCTTTCTCTCTTCCTGCTGCTTGCTTCCCATGTCTCGCCTTGCATATGTGTGTGTGTGTGTGTGTGTGTGTGCTCTTGTGGGGTGACCGGCCGATTGCGGGGTGCGCCAGTCATTTAGGGTTATATACATTTATCCGCAAAGCTTCCTTGTCAGCAGGACTTGTCGACACCCCCACACCACCAAGCTGGTGCTGCACCACCAGCAACCCACAGCCTCTTCCAAAACCACCACCCACCTGCACTGACCTACACCCACCCATCGGACCCTGACCAGCCCGTCCATCGCGCTACTCCCTCGCCGTCGTGAGCGCAGATCGTCATGAAGGACCATCATCGGCCGATCCCTCCTCCCGCGGCGTCGTCGGCGTCGTCGTCGGCGAGAAGGCACTCTGGCACCGCGCTCGCTGCTGCCGGAGCCGGTGCTCCCTCAAGCCCAGGCGTTGGCACCGAGGAGCCGCGCCTGTTGCCCACTTCTTTGCCACAACCACCGCAACCACAACGGCAACCACAACTACAACCCCAACCACAACCGCCCGCTCGGCAGTCCCAACAGCTGCAGCTGCCGCAACCATTTCTCTTCGAGTCGTGGTCGATAGATCGCTCCGATCCGTCCTCGTCGACACAACTGCCCTCCTCTTCATCCGCCATACAGCACTCCCCCTCCCCCTCCTCCTCTTCCTCCTCCTCCTCCCGCAATCACCCCGATCTCCAGTCGCCGTCCTCCGCAACCACCAATCTTCTCGCCAGCCTGCTTTCTTCCGCACCATCCAGCGCCCCATCGAAGACATCGGCAGCAGTCGGTCAGACCTCTTCGTTCAAGTATTTCGTCCGCAGATGGTGAGAATAGGCTCGTTCAACCAAGGAAATCGAGCGATGTACTGAAAGATCCCGTTGTGTTTGTCCGTGCGTGCGTGTGTGTGGTTTTCCGGAAAACTGGTGCTCACAGGTCATGCGCAACTTGTCGAGCCCGTAAAGTCAAATGCGATGGCGCCCGCCCTCGTTGCAGCAACTGCGCGAAGAGAGATCAATCGACGGTGTGCTATTACGACCAGGATTCGATGAACAACCAGGCCCTCGCCGGCCCCTCGTCGACGCGACGGTCTGTTAAAGGGCCTGTCCGAGAGAGGCGAGTCGGCACGACAGACTCAATGGACACCAAAATGGGGGGTGGGTCCGCCGTGTGTTTCCCGATTTCCTTATCAAGCCGCCTTTTCCGAGCCCCTCTTACGTGTTGTTTCCCATTCTGTTTGCACCCCTCGATCTGGCCTGACTGCCGGATAAAACTCTTTGCACGTGTGGCGGGGGTGTAAAGGCGACGCCGAAGCGCTTCGCCTTGACCCGAACAACCTGGCCGATCTGCTCGCGAGAACCCGACTGGTGGAAAACCTATTCCGCCCCTCAATCTACTCCGAAGCGGATGAGGGGTCCCCCGTTCTGTCCGTCAAACTGCCCGTGAGGCCGGACGCTTTGCCAAACGAAGAAGCAATGCTAGTCGAGGGTTTCTTCCGCTCGCCGCAATGGGGACTGCAAGTGGTCCACAGGCTGTCGTTGCTGCGGAACTGGGAAAGCGAGCCTGCCATCCTAAAGTATGCCAGATTATTTAGGTTGAATATTTTGACAACACTGACGAAAATTGGTACCCGCTTCGGCTGTTCCCCTCCCAGGGCAGCAATTTGTGCAGTCGGTGCCTCAGATCCGACCATGCTGCTGCCAAAGTCCGTCATGATGTGGTACTACGACTTCTCCCGCTCCCAGTTTTCAGAGGCTTGCGATGTTCCGAGCCTGAAAATTCTGCAAGCACTGCTGATCTTGGGCATCCAGTCCTACGGTGTGTTTGATACGTGCCGTATGTGGGAATGAGACTAATGGAGGTCCATAGTGATTGGTAAAGTCTCTGCGGCGCGCAATGTGCTTGGTACGGCCTGCAGAATGGTATTTGTGGTTGTTTTTTTTTTTTGTTTTATCAACCGCATGCTTTCTCCAGCTACGGATACAATTTTTGCCACTTACAATCCAAACTTTGGCCCCTCAACCGAAAAGGCTCTCTTTCTTGATCTTAACGTCGATCCGGATGATCTTTCACATCCCTTATCGGTTATCGATGGTGAAATCAGACGAAGGTGTTGGTGGTCTTGCTATACATTGGAGCAGTGTAAGTTGTAGGATTGGGGGGACAAGAGCGTTCGGTCTTTGGCATTGGCTGAATCCTGAAACAGACGTGTCCACCAACACATCCAAAATACCTTACTTTCCCCGCAAGTCCTGGCCAGTGAAATTCATTTGCCCAGAGCCAGTGTGGCAATCCCTGGATCCATCTTTTGTTGACGCGATCGTACCCATGAGCGAAGGATGCTGGTTTGACTCGTTCGTATGGCTCTTGGAAATCAATTACGACACGACCGTCATTGTGGACTCACTTCGCAAGTCAGCAATGTCGGTAGTAAAGCTGGAAGAGAAAACAGCCTTAGAATTGACCCTATTGCTGGCGAAGCTGGAATGTTGGCGCTTGATGTCGGGAAGAGACCATTGGATCAACGTCGACGAAGCCGAGTTCTGGCTTTTGCGAGCCAGTAGAGAAGACCCAACGACGTGGCGGTGGTTTGTCTCCATATTTTATCTGCATCATGAGTCGGTTCTGCTTCTTGCCCTGCCAAGCTTGTTCCGTTATCTTCCAACCCTTATATCCTTACGCCACTCCCAATTCGACCCTATGGACACGGCGCTAGCAAGCAAGAATTTAGTCAGCCAAGAGCACCTCGGCATCAGCCATCAGACCTTCTTGCGGGGCGTGTCGGCGGCCGTTTCGATCGCAAAACTATTTACTGCCGTGAATCGCAGCAACTTGTACTTTGCGTCCTACGGGGTTCTGTCAGTGATCGTCGCTGCAGACTTTCTCGCCCTCGCCGAATCCGCTCTCCAAGTTGCTGCAATGGTGTTGCCGGAAAGCAGCCTTACATCCGCAACGGACCGGCTCGACATGGTGATGACAGCTACCGAGCTGCAGACACTGCTTGCCGGGGTGGTGGAAGCGTTCGGAGGCCTTCGCAGAGCAAGACCCATGTTCGGTGCGCCGTATGAACGGTTTCAGCGGCTGGCAGCGTCCGACTGGGATTACTTTGACTCTGACAATGCCTGCCAGTCTTCGACGTCTTCCAAGGACAGTCCATCAACCGCCTACCTGTCGGCGTCGTCACCCGATAGCAACCTGAGCAGCGACAGCAGCCTTCTGTTCATCGGTTTTCCAGACAGTCCGCGACACATTCCAGACTTTCACGCAACGGAGCCTGCTGCGCCAGGAGAACCGGCCCCCACGTCAGCCGCATCTTCGAAGACAGTGAGCGGGATAACCCCCCTTCCCTCATGGCCCACCATCCGCACCGCACCCCCTGTCACTACCCTCGTCACCCTTATCCGCGCCGCGCGAGAAGCCGTCTCCTGGGGCATCCCACCCACACAAAACCCACTTTACCCTCCCCCGCCACCGCCGCAGCCGCCGCTCGCCGCTTCATCTCACCGCGCGTTCGCACCGCCGCATCCGCCGGCACCTCCCCATCCCCGTGCGCCTCCGGATCGAACCATCCCCCACGCATTACCTCCACCACCACCACCACCCACCCGCGCCAGCGACGACGCAACCCTAAACGCAGCCGACGCGCTCCCGCCGCTGCCCCCCACCCCAGCCCATCGCGCATGCTGAAGAATGGGACCGCTACTTCGACGTGCTCTTTCCAAACCTCTCCGCACCGTTTGCGGCCGGCGCCACCGTCCCCGCCGCCGCCGCCCCTCCCGCTGGGGCCGACCCTCTCAGTGCGCTCCAGCCCCGCGCCCTCGCCCTGCCCGGTCTGCCCTCGCCGCAGTCGTCGGCCGATACTCCGAAGACGCCCGACGAGGATCGATGGATCTTTTGAGTGTTGTGGGGGTTCCCGCCAAAACCCCCCCTCTTCCCACCACACCACGAGCTCTTAACAACCAACCTTCACTTACCTCACACACAACAACCCGTTGGGGGTCAAAGCCACGCCCGCCAGCCCTAAAACCGGTTCCCCTTTGTAACCCCTCTCTTTTGTTTACCCTTTGTTTTTCTCGTTCGTTGGTTCTTCTTCTTTTTTTTTCTTCTTTTTTTCTCTCGGCTTTCAAGCGTAATTGCCGTAATCAAAACCTTTCAGGGCCACCACTCCCTGAAAAGGGGTAAGGGGTTTGGCGATGGTTCTTGGGAGGGTCGAGGGTGCTCAGTAATCGATTTAGATTGCTTTTTCTCTTTATGATTTCCAATTTGTTAGTTCGTCGCGCACTGGCTCTCTCCTTGTATAAAATGTTTTGTCTTGTTTATTTCTTTGTTCCTCTCGCCCCTCGCCCACCCTCTTCCCCCCAAAGTTTGCGTTCTCGCTTTTGTCACTGCTGCTCTCGCTGTACTCTTTCTTTCATTCTTCTTTGGTTACGGCTCATACCACGGTTTCTCTCTTGCTTTTGCCGATTTTTTGTCCTTCGACGCGCTGCGAGCATTACCCCGCCTGAGCAAGCACCCGCAGTCGCCGCAGCGTCAACGTAAATGAAACAAAATAAAGAAAAAGGCTCCCTGGGCTACTGCCATGTGACTGACTTTCTTCTCTCTCGCGCTTTCTCCTCTCTCTTTCTCACTCTCTCTTTCTCTCTCCCTCTCTCGCGTTCTCCAGCCAGACGCTTCCCACCCCCTTTTTCTTTTCTAGACGCCCACAATCACCAGCCCAGCGCAGGCCGCGGCCACCACGAACGGCGTCACGCCCAGGCACCGCCAGAGAAACTCAGCCTGCCGCACCTCGGCGCCGCGGCTCTTGACCACCCCGCTCCACATCAGCCCGGCGAGGCTTCCCACAAACAGCAGGTTCGCGCCGACGTTGCTGCCCACCACCAGCCCAAACAGCGCGCCGCGCCGCGACGCCGCCACTGCCGCGTCCAGCACCGCGTCCGCCGCCGTGGCCGCCGCCATGGACGAATCCGTCGCGTTCTCTCCCGTGCCGCCGACGCCGGCCGCGGCAGACAGCGCCGCGCGCGCCGCAGAGGCGTACAGCGGGTGCTGCAGCGCGCGCGCAAACAGCATCGTCATGGGCAGGTTGTTCAGCACCGTGCAGGCCGCCGTCGTCGCCGCCGCCGTCCCAAACACCGCCGCCGAGAACGGCTGCAGCCGCCCCAGCCCCTCCGCAAGCAGGCCCGTCCACCCGCGCGCGTCCAGCCCTTGCACGAGAACAAACATGCCGAGCGAGAACGGGACCAGCGTGTACGGGAGACGACGGAGCACCGTCCACGTCCGCTGGAACCGGGGACGATGCGGTGCGGGACGCGGTGTGGCCGCGGCGGAGGAGGCGATGCTCAGGGAGGCGGCGGCGGACGCGCGCCCGAGGGATCCGCGCTCGAGTGTCGACGGGGTGGAGACGAGGAAGTCGGCCGAGTGCTCCGCGACGCCGTCACCGCTGCCGCCGGTGGGCGTGCCCGAGGCGTCGGCGTCGTCGGCCGCGCGGAAGGAGAAGTTGCCAGGATGACCGTCGTCGGGCTTCGCCGCCTTGCCCACCGCCGCGGCCGCCGCGGCGCCGTCGAACCCCCCGACCATCTCGATCGCGTCCTGGTTGTTGTCGGCTACAAAGCTCCCGTCCACGTCCTCGCTCAGCGACGCCGCCCCCGCTGCCGCCGCCGGCAAGTCCGCCGTCGCGTCGTCCGCCCTCGCTGCGCCACCACCGCCACCGCGCAGCCCCAGCCGGTCGACAACAACCAAATCGTACAGCGCCAGCACCGCCGCAAACGGCAGCGTCACGGCCCACACCCCAACCGACCCGCCCGCGACCACGGGCACCACCATCACCGACGTCAAGCACGCCACCAGCACCGCGCACCCGATCCCGGCCGCCACGGGGTCCGTCACCGCAAACACCGACGGCATGCGCGGCGTGTCCCTCGTCGCCGCCGCTGTCTCCGCCGCAACGGCTGCTACTGCTCCTCCTCGACCGTCTCCGCCGCCGCCGTCGCCGATCCGCACCGGCACCGACCGCCAAAAGACCGCGGTCGTCGCGGCCAGGCTCGCCACCACCGCCAGCAGCGTCGGCAGCGCCATGACCGCCGAGAACCGCACGATCGAGATCGACGCCGCTTGCGAGACGATCACGTTGGTCGGGTTCCCGACGAACAGCGCCATGCTCGTGATGTTGGACACGATGAAGCCGGATATCAGGTACGGCGTTGCGTCGATCTGAAGGGTTTCAAAACAGGGGGCTGGGTCAATGAAAATCGGGAATCTCGTGGACGAACGAGGGCCAGGCGCGCGGCCAGCTGTATTCACCTTTGCGGATTTGGCAAAGTAGCACAGGATGGGAGTGACGGTGAGGGCGACCACGTCGTTGGAGGTGAATATGGTCATGACGGCGGACAGAGTGAACAGGTAAAAGTAGAGTCGCCAGCCGGACGAGCCTCCAGACTGTGTGATGCGGTACGCAATGTACCGGAACAGCCCGGTCTCGTCAATCGAGATGCAGATGTATGCTGTAAATCATGGTGCATTGATTTTAATAATTTGGGTCGGAGGGAGTTTATTTTCGAGGGAGGATCCTTTAGTATCTGTATTTAAAAAACACAAACGTTGGATTCGCCACCGTTTCGCGGCTCCATGGGGGCTGGCGGAAGGGAAGCGGCTATACCTCACCAAGACTGAAGATCAGGATCAAAATCGTGTACGGCTGGATGCCGTCGGGATCGCCGACGATCCCGTTCTTGACATCGTCCAGCGACAGCACGCGGGACGCGAGGAGCACCAGCACTCCCAGCGGCGGCGCGGTGGCGAGGTTCAGCGTCAGCCGGATGCGCCTGCTCCGCTGTGGCTGCTCCTGCACTTGCTGCTGCTGCTGCGGCTGCTCGTGGGCGACCGGCAGCCGTGGCGGATGCTGCGGGTGCTGTTTCTTTGCCGAAGCGGACTTCCTGGAACTCCCTGCCGTCCCCTTGAGCGAGGCCGGGAGCGGGCCGACGGCCAGGTGCAGCGGCTTGGAGACGCAGACGGCGGTGACGAGCACAAAGACGGCGAGCGCCGCGTAGCTCGCCGGCGTGAGGCTGACGGCGGCGACGTCGTTGGACGTTGCCGTCGTCGTCGTTGTCGACATTTTTCTTTTTCTCTTTTTTTCTTTCTTTGAGATCTTTAGCGGGACTTAAATAGGAGGCAGGAGGCAGAATCGCTCTCTCTCTCTCTCTCTCTCTCTCCTCTCTCTCTCGCTCTCTCTCTCTCTCTCCTTTCTCTCTCTCCCCCTTGTTTGGATCGAGCGTTGCACGCGCAGCCGGCCGACCAATGAAAACAATCTCCGTGTGACCAAGCCGTCAGCCACACGAAAGCCGAAAAAAAAACACAAACGCCAAACAGCCCCACGCAAAAATACGTGTGAGCCCCACGACTGGCGGACGGCGCAGCAATTAGTAAATAACATCGTTCTGTGCTGTCCCGCCAGTTAGCGTGAACACCGAGACGTACGCTTAGATGCTATAGCACCACTCGAAGAAATACATGTTCCTTCATAGTCGGAGAGAGAAAGGACAGAGAGAGAGAGAGAGAGAGAGAGAGAGAGAGAGAGAGAGAGAGAGAGAGAGAGAGAGTGGGGCGGACATCCTGACGGAACAGTCGAAAACGTTCAAAGTGGTGAATGCAGTCCAGTCCTCAATCCACGGTTTTGAGAAACGCGTCCACGGCCCCCCAGTACTCCTTTGGGAAATCGACCGCGTGCCGCACGTGCCCGGAGCCGTCGAATCGCTTGGCATGCACCCGCGACACGACGCCACTGCCCGCCTGCTCCTTCTCCGCCGCCGCCACCGCCGCCTCCGCCTCCTTAGCGCGCTCAATGTACTCCTCGACGTGCTCCGACAGCACCAGCGCGTCCTCGCGCGAGTACAAAAAGAGCTTTGGCGCCTTCGTAAACGGCACCGCCGCCGCCTCTGGCCGCGTGGATCCGCGCCCGCCGCCCTTTGGCAGCCCCAGCACCTTCCGCGCAGCCTCCGCCACTACCAGCGGCTCCACCGGGATCCGCAGCGCCACGCACATCCACCGCACAGCGATCCACGCGTAAAACACCGCTCGCACCACTGCCCGCGCCACGGCGCGCGCGATCGTCGACCGGATCGACACTGTCATCGCGTTCACCGCGCTCGTCACCGTCGGCCGTCCCGGCGCAGAGTCGAGGATCAAGGCGCGCAGCGCGAGCGTGCGCGACGGCGTCGTTGTTTCGGGGAGGTGCTTGAGGATCTGGTCCAGCGTCACCACGCCTGGTTTATTTCGGTGTGAGTGAAGAAAGCGGGTGGTGCGTTTGTGTGTGATTGGTATGTGCGTGAGTGGGTCGGGTGTCAATTTGTGTGTGCGAGTGTGCGAGCGTGTGCGTGGGGTGCGTGGGGTGCGTGGGGTGTGCGTGGAGGGCGGGGAGAGACAGAGAGTGAAAGGAGGGAAATCGCGAAAGAGCTAATGAACGCGAGAGAGAACGCGAGAGAGGGCGAGAGCGAGCTATCGAGAAGGTGAGAGTGAGGTCAAGAATGGGAGGCTTCGGGCCAAGGGCCGCATGATCGAGAAGGGGGGGGGGGGGGGGGCACGCAGCACTTCTCACCTCCGTTTGAAAACGCATGGACGATCGTGCCACCCTTCTTGGGGTCAAGGGCACCAGCGGCCTCCAACGCCGGCGCGGCATCGGCAGCGACCTGCTTCCCTCCGCCCAGGAACACATCTGCCCACCAGATAAAAGAATAGAAATAGACGAACTTTCGGTGAGGACGAAACAGCAGGGAACGCCGATCAAACGCAAAGCTTTCCGATCGGCTCATTCGCAAACTCAACTCTTCCAGGTTGACAGGCCCAGCACGACCGGGTGGCCCCTCTCCAGGTAGAAGGATGCGTACTTTTCGACGTTCTTGTACTTGCCGTCCATCCACCCCAGCAGCAGGACGGCGGACTTTGCCGAAGTCGTCGTCGTTGTCGTTGTCGTCGTCGTTGCTGACCCCGTGGCGGCGGCCGCCGCCGCCTTCGGCAGCAGCGTAGTGAATGGCGGCATATGTTCGGCTAAACTGATCCCGAGTCTATTTTTACTTTTTTGTTGTTTTTTTTTTCGTTTGTTTTTAGTTTTTCTTTACAGCCGGCTTAGGAATCCGACACGGGCTGTTCGATTCTACCGCAACCCCGCCGTTCGGCTGTTCAATTGCTCCGCAATGATGGTGAAACACATGGTGCGATGGGCGACTATTAAATATAATAATTTTAGTGCTCCCTTGTGCATCTTAAGGTAGTATTCTCATTCCAAAAGAGAAGAGATAACAATGTATTGGGAACAGCAAGATAATTACTTACAGTCTTGCCACCCAAGGCCTGTCTTTGTCTGACGCTTCCCGCGCCCACACGAAGAAACGAACAACATGGCAACTGCCGCCCCGACGGTCGCGGCGCCGGTGCAGCAAAGCGACACCGGCCTCAGCGATCTCCGCGATCGCGCGCTCGGAGAAACTCCAGCATTTG
Source organism: Zopfochytrium polystomum (assembly GCA_025765615.1). Lineage (NCBI taxonomy): Eukaryota > Fungi > Chytridiomycota > Chytridiomycetes > Chytridiales > Chytridiaceae > Zopfochytrium > Zopfochytrium polystomum. Next base: position 187,819 of record JAIVFJ010000064.1, read on the forward strand.
ATAGTCGCGCACACTCCCATTGACACTGCGGTCGTCGGCTCCCACGAACGTCGCGCGTCGCGCGTGCCCCTGTCATTTTCTACGCTGCCCGCGCGGTTCGCCGCGCCGCAGCAGCAGCAAGACCACAGCCGGCGCCGGCACCCTCTGCGTGACAGTAAACAATTCTCCAGTCAGGAACAGACTCATGTTCGAAGCTTGGATTCGGCCTTCATGGCTGCCCATTCGGTTATTCACAATCACTTTTGCACAGACGACGAAAGCCTTTCTGCTGCGGCGAGGAATGTTGTCAAGGCAACTATGAAGCTGTGGTGTGCAAGCAGCAGACCTTCCACCCATTCATCAGATCTATTTTTGGACTTTTGTAATTGTCTTCGGACTCAACTGCTGGCTATAATCCAAGAGAGGTGGGCTGGGAGGAGATTATCTTTGAGAAGATTCTAAAGCACCTGGACAAAGCAAGTTGCGTGTCTGCGTGGGAGGCTGCTGTCCGCTACATCAGTGAAAGCAGCGAATCAGGAGATTTTGCAGTAATGCGTGTTGCATTATACTTAACTGCAGAACTTCTTTACCATCGTGGAGAGTCTGCTTTTGAAATGTTTGCTGCTGATGTTTGTTCAGCAACTCACCCAGTGGACGTAATCTCAAAGCGGTTTAACAAGTGGAATTCCCACAGAGCAAAGGATGGGAATTTGGAGGATGATAGAAGCGGACTAGCATTCCTGCATTACATCAGCAGAGCAGCAGAATACACATCACAAGTGCCACTTCCAGCTGTTTGTGTGGACTCAGTCTTAGAATTTCTGGCATCGGACTGTAGACTTGACAAAATGACTGACGTCTATGCCAACATAGTCAGTCTGCACGAGAGTGAATGGGTGTCATTGCACGACCCCTATTAGACAGATCAGTAGGGATACTTCATGGACAAAGGCAAGTAGTAGGTTGAAACACCCCCTAGACAACAGCCCAATAAAGTTAGTTTTAGCCTATTATTTGTTTTCCCTCACTCTAGGGCCCAGATCCCGGGGTCAAAGGAGTGAGTATAGTCTCACACCGGCCAGGTTAGAGGAAAAACTTTCAAACCTGGAGTTGGTTAGTACTGCGGGCCGACTTCTCCTTTCCTTGTTCGACAGCGCCTTGGCAAGACATCGCTTGGCCCCTTACATGTCAGCTCGATTGTTCTGGCGAAGAGGAGGAAACCGATTCCCCCACAGCTTCGTGCGCAGTCACCGTCACCGCATCGCTTTCGCTGGTGCTGCAAAGGGCAGGGCAAACTTGCAGGGCGAATCCACAAGAAGCTTCTCCTCCTCCCACGGCAGCAGCAGGCTTCAGGTTGCAATGACGTCATCAATGGACCAGCTCCCCGCGGCGGACGCTGCAGGTGCTGCCTTCCTCGCCACGTTCGACAGCGTGAAGTACGACTTTGGCAACACGCTCCTCTGGGTCGAGCACAACAAGGGCGACTCCATCTCCGACGGCGCAGTGATCCACGCCATCTTTCCCCCCACCGCGGCCGCCGCCACTTCCACCACCACCACCGACGGCAGCGCGCTGCAGCCGCCGGCGCCGCCTCCGCCCCCGCCCACGGAGATCGCCGTTTTCATCAAAACCTTCCGCGACTCCGAATACTCCCGCTGGACCGGTGACGCCTGGCAGGCGGAACTGGGCTACCAATGCCCCACCTACAGCCTTGCCCCGCGCCCGGCCGATCTGTCCTCCCTCGGCTGGTGCTGGCGCGGCACCGCGGACCAGCTCTACGCCGTGGCCACAGATCTCGTGCCCGATCCTCCGTCGCCGGAAGACACGGCCGCAAACTCGGATGTGTCTGTGGAGCGTCTCCTCGAGCGCAGGAAGGCGTTTGCGGATCTCACCGGCCACCTCGAGTCGGACGAGTTCCCGCTGCTAAAAATGTTCAGGCTGTGGTATGAGGAAGGCAGGACAAGGGACTGGACGAAGCTGCCAAAGTACAGGGCGTACACGTGAAAAACGGGGTATGGCTTGGAGATGGCGGGGGTGGGCACCACCATCGCAGTGGGCGCAGACGCGGTGATACATGTGGACTTGGCTGTAGACTAAAAAAAATTGCTGTTAGAGAGAGAGAACGAGAGAGAGAGAGAGAGATAGAGACAGAGACGGACAGGGGGAGAGAGAGAGGTGAACTCGGCGAGACAACCAAATGCCACCCACCGCCCACTAGCAACGGCTGCTTCGCAACCTGCCGCAGGAAGAAATGAGATTTTTTAATTCCCGCGTTGCCGCCAATTACATGCAAGTATTTGGCCTCACGAACAAAAACAAAAACAAACCAAAACGGGCAGCAGCAGCCGTCGCCACCAGGCAGGCGGCGGGGCGGCTTGTGCGCCGCGAAACCTTTTTGTCTTTTCTCTCTCTCTCTCTCTCTCTCGTTGCTTGCGCGAACAACCTGCTTGCAAAGCGTCGTCGTGCCACGGGCTTTTTTTTAAGTGAGAGGCGAGGGAGCGAGACAGATAGACCGACCGACTGACCGACCGACCGACCGACAGACAGACAGACAGACAGACCGACAGAGCTTTGAAGACCAGATTTTGGCCAGATCGTCCAGTCCAGCAAGTACCATCATTTACTACAAATAGGTTGGTGCTCCCTCAAATTGCGCGCGACTCCACTGCCAGTGGCCCCTCACCCCTTACCCCCCCTCCTCCTCCTCCTCCTTCCCCAACGTCCCATCAAGCATCCCCCTAAGCAATCATGAGACCCACCGGTTCTGGATCGAGAAGCACTACCGCATTACTTTTCGCGTTCCTTCTTCTTGTCGCCAACCTTGCGATTCCCTCGTCGGCTTTCCCTCGCAAGTACAACAAGAATAATGCCTTGCCCGCGTCATCTTCGTCATCCTCGTCCTCTTCGTCATTGTCTTCATCATCGTCGTCCTCTTCAAAGTCTTCATCCTCTTCGTTGTCCTCGTCGTCGCCTTCGTCATCGTCATCGGCCAGCAGTACTTCTTCGACAACCAGGGCGACCACGGTCACATCAACCATCACAATGACTACCTCCACAACTTCGCGACTGTCCTCGGCTTCAACCATCACTACGGTTGTCATCACCGTCGCTCCCAACATTGCCATTGTCGTGGTCACCCTCCCTCCCTCGTCCACCACGGCTCCTCCAGCTACCACTACGACCAGCATGTCCTCAAGCTCTTCGTCCTCTGCGTCGTCTTCATCACCATCCTCGTCCTCGTCATCGTCAATCCCTGCGACTAGCACAAGTACCACCTCGACGTCGTCGCTGCCCTCGACGTCCACAACCATGTCCAGCAGTGGGACTATCTCGACAACTGCAGTAGCTACCATGTCGGCTACAACAACTGGCACCGCGACCACCACCGGTGGGACTGTCACAACCACGGTTACAATCACCACGTCAACGACGACAAACAGCATGTCCTCCTCGTCCTCTCTGTCGTCGACGTCGCTCTCGTCGTCCGTCTCCACTTCGACCGTGACCGTAACACAAACTGCCGCGGCAGCAAACACAAATCCGTTCTTTCCAGTAATTTGGCAACTACCCTTGTAACAGCATCATCCAAGAACCCTACGTGTCTCCTTGCTATTTTAGGATCGCCCTGACGCCGGCCCCTGTCATAACTACGTTTTTATTTGGCTTATTCCGTTCTGTGGGAATGCGTTGTGGGATGCCGGCATCCCACTTCCCCCCTTTCAACTTCTTTCACTGCGCGGCCTCCGCTTCGAATTCAAGCCCACTTTTCCAACATTTTCGTATCCTTTTTTCGGTCGTTCGCTTCCTGTTTGAGCAATATCATCTTTTTTTTTTCCCCCCTGGGTCATGCACGGCCTGACGACACGACCTAACTGTCTGACAACACTGAAATTAACTGCAATGAATCGATTTACCACCAATTCAGAGTCCAAGGAGGAGTTCAGTTCGCTTACACCAGATCAGGCGGCGTCCTATCATTCAATCGCACAGCATTCCCCTCTGTGCCTCTTCGCATCAATCAGGACAGACGGAGCACCATGCTGGGAAGTCATTGGGATTCAATCTTTGTTTCTCTTCTGGTGAGGTTGTCTCTCTCTCTACACTGGGGCAATGTCCACTCCTCGGCACCAAACTCTCATCGCTGCCCCAATCTGCTCCTACCTGCCTGGTCGCGATCGCTTCCTCCTTGCGACTCTCCTCCGCCTGGCATCCCTTCAATCGCTCGCCCTCTACTCGATTCCATCAGCCACCATCATCGCCGCGAGTCGCCGCGGCCTCCCTGACCTCATCCGCTTCCGCTTCCAACACGCGATCCTCTCGCTTGGGGCGATCAAGCCGCCCGACACGCTCCTCTGGCGGCTGGGCCACTACGACCTGCCGACGGCGCACACCCCGATCTTCATCGAATGGTGGACGCAGTTCGGACAGATCGACTACTTCATCATCATGGCCTCCGAGCGCGGCCACGTCGACGTCCTACAGTGCTGGTGGGACCTCCCTAAACAGCCGTGGATCGACATGAAACGCGTCGCCGTCGACTGCGTGAACGGCGCAGCCGCCCACGGCCACGTCGACGTCCTCGAGTGGTGGCGAACCAGCGGCGCCGTCTCCGACTGGTCTGCCACCTACGCCCCAGTCCGCGCTAGCGCAAACGGCCACCTCCCCGTCCTCCTCTGGTGGCAAGCCCACCGCCTCCCGCTGCTCAACGCTCGCGCAGCCATCCGCGCCGCAGCAGGCTGCGGCGCCGTCCACGTCCTCGACTTTTGGCGCGCCGCCGCAGCAACCGCCGACTTCCCCGCCCTCTGCGACGCCGAGCTCGCCATCAAGAACGGACAACTCGCCGCGCTGCGCTGGTTCGCCGCCGCCGGCGTCCCCATCGGCCGCCGCGCGCCGCTCACCGCCCTCCTGGCCGACCAGGTCGCCGTCCTCGAGTGGCTGAGGGAAAGCGGGCTGCCGCTGGAGTGGGACGCCGCGCTGCCTTCGTCCGTCTTGGAGGTCGCGGCGGCGGACGGCCACTTCCGCGCCGTCCGCTGGTTCAGCGACACGATCGGCGTCAAGCCCGTCTATCGCTTCGTTCACCTCAAGGCCGCCTGCAGAACGGGCAACATTGGCCTGCTGGACTATCTCGTCGACGCAGGACTCGAGCGGGCGTGGAACGACAACCTTTTGGAGTTTGCAGCCGCGGCGGGACACCTCCGCGTGTTTGAATGGCGCGCCGAGCGCATCAAGCTGCCCCTCTCCTCGGTGCCTCCTCGCGTGCCCGTCAGCGCGAGCAGGTCGGGCCACGTCGAGATCTTGCAGTGGCTGAAAGACCGCGGCGTCGCCCTGGCGGCAACCGAGGACGTTGTGCACGCGGCCTGCCTCGGCAAAAGCTCCGCCACCCTCCAGTGGTGGCTCGACAACGCGACCGCCCTCTGCTTCGACTCCACTGTCGTCCTTCGCCGCTCCATCGCGGACCGGAAGACCCTGCAGTGGTGGAGGCAGAGCGGGCTCGCGGTCGACTGGCCGCCGTCGGTCAACATGCGTGAGCTGTGCCGCCGCGCCTACGGAACGCGCCTCGTCGACGCGCTGCAGTGGTGGAAGGAAAGCGGCGTCTCGTTCTACGGGGTGGCCGAAGCGACAGAGTTTCTGATTTCGAGGGAGGAAGTCCCCGCCTTGGAGTGGATGAGGATCAGCGGAATGGAAGTCAGGCAACCGCGAGATGTGGAAGAAGGCGGCAACTTTGCGCGGTGGTGGGGCGAGCGGGCCAACATGTGACAGTGGGTTGGGGAAGTGGACTTTTCGCACACTTGCGGGCGATCTCACCAACAAAACAAAGCCGCCCGTCGACACAATTCCTATAGGCAGGAGCCACGCGCGTGGCAGTTTTTTCAAACTGCGCTACTCGCGCGGTCCAAGCGCGCGGTTCGTGGGATTTAGCGCGGGGACCCAACTTCTTTCGTTTGATCGTGTGTTGCCCCTTCGAATTTTTGGTGGATTTTTCGATCCAATTTTGTCGAGGCTCATTCACGGGTGGGGAACAACGAGGGCCGGCCACGAATTTTAGAAATGATCCCGCCGTTCCTGATCGCGCAGGTCATCGCACAGCTTGCCGGCCACCCGGCGTCGCTGCGAGAGGCGCGGGCAGTCAGCCGCGCTTGGTATCACGACGCGGAACCCGTCGTCTGGCGTACCTTCAAGCCGCTCTACCTCGACGACTTTCTCCACTTCTTCCGCGGCCTCGATCTGGAAGCCTTTGCCGTCGACGCCGATCGCCTTGCGCCGTCCGCCGTCGAGGCTGCCCTCAAAGCGGCAACAGCGCTGCAGGGGTCAACCGACGACAGCGACGAAAGCGACGACGCCTCGGTGGAAGAGCAGCGCCGGGCCGCCGACGATCGAGCTGTCGTGGGCGTGCCCGCTCGGATCGTCCGAAGGGCGAGAGTCATGGTCACGATCGACCTCAAGCGAATGCAGCACTGGTGGGATCTCGACACCGACGCCGTGTGGCCGCGGCTCTCGCTGCTGTTTCGCCTTGCCGTCAACCTCGACAACGTCTACCTGCCGTACGCCACCTTTAGCAGAGCGCCGTTCAGCATGTACCGCAGCATGTGCCTCTACTGCCCGCGACTGTTGGCCTTTGACAATCCGCTTCCGGCGCTGCTGGTTTACGTCCTGCGACGGCTCGAGGCCGGCGGCAAGCTGTCGCCGAAATCGCGGTCGCGGCAGGCCGCCCCGCCGGTGGACGTGCGCGGGCTTTTGCTCCGAAGGTTCCCCGCGCTCCAGGAGTTCAACGCGTGGGGGCTCGATCACCTCCGCATCCCCAACGTCCGCCTCGTAACGTCGGTGACGGCCCCCGTCGCCGTGGAGATCCTCCGAGCCGCCGACTCGACCTTCTCCAAGATCGAAGCGCTCGAAGTCATCGGCAGCCTCGCAGCCTTCGACGCCGTCGCGTCGGCCGTGGCCTCTGGAACCAGCGCGGTGATTCCCGCGCCGTCCCTCAAGCGGCTGTCGATCCGCATGGACCGCTCCAACGACTTTTTCAACGACCAGGCGCTGGACACGGTGCTCGCCCACCTCCCGAACCTCGAAACCTTCCTCTGCAGCGTCCGCGACCAGGCCGTCCTCACCGACACCACCCACTCCTTGTTCGCCCGCCGCTGCCCGAAACTGACGACCGCATCGTTCACCCTGTGCGAGGCGAGCGCCCGCACCCTCGTCGCGATGCCAAAGCACCTCGTCCACCTCTCCCTCACCGACGCCTACGTCGAGACCTTCAAGGCCGCAGAGGTGCCCGACTCGTTCTGGGCGAGGCTCGAGTCGTTCAGCATGACCTTTGACCACGGCGACGACGACGACGACGACGACGACGACGACAACGATGGCGACAACGACGCGACGGCCGACGACGACGTCGACACCGACGCGCGCTCCGGCTGGCCCGCCCTGCGCGACCTCCTCCCGCGCCTCGCAAACATCCGCAGGCTCGGCTTGCCCCCGATCCGCATCCGCCAAGCCGCGTCCGACCTCGGCGACTCCGAGCGCGCCGCCGCTCGCCGCCGCCGCCAGCAGCAGCAGCAGCAGCCGCCCCCTCCTCCCGCCGCCCCAGCCGCGCCGGCGGCCCCCGCGCCGCCGCCGCCGCCGCCACCACCCGCCCCCGCCCCCGCCGCCGCGCCCGCCGCCCGCCTCGCCCGCGCCGCAGCCCACCGCCGCAAGCGCCGCCGCCACCCGGCCTTCCGCCCGCGCGCGCTCGCCCTCGCGCTCGCCTCGTGCCCGTCCCTCGTCTGGCTGCGCCTCCTCGCCTACGACACGTGCCGCGACACCGACGACGACGCGTACATGCTCAGCGCCGACGACTGGAGCAGCGTGCTCGCGCTGGCGGCGGCGGCGGCCCAGGGCTCCGGCGGAGCGGGCGGCGCGGGCGGCGGTGGCGGCCAAGGGGCCGGCGGGGTGCCGAGCAGGGCGCGCGCGCTGAGGGTCGTCGAGTGGGACGCGACCGAGGCGTGGGAGGCCGAGAAGAGGGCGCTGGCGCTCGTTGCCGAGGGGTTGGGCGTGTCGTTTCAGAGGCCGGCGGGGTGGGTGTGGCCGTTTGATGTGTGCTAGACGGTTGCGGGGGGAGGGGAAGGGGAGGGGTTATGCGTCGGGATGCGGAATGAGGGTGGGTTAGTTTTTTTTCTTCTGGCGCTTTAATAAGCGCAGTTGGGTATGGGGGTTTTTTTTGAGGGGTTTTGTCTGGGCTTGGGGGGAGGCTCGTAGAACGGTTTTGCGGTCAGCTTTTTCTTTAACCTCCTGAATCGCTGTTCGATGGCAGTGCGTTAGAATGAACTGAAGAGGGGATAGCTTCGGTTTTTCGAAACTGTTACCCCCCTTCGCTTGGTTCGTGGTCCTCCCCAACTCCTCTTCCTTGGACGCCACAAAGCCTAATGGTGAAGGTCTAGACCGACAAGATCGATTTAAAGTTGGACCAACAAGGATCGAGCGTTTGGCGAGTAGCCGGGGTTCTGCCCATTTGCCCACGCCATGTATGCACTGAAAGTGCAATATTCGGCCGCAACGGGCTCAAGAGTTTCACTCTCCCCGGCCAAACCCGATTCAGCAGTCAAAGCAGCACCAACTTTCTGCATTCCTGCAACTGGGGCTTCGAGCCGCAAGCAATTGGCTTTTGGCTCTTCGCAGTGATTGGTGGACATGTTTCAATGTCACGTTCAGAGGGCTCATGTGCTGAAGCTTGAAATCTTCACGACTTTTTTTTTCTAATAAAAGAACAAGGTGCAACATAGACAGTGACAGTACACTTGGAAAAGGGGAAGGTAGCGCATACAATGGGACAGATGGCAGAGAATACGGAGAAAGAGGACGCAAAAAAGGGTAAAGACGACGAAAAAAAAAAAAAAAACCGCGATATTCAACAAGGGGGGTCGTGTGGCGTTCACTGACACACGTAAGTAGTAGCAAGGGTAGAATAGGAAAACAGTTTCACTTCTTCCGGCCTTTCGGAGCGGCCGGCTTCCGTGCGGGTGCCGCCGCCTTGCGGGGTGCGGCCTTGCGCGGTGCTGCCTTGCGGGGTGCTGCCTTGCGGGGCGCTGCCTTGCGCGGCGCTGCCTTTCGTGGAGCAGCCGCCTTCTTGGAAGCCGCCTTGCGGGGCGCGGCTTTCGCTCCCTTCCGAGGCGCCGCCGTTTTTGGCCGACCAGGCGCTCCCTTCTTCCCGCCAGCTACTGCGCGTCCCTTGCCGCCCTTGCCTCCACCAATCTTTGCGCCCCGCACCGCCTTGGGAGCCTTCGTTAAGCCCTTCGGTTTCACGCCCCTCGCCCCCGTGGTCGTCCGTCCAGTCCCCTTGGCTCCCTTGGTCCCCTTCGCTCCCTTCGCTCCCTTTGCGCCTTTTGGCGCGCCCTTGCCCCCCCGTCCGATCGCGCCTTTTGTGCCTTTCATCGCCCTCACCCCCTTTGCGCCCTTTCCACGAAGCTGCACTCCGTTCCTCCCGCCCTTCACCGCCTTGGCCCCGCGCGACAAGCCCGTCTTGGTGCCCTTGGGGTCGCCGGCCTTGAATCCGCCCCTGCTTCGCGCAGGTCCCACGGCCTTCGCCCCTTTCGCCCCTTTTTCACCCTTCATCTCCTTCGCCCCCGCAGCGGACCCCAGCCCGCGATCCTTCGCCCCCGCCGCGCTCCGCGTCGGCAACTTGCACGCAATAGGACCGCGCCGCACCAGCACCACCCCGCCGCTCGGCAGCGACCGCCGCACCACGCAGCCCGCGCCGGCGCCTCCCGACGCCGCCGACGACGACGAGGCTGCCGAAGCCGACGGCGAGGACGGCGCGGACGGAGCTGAAGGCGCTGAAGGCGCTGAAGGCGCGTGGGCGGCCGGCTCCGGCGGGTCGTGCTTCTTCTCCATGTCCTTGACCTTGATCTTTGCCGCGTCGCCCACCACGCTCGTCCCGATCGACATGCCGGCCGACAGCGCGGCTCCTGCGACCGGGTTCCACGCTGAGACGCCGTGCTTGACGGCTTCGCCGACGCCTTGATTTGTATGTCGGGTTTTGTGCGTGAGTGGGAAGTGTGTGACGAGAACTGGGAGGCGAAGAGGAGTGTACGATAGTGCAAGGAGTGGGGCACTGACCTCCCATGACTGCTTGGACTCCAGCCTTAGCGTTGTTGCCTTTACAGAAAACGAGAGATTAGTAACTTTAGAGGTGATTGTGAAAGGCAAGTCTATGCGTACCGGACTCGTCGCTTTGTTTTTGCTTTTCACCGCCAAACCGCTTCTTCACGTACGATTGCGTTGCACTGCCCAGTGCGCTGACGGCACCGCCTACGGTAGGCGAAAACAAGATTTGATTGAACAAGGAAAGAATCGGGCCATCAGATGAGTAAAAGATGGGCCGAAAGGGGAAGAGGAAATGCGCGTTTTATGAGTGGGACATTACTTGCAATGGGACCGCCGTACATTCCAGCAACACCCGAAGCCGCGCCGAACGCTGCACCGTGTGCGACCCGCGCCACCGCTTTGGATGGGAACAAAAAGAAAAGGTTCAGCTTTCCGATGGAAGAGGTGGGTGGTCGCAAAGCTGCTACTCAACTGGCTCGCTTGTCGACTCCGTCGATTTTAGCGTTACGATACTCCTTGAGGCCGCCCACCGTACCGCCGATGACAGCCGCAACGGGAACAGCGACGGCCGGTAATGTCGCACCGATGGTGGCCTTCACGGCGCTGGTCGCGATGCTGGTCACTCCGCTGGCCACTGCGTTTGTGATCTTTTACGTTCGTTAGGAAAAAATTAACTCCTCGTTGAGAGCTGCATTAGCAGGGATACGTACCATTTTTTGGCCCTGGGGTAGGTGGGGAGAATGATGAATCGAAAGTTTAAGACGTTGAGCCAAGGCCCGCCAACAAGAGCGAAACGTGAAGAGCATGAAGCAGTAGAGCCTTTGGCGATTCCCTGATCTAAGGGTTTAAGCAGGTTTACTTACGTCTTTCGTCTTGGCGAATCTGAAAAAAGGTGAATGTTTCGCATACGGAGTGGTCGAGGTTACGGGGGGAAAGAGGATGAAGTGCGAGATTGGGAGTTGATTCGGTCAGACAAAAACAAAGGGAGAAGAATGCGGGCTCACTCACTCGTATCCTGCAACGGCTTTATCCTTGACGTACTTGCCCCCAGCCACAGCCTTGTCCTTGACGTAGGTCCCTCCGGCGACGGCCTTATCCTTTACGTAACTTCCACCCGAAACCGCCTTGTCTTTGACGTACGTCCCACCGGCGACCGCTTTGTCCTTGACGTATGTCCCGCCGGCGACCGCCTTGTCCTTTACGTAACTTCCACCAGCGACCGCCTTGTCTTTGATGTACGTCCCGCCCGCAACTGCTTTATCCTTGACGTACGTGCCACCGGCGACCGCCTTGTCCTTGATATATCTTCCGCCGGCAAGAGTCTTATCCTTTGCATTGCTGCGGTGAGAGAGGAGGAGGATTCAGGTTTAGTGGGTCTCTTAATTTTGGAGGAGAGCTGGGCAGGCAAGACACGCAAAATCGAAGACTCTCAAGACATCACCTGGAGCTCACCTGAAAAACCGAGAAGCGCGAGACGGTGCAGCAGCACCGTTGGCTGCAGGGGCGGGGCCAGCCGAGCCAGCAGCCGAGCCCGCCCCCGATGAGGAGCCGAGAGGCGTCATGGGAATGTACACGGCCCCGGGGGACCCAGGCGAACCGGGGTCGGCTGCCGCCGAGCCGGAGGCAGCGTCGTCGCCTTCGCCGTCCCTCCGCAACAGGGAACCGGCGTCGTCTGGCTGCTGCTGCTGAGCGACAAAGGGTCCGATGCGCATGGGGCGCATGGCGCGGCGGCGCAGGTGGGAGACGAGATCGGTCGCGGCACGGCGCTGGTTCGGCTGGCGACGGAAGCGGCGGGCGAGGGCGGCCAAGTGGGCGGCGTAGGCGTCGCCGCTTGCAGCAACCGAGGCGTCGAAGCTGAAGAAGCTGTCCAAGCCGGCGGCGGCGGCGGCGGCGGCGGCGGCGAACGAGGGCGGCTCCGACGGCGGGAGGGACGCTGCGGATGCGGCTGCACTGGCGTGGGCCGAGGGAGCGGAGATGGCCAGGAAGGCAAAGACGGCGACGGCGACGGTCAGGAGAAGGGATGATGCTGCAGTGGCGGTGAGGGTGCGAAGGAAGGACGAGGAGGAGGAGGAGGACGCTGCGACGGGTGCGGCCGATCTAGAAGATGGCTCTGGCATGTTTGATGTTTGGGGCAAGGGTGGTGGTGGTTGACTGTGCTTGTTTGATTCTCTCGACCAGCAGCAAGAGCAGCGCACGGCCGGGGGGGAGTAGAGGCCACGGCTGTGAGAGTGAGCTGCTGAGCTGTGTGTGTGTGTGTGTGTGTGTGTGTGTGTGTGTGTGTGTGCCTTTCTTTATCTATATATGAATCCAGTTGAACGGCGGGGGGCGTGTCTCGCTCTCTCTCTCTCTCGCTGGCACACTTGAAAAGTAATATGCATGTTCTGACACTCGCACGCACACACACACCCACACGCACACACACACACACACACACTGTCTCTCTCTACATCTCTCTGTCTCTCTCTCTCTCTCGCTCTGTCTCCACTATCTTCCCTTTTGTGTGTCTCACTCTAACCAATTTGTCTGGTTCCAATCCGGCCCTCCTTTTTTTTTTTGTCTATCGGTGTGCGGTCGTTGTTGGGCGCGTGCGACATGGCGCAATCGAGCATTGGGCGGGATCCGTATTTGATGTGTTTTCCTTCTTTCGTTTTTATTTTGAAGAGAGCGTGAGAGAGAGAGAGAGAGAGCGAGAGAGAGAGAGAGAGAGAGAGAAAGTGAGCGAGATTGAGAGAGAGAGAGACATATATTTCGATTGAGATGAGGGTGTGAGCGCGAGTGTGTGAGTGTGTGGGAGTGTGTGTGTGTCTCGGCAGATTGTTTTGACAAGGTAAAACCATCGTTGACCTTTGTCGCCTCCTCGTCCTTTAGACAGTCCCTCCTCCAGCTCCACCTCCTTTGCTACAGCTCCTCTTCCTCCTCCTACCTTCCAAATCCTCTTCCTTCTCCATGCAGCGGGGGGCGGCATTTGCAATGAAATGAATAAAATGAATGAAATGAATATTGATTGTTTGAGGCCACCCCTCCCACATCTTCCCTCTTATAATTGACTATCTCCATAGTAATGCCCTGTGCCTCTCTTGCGGGTGTCTCGGCCCAATTCGAATCCAATCACTCACTCACTCTCACTCACTCTCACTCATTCGCTCAATCAATCAATCAATCAATCAATCAATCAATCAATCAATCAATCAATCAATCAATCAATAAATAAATCCATCAATTCCATCCATCCATCCATCCATCCAAAAAACGTGTTCCAGCTACATCCTTAGAATGAGCGCCTTCGAAGGGACGCACGCACGCACGCACGCGGGCCGGGCGCCAACAAATAAAACGCAGGAACAGCCAATCAGAAGAATCTTTTTTTTTTATGAAGGCTGGCGGACAGGGCAGACAGGCAGACAAAAATCACAAACAGCATGATGAACAGCGCCGCACGAGTGGGAAGACAGCCTGCCGTCGACGCCGCCGGCGCCGCGACTCCCTTTGACGACCACCTCTTTGTCACGGGCGTCGAGAGCGACCACGTCGTCGCCGTCCAAAAGGCCTCGGGCGCCGTCGCATGGCGCAACGCCGTCCCCACAAACCCCGGATACCACCACTCCAACTCGCTGTTGCCGCACCCGCCCACAAACTCGGTCATCGCCGTCGTCGGCAACATCCCCGTCGCCTTCGACGCCCGCTCCGGCGCCGTCGTCTGGCGCGCCAAGGAGCTCAAGCACGGCGGCGCCCGCCCCACTTCCACAATGGACGTCGGCGTCCTCGCCGACCAGGCCGACGAGGACGCCTGGTTCGCCGCCACCTCCTCGGATCGTGGCTCGGGCGACAACACGAAGGAGGCGCGCGCCGACGACGACGCCTTTCTCCGCAATTTGATTGTCTTTGCCGTCAACTACCAGGTCAACGCCATCCGCCTCTCCGACGGCCTCGAGCAGTGGACCTTTACGAACCGCGAGCTGGGAAGCAGTCCCACTGTTCTGATCGAGGACGGCGTCGTATTTGTCGGCGGCGAAGGCGTGCTCTATGCCCTCAACGCCCGCACCGGGTCGCAAATTTGGGGCTACCGCATCGACGAAATCAAGGTGCAGCTGCACATCGCCACGATGCGGTCGTCCACGCTCTACCGGCCGCGAAACTACGACCCGTCCTCCCCGCGCCGCGCCTCCCCGCCGCCTCCGGCGGAAAAGAAGTCTGCCGCACCCGCGGCCCCGCCCCTGTACGTCGCCACCTTGAAAGAAATCCTCCAGCTCGACCCGGCCTCGGGCGAGTTCGTCCCGGGCGCCCCCGCCATCCGCCACGGCTTCTCCGACTCTACCAACTCGACCGGCATCATCCCGCTCCCCGCCACCCACCGCGCGCTCGTCTGGTGCGGCGACGCCATGCTCGTCTGCGACACGCACTCGGGTGCCGCCGTGTGGCAGAAAAAAATCCCCACCTCCAGAGACGGCGACTCGCCCAACGTCGTCTGCGGCCCGGGCGCGCCGCCCATCCGCCCCGCCGCCGCCGCTAAGGCCGCTGCTCCCGCGGACCCCGCCGCCCCTCCCGCGTACTCTGCCTCCGCGTCCTCATCTTTACCGCTCTCGTCCCCGGACCGCGGCAACCGCCTCTACATCTGCATCGGCGACGCGCTCGTCTGCCTGGACCCTGCGACCGGCGCGCTCCTTTGGAAAAAGACCTTTGGCGGCCTCTTCACCGCTTCTCCCGGCGCCGCCACCCTCGTCGCGGACCCCACCCCGTCTTCCTCGCTGCCCCCGCTGCTCTTTGCCGGCGGTTCCGGCTCCGCCTTCGCATTTGACGCCCGCACGGGCGAGCAGGTCTGGCGCAAGAAGCTGCGCGACGGCGCGCACCACGTCAGCGTCGCCACCGACGGCGCGGGCAACGGCGAGGTCAACCGCGGCCCTGAAATTGGGCCGGCGCTCGCCGCGACGCTGCTGATCAACTTGTGAGGGGTGTGTTAAGGGAAGTGGTTGGTTGGGTGAAACATGGGGGTTTTTTGTTCTTTTTCAGGTTTGTTGTTTAGACCATTCCTTTTTTTTTTTTTTTTTGTTTTCGCGCGCAAAAGAATCTTTGGGTGCTTTCATCTCGCCTTTAGGGGTCCCTTCAGAACATTGTTTGGGCCACAAGGAGAATCTATTCATCTCTCTCGCTCTTGTCCAAGTGGGTGTAGTCTATACGCACACAACCCTCTTTGCCGAGGACACCTATTCAGAATGGTGGATTTGAAGCATCGGAAAGTGGCACAGCTTGTTTCAAAGAAGACAAAAAGACCAAAAAAAAAACAAAAAAAAAAAAAAAAAAGGAAAACTTAAGGCAACACTCAAGAAAGCTGATAGGCTATAGGTGGATAACGCACACGACAGCAAAAAAGAAAAAAAAAAAAAAAAAAAAAAAAAAAAAAAGCAATCGCCACTGCACGGAGAACGGAGAGTCGTAAACCCTCTTCACTTCTTCTTCCCCTTTGCCGCGCCCGCTGCTGGCTTCCCCGCCACCGCCGCCGTCGCCACTGCCTTTGGCGCAGCTGCTTTCGCTTTCGTCTCGGCCTTTGGCACCGCCGCCGCGGCAACCTTGCAACCCGCGCCCCCGCCGGGCCCGCGCCGCACGAGCCCCAACCACCCCGGCCCCGCTGCGCCAAACCGCCCGCCGCCGGATGCACACACCACCACCCCCACCGCTGCCACCGCCCACGCCGCCCGCAGCAGCAGCAGCAGCCGGAGTACCAACAGAAACAGCAGAAGCAGCAGCGGCAGCGGGCGCCGACCCGTGCGACGCGAGCTGACGTGGTGGTGAGCCGCCGACTGCGGCGCGAGCTGCCGCGCTGAGCCCCCGGTCCCAGCCAAAGACGCGGCGCGTGACCCGCCCGGTGCGACAACCGCGCCTCCGCCGCCGCCGCCGCTCCCGCCTGCCGACGGCACCGACGGCGGCTGCGGCTGCGGCGCTGGTAGCGGTACTACCCCGCCCCCGCCGCCGCCTGCTGCCGGCACCGACTGCTGCGGCTGCGGCGCCGGTAGCGGTACCACCCCGCCGCCGCCGCCGCCGCCGCCTGCTGCCGGTACCGACTGAACGACCGGAGGATGCCCCTGCGCCTGCACCGGCTGCAGCTGCGGCTGCTGCTTCGGCGCCGGTGGCGGAACCCCGCCGCCGGCGCCGCCGGCCGCCACCGCGTTGCCCAGCTTCGTCCCCACCCGCTTGACCATGTCCCCTGCCGCGCTCGTCCCGCCGACAACCCCGCGGAGGCCGCGGCGCCAAGGACTGGTGACACCGACGAGAGTGCGGCTTTCGCGGCTTCGGCGCCGTCTGTTGTGGGTTTAGTACATACGAGAATCCCGTTCAAGAGGGGAGAAGCAAGGGAGCGTCCGCGCGGGAATATGCTTGGGGACTATGAGACGAAAGAAAAAAAAAATAACTTACAGCCCATTGCGAGTTGGAAGGCGGCCTTGCTGGCTCCGCCTGCGCGGGAATGGGGGAGGTCGGAGGGATAAAATGTGTTTTTTACCATCAGCGAAATGTAATAACAAAAAAAAGCAAAAAAAGCCAATCCCGGTGAAAAAGTTCGAAACGGGGGGAGAGGGAAGGGGGGTGTTCTTCGTCCTCACCCGACACGTCGCCAAGCTTTTGAGTTTCCCCGCCAATGTACTTTTTCACCGCCGGCTGCAGCGCGCTCCCAGCTGCGCTCACCGCCGCGCCTTTTTTTTGCGTGTGGTGCTGTCAGTAAAAGGGAAGAGGATGACCCGAAAAAAAGCAAAGCGGTTCCCTTACTCGCAACCGGGCCTCCGTAGAGTCCTGCCACGCCCGAGGCCGCGCCAAACACGGCGCCGTGCGCCACTCGAGCCGCAACTGGAAAGAGGGTGGGGTTGGGTCAAAATAAAACTGCGAACCATCTTCCAACCGGGGCAGGTAAAACTCAACTGGCGCGCTTGCTGCTGACGCCATCGATCTGCGCATTCTTGTACTCCTTGTAGGCGCCCGTGCCCGCGCCGACGGCTGCCGCGACCGGAACGGCAACCATCGGCATCGCCGTGCCGATGCTCGCTTTGATTACGCTGCTCGCGATGCTGGTTACTGCGCTTGTGCCCGCGCCGACGAGCTGTGAGGGGGGGTTTTTTTTTGGGGTCAATGGTGGGTGGTGCGTGAAAGATGTACGTACGTGTAAATTAGAAGGCGGGTGGGGGGTTACGGTTAAATGCGGAGGCAAACCATTTTCTTCCCCTGCAGGTGGTAGCGTGCAAGTTTTGTTGGCATACAAAAAAAAGAAGTTGTTGCGCGGAGGGGTTCTTTTCGTTAGCTATTTCAAAAGCAGACCGGACGCCATCGAGAGACAAGGAAAAAAGGAAAAAAAATCCGGAACTCACGTCCTTCGTCCTAAACGCAACAGGGCAAGGCAGCGGAGAGAAAAGATAGTCCGAGGGGGGATTACGGCGGAGACGCACGTTCACGGTGGCGACGTTGCCCAAAGCGTGGGGAAAATGGTGCGTCAGATCAAGACCTGTTCACTATACTGTACGCCCCCACGGACCCCGCCCCCGCCAGTGCAGAAAAAAAAAAAAAAAAAAACAAAAAAACTCACTGCAAAAAAGCCTTCGCCTTATCCACAAAGCCCGGCGCCGCAGCCGGCGCGCCGGCGCCAACTCCAACGGGCGGCGCTGGCGCTGGCTGCGCGACGACCGGCGCCGGCGGTGCGGCGTTGGGGTCCGGAACGGCGGCGGCGGCGCCGCTGGGTGCGCCGCCGCCGGCACTGCCGTTCCGCCGGCCAAGACGCTGCGGCCGCGACCGCGGCCCGACCATGGCCGCGGCAAGCCGCCGCCGAAGCCGCTGCCGGGCCGCGCGGCGGCGCAGGGTCGGCTGAACCGTGAGCCCGCTGCGGTGCAGCGCGAGCTCGAGGGCCGGCGCTGCCGGCGCCGTGGGTTGGGCGGCGGCGACGGCGGCGGGCGTGGAGGTGGCGTCAATGAGTAGCAGCAGCGTAAGGAGAAGTAGGTGGAAGACGATCAGGAGGCGGCCAGCGGCTGCGCCGCGGCGGCGGCGGCGGTCGACTCGTGGCGTCCCGGTAGCAGGCTTTGGCGTCGTTGACATTTGTTTTTTTTCTCAGCGCGGCTGGTAGTGGAGCGTTTGATGTGCTGCCTTTGCTTTCCCGAATAGCCCCTTGTTTTTATTTTTTAGTTGTGGGTGTAGTCGCCTAATCTGTTGGTTGCTCGTTATGTTTGGTTGGTCGGAAGGTGGCAGGCGACGGGCTTACTGTGAGGGATTATAGAAAGCCCCGACAACTTTTATACCGTTGGAATGCCCCACCCCTCCACCCTCTCGGGAACGCCAGTATGCAAGCTCCACCATTACAACGGCGCAGAACGGGTGTCAGAGACGCGATTATGTCTTGCTCTCTCCTTTGCATCTCTCATCTTTTGGGTGTTATAGATTCAGAGTAACTCTTTCTTGAAGGGGTGGAGGCAGGGGGTGGAGCGGAAGGGGAGCGAGTTGCGATTGCTGGGAAAAGGAAGGGGTACAGAGAGGGGGCAGACTGAGATTAATGTGAACAGTGCGCCGGGTGAGGTGTTGGAGCGTTTTGTCGCCGAGTGTCTGTGTCTCCTCCCAGTAAACGGGAGAAGGGGCCATCTGCCCGTCCCTCTCGACGTGCACGCGCCGGGCCCTCTGCGTGAAAGGCAACTGGGGGAGGAAAGTGATGGGAGACAGGGCCGTGTGTGGCCGCGCGGGAGCAATTCATTGCGATTGTCTGTCTCTCCTGTGCTTGTGTGTGGTGTGTGTGCGTGTCTTCATCCCTGGACTGTCCAGCTTTCAACACCAATGGACGCAGTTGCGTGTTGCACGCGCGCGTTCCCTCCCCATGAATACTGCCCACCTCACAAGACGTCTCGATTTCTTGGTTTTTTCTTTCGGTTTACTGCAATTCTTGACTTTTTAGTTCCCTTAACTTGCAATTCAATAGGGCCAGCAATTGGGGTGGAGGGGCAGCTTCGAAGAAGACAGGGGAACAGGTCGCTGAGCAGGACTGTTCACAAGGGATAGGTCCAAGGCAAGGTGAAAGATTAAGAGAGAGAGAGAGAGAGAGAGAGAGAGAGAGAGAGAGAGAGAGAGAGAGAGAGAGAGCGAGAGAGAGAGAGAGAGAGAGAGAGAGAGAGAGAGAGAGAGAGAGAGAGAGAACTGTGCGTGAAGGTGGGGGGCGGTTTGGTTTTTGTAGGAGGTGTGTATTCGTTTCGTGTTATTTAATCTTTTTTTGAAAATAAAATCCTCCGTGTGGCATGTACCAGCTGGGGGTCGCCACGTCCAGATGCAGCGCAGCGAGTGTGGCGTGGCGACAGAAGTCAAGGTGTAAGAGCCCGCCTGCAGCAGTGCGTTCCTCTTATCATTGCAAGCTCTCCCACTCTTCACCGACACATAGTTCCACTCGGAGCATTCATTGCCAGTTTTGCTCCCGCCCACGCCGCCCTGTGTGGGTGGTTCATTTCTTTCCTTCCTCTTTTCCCTCCACTCCTTTCCCTGGTCTGCCTGTTTACCAGGCCGGCCGCCATCTTCGTTTCGGCTTCCTCGGGATTCCACCCCCCGGGAAACGGAGGTGGAGGGACTCTTCTTCCCAATCGGAGGTTTCACCCGATGATTGGGAAGAAGTGTTTATCCCATTACTTAAGCCAAAAGTGTTCTCCCATTACTTAAGCCAAATCGCTCTCATTGCAATAATTCATTCTCCCCCCCTCCAGCAACGATGGGTCAGGTTCCACTCCACCCGGTCTGGCCCGTTTTCGTTTTTTCCTGCGAGGAAAGAAAGTGACAACCCAACTAACCACATACCCCTTTCGATGTGTTCCACTCCCTCCCGGGTTATTTTGGGTCTGCGCAATGTTTTGCAAATTGCATTAGGGGTAAAATGTTACACTAAGCAGGTAAGGGGAGTTTTTTGTAGTTTGCGGGAAAAAAAAAGCAAGGCAATTAGGCAGAGGCTGTTACACTTTCCGCCCGCGAAAGAGCCAAAGTTCCTCCTCCCCGTCCCCCAAACAAAAAAAAAAAAAAAAAAAAAAAAAAAAAATAAGATAGGTATGCAAGTATAAAACAAGCGGATGGCCACTAGTATTTGAATGAACCCATTTTTGTTTAATTTTGGGCGGGGAAGGGGTGGATGATTGAAAGCCTTTTTACTACGCGGGGGCGTCACTGTAAATGTCTTTCTTGGCTTTGCGAAAGCCTTGCTTAAGGGTTTCAATGTAATTTTTTTTTGTTGAAACCTTCCCCTTTTTCGATAGCCTGCGCTGGGCCTCATCCGAAGGGGGCAGATCAAGCAAGGACGGAGGGCTTCCCTTTTTTCTATGCCCTTTATTTTTGTGACTCTCAACCTTTTTTTTTTCTTGGAACCAACGACGAGGCCGTGGGGAGAGAGAAGCGCAAAGATGGAGAGACAGAAAACACGGAGATAGACGACGAGGATGGGAGTTGTTGAATGGAAACGGGGATAGACAGATGGACCGGATGAATCGATGAGTGGACGAATGTGGGACAACGAGGGGTCGATGGAGAGGAAAGGCTGTGAGGTAAGAGGAAAAAAGAAGAAAAAAAAAGGTACTGAATGGGCGATGGATTACTGCAGGGAGGGGCGAGTAACACGACAAAAAGACGAACGAGAAACACAACACGCGAAACAATAACGAGAATAAGATGTCTCATTTTTTATCTTCGCAGCAGCCGCGCAGCGGCCGTGGCCGGGGCGGGCAGTGCGATCGCACACGCGGGGCTTCGCCCTCACAGCCCGACGTTCACGGCGCCCGCCATTCCGCCGGCACCCAAGAAAAACGACGCCACCGTCCGTGACACGGCCGCCTTGTCCACCGACAGCGTCCGCTTCGGTCCGCTGCCCGACGACGGCCCCGTCGGCGACGTCGGCGACGTCGGCGTCGACGACGAAGACGAAGATGATGATGATGACGACGAGGACGATGCCGCAAGCGTGCCGAGCATGTACTGGTTCTTGCGCGCCTCCAGCGACAGCACCGACGACGCGCGCGCCGCCGCCGCCGCCCGCGCCTCGTACCGCAATTTGGCGCGCAGCTCCTTGCGCGCGCGGATCCGCTCCAGTGACGCAGCTTCTGCCGCGTCCATCGCCGCTGCGGCCGCTGCCGCGGCAGCAGCAGCAGCAGCAGCAGCAGCGTCGTCGTGTTCTACTTCACCGCCGTCAACCTCTTCCCCCTCCCCTTCGTCCTCTTCCGCCTCCGCAACTTTCTTCGTCGCCTCCTCCTTCTCGGCCGCGGCGGCGGCCGCCGTCACCTTGCTTTTGATCCCCCCGGCATCTTCCTCCTCTTCTTCGTCGTCGTCGCGCGCAGACCGCACGGGCGGCGGCGGCGACCGCTGCCGCCGCCGCTGATGGGGCCTTCCGACGCCGTCAAGACCATCAACCCCGAGCCCGACGGCCGCCACAGACCGTCCGAGGCGGCCGGCCGCCTTCTCGTCCGCCTCGGGCGCGCTGTGCCGCCTCGCGAGCCCCAGCGCGGCCGCCGACGACGACGACTTGCCGGCCTTCACACCGGCTGCGTCCTCGTCGGCCCAGTGCACGCAGCGCCCGCTGCTCCGCCGCCGTCCCCACGCGGCCGACCCCGGCGACGCGCATCCGTCGGTTGCAGCGCCGGCGTCGGCGGCGTCGTCGGTCTGGCGGAGACTCGACTTTTTCCGTGTGGCGGCGGCGGCTGCTGCGGCGAGGGCGATGCCGGAGCCGGCGGATCCGGCGGGCGGCGGCCAGGAGGTTGAGAACGGCGGTGGCGTCGGCGGCGAGGATGGGGTGGTGGTGGTGGTGGGTGTGTGTGTGGAGAAGGAGGGGGAGGAGGAGGAAGAAGGCGACGAGGACGACGACGGCTTGCGGAGGCGCGGAAAGCGGGTTGTTGCGGCGTCAAAGAGACGGCGGAGGGATGAGCGCTGCGGGGTGGAGGTGGTGGAGGCGGGGGGCGAGGGCGGCGTTTGCGAATCGGCGGCCGGCGACGGCGGGAGCGGGTCAGAGAAAGCGCGGGCGGCGGCAGCGGCTGCGGTGGTGGTGGTTGTGGTGTTGGTGGAGTTGGTGGAGGCGATGGGGTAGGACGATGGCGAGGGTGGCGAAGATGGTTGTAGCGGGGTTGCGTGCTGCTGCTGCTGCGGATGCGGATCGTCGACGTCGACCAGCGTAGTGTTGGTGTCGATGGTGGCGGTGCCAAGAGGGGCAGCCGCAGCACCGGCAGCATCCGCGGCCACGGTGTCGTCGGTGTCGGCCATAGATCAGACACTGATGCGCCTGAAAAAGAACTCTTCTTCTTCTTCTTCTTCTTCTTCTTGCACTCTGCTCTCGCCGTTTGCTGGAACTTGGGTGCAGCGAAGATAAAGGGTGAAAAGCGGGGGGCGGCGGCGGCGGCGAAGGCGGCGGCAGGTGGTCACACCGTGGGTATTTAGAAAGGAGCGTGTGACCTGTGTGACCTGATCAAAAGCAAAGAGGCGATGATTGATTGATGATGTTGTTTTTTTTTTTATTTTTATTTTTTTTTTTATATTCTTTGAGGGGTTTTGATCGCTTTCTTGTCTTGTCTCATCTCTCCCCTCACACTCACTCACTCTCTCACACACACGCACACACACACACACACACTCTCTCTCTCTCTCTCTATCTTCGCCTGTCTGTCTCTGGGACTCTGTGCGCCGCCCAATAGCGACCTTTCCGTCGCGCAATTCCTGAAACAACACCTCACCCTCTCTGTCTGTCTGCCTATCTGTCTGTCGGTCTGGCTGTCTGTCTCACCCACCTCCTTCTCACACACGAAACGCACTGCTTTTGCGCCAGTTTGGCAATTTCACAAATTTTTTGGTTTCACTAATAGACAAAAGTGTTTCGCAATTGGCAAACGTCGTTTTTCCCAGTTTTGTGGCTGCGGACTGTTTGGCAGTTTTCGCTACTATGAAAACCTGTGCAAATGTAAAACACAGCCTCTCCCCTGTTTTTCGATTCAACAGGTTTGGACTTCGACAAAAAATGGGCAAATCAAGCAAACCCTCCAAGTCAGAGCAGTCAGCAGCAGCTCGCACACGGCACCCACAAGTCAACCCACCAAGGCCGACGAAAATGGAGGGAGAGTATCTCTTGGTGTCCCTGACGCCTCATCAGTTGGAACATCATCAGCCGCAAGCAGCACCACAGCCTCCAGACATTGCTCCCAAAGCCTCAGCAGCAGCAGTGAAGAATGCAGCTGCAGCTGCAACAGTGACTCCAACAGCGATCCAAGAATTGGAAGTGGGTTGCCAGCAAGTCTGGTTCCTTCAAGTGGACTGTCGTTCTTGAAGCTGCCCTTGCAGAGGCATATATTCAGCTTCCAAACCATACTGCTGACAACAAACTCAAGATATCCAAGTGGACAATCGTGCTATTGATGTTCAACCAGGGACTTGGGCAGAATGCGTCTGTGAAGCAGCTAATCAGCAAGTGGTACAGAGTAGGTTGAGCGTGAAAATGCCCAACCAGCCTGTTTGACTCAAGACTCAGATCACATCAGACTTTGATGCGTTGAAGAAATTGCAAAGTAGCGATGGTGGATCCAGCTGGGGATGGGATGATGTGGAAGAGATGTTGGTCCAGCCCAGCAAAGTCGCTTGTTGGCGCACTTGGAATGGAAAGCCGGTTGTGCTGACCTTTGCTTTGTCAGACAACGATGAGTGCGGCATGGCAGTCTGAAGCCTCAACACCCTCGCTGATGTGGACCCAGCCACCGTTAACCAAACTTTGCTGCTTTGCGGTTGATGCTTGTACCGCCTGTGTCTTCAACAATATTCACCATTCTATTCATCTTACATGGCTGTTGAGCGAGCTCAACCAGAAAACTAATTAGCACGTGGACACCCAATGGCCCAAAAATATCAAATAAAGCTGGGTTTTCATTGAGACATCAGCTTCTGTCTGTCAATCAGATGATGGCTTTTCGAGGTGTTTGATAGTCCTCCCACATCTTGTCCGTGAACTTGTCCTGAAATTCAGCAGCCTCACGGTACCTGGCTAAATTACTGGTTCTAGCTTTCTCATTTGCGGCTGCTGCGTCATGAGCACGCTGTTCATGACGTCAGTTCTGTTTTTGTTGCAATTCCTCCTGCACCTGACACTCGCCGATCTCAGCCAAATATTCTGCAATATTGTCATCATTTTCTCTCAGCCTACGAGCGTCCGGAGTTAAATAAAGAAAGCAGAACACGAAGTTACTACTCACTCAACATTTGCTGATCCCATTCCTTCAAGTGGTATCATACACCCCAATATGGAACAAGTGCGTCCATGCACAGGGGATAGCCAGCATCTGCTGGAAAGAATTTACGTGGCACTGATGGAAACAACGCAGATGGCGATGATGGTCCAGTGACCAAAACAGCCCTGCAACACCTGGCACCTGTGAAAAATTTGTGGCGCTTCTGCCTCTTGTTTACTTCCTCAGATTATTCATTTCTTTGTTTTTTCTTTTTTTTTCTTTTCTTTTTTCTCTCTCTCTTACGGCTCCATCCATCTTCTCTAGGTAAAACATAGGTGAGAGGACTCGATGGCGCGCGGAAAAAAACAAAACAAAGAGGCTCCAGGTAAGAAGAGAGACAGTTGTGGAGGGCAGACGACAGAGGGAGCAAGCGAGGAGAGCGGTTTCTCTTGGAGAAAGAAGAACGACGGCGGCGGCAGCGGCGATGACGGGGATCGACGCAACAACAGAAAAGAAAGGGAAGCAGAGGCGCACGGGAAACAGAGAGGGAGGGGTGGAAGGTGGTGGAGGAGAAAGTGGAGAGGGCGCAAGTGGCCGCCTTGGAGTTTCGAGCGCGCTAATCGAGATGGAGCTATCGAGGACCGCGGCCGGAAAAGAATAACAGAAGGAAAAAGAAATTCTGGGCGACAGTAACACACCGCCACCACCTCCTTACAATTCCCCTTGATACCCTCAGAAAGCAGCCAGCACGGCCTGGGCGACCTTCTTGCCGACGGCCTGCCCCTCGCTGCCGGCAAATGCAAAGTGGATGCCGCCCAGCACGCGCGACCTCGCGTTCTCGTCGCTTAGCGCGTCCAGCGAATTGTACGTCCGCGTCAGCACCCCGACCGAGTCCGTCGTCACATTGATGCTGTACGTCACCGACACGGCGTCCGTCCCCAGCAGCGCCTGCAGCACCGTGACCGCCGCGCGCCCCGCCGTCGCGTGGTTCGAGGGATAGTCCTGGTGGTCCGGCGTCGCAATCAGCGGCGTCCACCCGGCGTTGTACACGTTCACCCCGCCCGCCAAAAACGTCGCGTTCCGTCGGAACACCGACACCGGCCGCCACGTGTTGTACTCGTACTTGGTGTCCCACGCCGCGATCGACGCGTCCGCGATCGCAAAGTTCAGCGCCGCAAACAGCTTCGCCGTCTCGCGAACCCCAAACGCCCCCGCCGCACCCGTCCCGGACCCCACCAGCAGCCGCGCGAGCTTGTTGAACCGCGTCGGCGTCGGCTCCAGCCAAAAGTACGCCGTCTGCGTCTCGTACGATGTGCGGTTCGCCTGCGCCCCGGCAACCCCGACCGAGTTGACTTCCTGCACGGCCGTGAGGTATGCCGTCGAGTTGATCGCCGGCGGCGGCGGCGCGCGGAATGCGGAGATCGGCGACGGTGAGCACGAAGGGAGTGATGTACCGCCCGTTGGGCGAAACCGGCGGCCACAGGTACGACGGCGGCGTCGCGACGTAAACGCCAATCGGCCCCGTCGTGTTCGTCCCCGTCGTGTTGTATGGAACGTACGCGCTGTACCCGTCCTCGTCGCGGTCCTGTTATTCAACGAAAGCAAAAAAAAGGTAAGCCCCGAATCAAGGCAACACCTCCCACCCTCAAACTCACCGTCACAAAGTTCCTCGCGGCCTTGACCCCAATCTTCTTCCCCTTCTCGACGACCTCCGCCGCCGTCGCCGCGTCCAGCCCCGCCGTCGCAGCGCCCAGCCACGCGACGAGCGCCGCGTCGTACCCGCGCTGCGCGTTCGGAAACACCCGGCTCAGCGCCCCGTGCGCCGCGTACGACACCGCCGCGCCTTCAAACACGCTGAACGGCTGCTTCCCGTGCGGGCTCGCGGACTCGGCGGCTTCCACCGCCGCGTGGATCGCCCCGTGGATCAGGGCGTAGTTGCGCGCGAGGAGCGGCGAGGACGCGGACGGCGTCGGCGTCGTTACCGCGCTGACGATTTGGTCGGCCCCTATTGAGAAAGGGGGTTTAGACGTTAAGCGAGAGGGTGGATCAGGGGGGGAGGGGGGGGGGTAAGGGGTGTATTTCCGCTCACAGTAGAGAATTGGGTTCGGGGCGTCTGCGGCCGCGCCAGGGGCCGTGGTGAGCACGCCGGCGGAGGCGGCAATGGCGGCGGCGGCGGCGACGGCGACGGCCGAGGCCAGGCGGGGACGACGCCGTCCCGCCGTGGCGCTGCTGGTGTCGGTGGGATGCATTTGGTTTGTAGTGTTGTTTTTTTTCCTCGGTTTTTGTTCTTGCTTGCGGGTAAGAGGTTGCTGAAAGAAAGAGGAGCTGGTTGTTGGATGCGGAGGGAGTGAGGGAATGGGCTTGAGATTTATAGGAAGGACGGCCCATACAGAGAACAATTTTGGGAAGACTGGGATCGGGAGAGCTGCGCACATCATACACACACACACACACACTCTCTCTCTCTCTCTCTCTCTCTCTCTCTCTCTCACTCTCTGTCTCCTTCTCTGTCCCTCTCCCCCCTTCTCTGTCACTCAGGTCACTCTCCCCATCTGCGATCCTCTTCGTCCGCATGGCGCGTCCATTGCGACCGCTGTAATCACACCTTGGTGGTTTTTTCCTGTTTTTGTTTTGTATTTGGTTAGGCCTGGGCACGCACGCGGGAGGCCCAATATGTGAGGACAGCACAACACTGCACTACTGGAAGCCCTTTCAATCCCATCTGTGTGTGTCTGTGAGTGGAGACGGGAAAGTGCAGGAAATAATAGTGAATGGCGCGGTAATCACGCAATCTAAAAACCAAGACCAAACGCGGAAATTTTTTGATAAAATAAATATCTATTTACATTACGAATAAATTTCCTTTTCCTGGCTGCTGCGCCTTGATTCCCGCCAACCCCAAAAAAAAAAAAAAAAAAAAATTCATGCTGCACACAGCAGAAATCGGATCGGGTTAGGTCGAGGGCCCAAACGCACACAGACTTTCTCTCTCTCTCTGTCTCTCTCGCTCTCTCTCTCCCTCTCTTGTATTTACTTTGTCTCACCTACGCCATTTTCCAGCTCCAGGCCGGTGACGGTGTAATTGCGCGTGCGTGTTAGCGTGGGCGAGCTCAGACGGAACCTGCATGTGTGGGCTGACCCTTGCCAGGAGGGGGCGAAGAACCCACACACTTTCACACGGTGCTTGACCTTCGTTCCCCATCGCTCTTTTCGCAAAACTCATTAAAGCACACACTCGTTCTGTTCAGATTCCTCTTGAAGCTCTGGTCGGTCTAATTACGCTCGAAGACACACGCGCAAAAAAAAAGGCCCTCGATTTCTTCTTCTTTATTGCGGTCTGTATTGGCTGGCCGTTCTCCGTTTTTACTCTATTTATTTGATTTTCAGCTCACGCAAACCAAACGAAAAAAGCAATGCGGCGCCGTTGGGGTTTATGTGTAAGTGTGAGTTGAATGCGTTGCGCGAGAGCGTGAGAAGAGCCCCGAATTCCGCTTCACCCACTAACTCTCTCAAATGCCCCTCTCATTATCTCACCAGCGCGTCCGATAATGTCCAACGTGTCTTTGACACCTCTTCAAAGATGTCCAGGACAACGCCGTTCTCCTTCTTGTTGGCCTAGGCGGCTTCGATCTTCCTTCGCCAGGACGCGGCGAGCAGGCCGGCGTCATTTGCGTGCTCCTTGACCCGGAAGGAGGGGTTCAGCAGGGCGCGCTGGCGCTTGTAGGCGGCGCCGACGGAGCTGAGGAGGCTCTCGCCACTATCCTATGTGCAAAGGAAAGAATGTTGGTGACGAGTCCCCAGGCCCAGTGGAAAAAAGGTCTCGAAGCGATCTTGCAGTGGGAGGGGGAACGGGCAAGAAGAGGGAGCGGGAGGGGAGATTCACCGTGGGTGGGGGGCAACTCACTCTTTGATAAGGTCCGACTTGCTGTGGAGATGCGCGTGCGTGCCGTAGATCCTCCTCAGCGCTGCGGGATCGGTGACGAGAAGGACAGGCGTATTGAGCAGTGCGCGAAATACGACGACTCCGCCGTACTGGTTGGCCCAGCGGAGAAGGAGCAAGCCGGCTTCTTCCTCCTCGCGAGCTCGGGGATGTTGCCCTTCAGCGTCCAGGGACCGCAGGAAGTCTTGCGGAGAGGGGAGAGTGGAATGGCTTGATGTCGACCCTACACGCTTAGCGCCAAGGGGGTGCGAGTACCGGTAGAGGCGATTGCCAGCGCTTGTTCCGGGCAGGACCTGTCCGCACCGAGAAGGGAGGCCAGAAATTCTTGATGGAATTGGCGACGGCGGCGCCGAGGCAAGCGGTGACCGACGAGGAAGCTATGCTGCTGCTGGCTACTGTCAACATTTTGAAGAGGTGCGGATTTGCTTGCTTACGAGGCGGCTACTGAACTGTCTGGTTTTTAACTTATGATAGTTTCTTTTTTCTTTTTCGGTGGTAGTGTTTTAAGAAAAAAAACTCACAGGCGGGTGGTTTGCGGGGAGTTGTTGTGTGGGCGCACAACCCTCCAATTTAAAGTTTGCTCGCGCGCGAGATGAGCCAAGCAGCTGTGGACGCCGTTGATTGTGTTCCGTTTAGGCCTGCTGTCTTCGTGGTATGGGGACCCCGGTGAGGGTTTACCCTTTTTTTTTTTTTTTTTTTTTTTTTTTTTTTTTTCATTGTTCCAGCCCCAGAGGGGCTGGCAGGAAGAGAAAGAGCCATCAACAGTGTACTGTAATGGACTACATCCAGGTGTCACCTCAGTAAACCCACCCCATGCGCTACAGACTTACAGGGTCATCAGGCATCTCCACTGCACATAAAGGCCAATGACCAAAGGAGAAGGGAAAACACAGAATCAAGAAAATAGAGAAGTGAGTCTGAAGGAGTCAGTGTAGGAGAGGGGAACAGCTGTGAAAATTCAGAGGTTGGGATAAGTCAGATTAGGCTACGGCCCATGTCAAGATTGAGAGGGGCAACAATGGGCTCAGTGAACGTCGGGGGCTCAGCAGGAGATAGGTGACGAGTGGCTCTTGCTTGTTGGCATGAGGGAAGTTGTATTGTGTGGTGAAGCCAGATAATGCCAAGAAGCCTTGGTCCACCAAAGCCAGATGCCTGGGCAAGTGTCAATGGAGTGCCGGCGACTACATGTGGTTCAGCGAGGTTGAGAGGGTTGTGAAGAGCTGTTGTGAGTTCTGTGGGATGATGGAGTGGGAGGAATGGAAGAGTTGGTGTTTGGAGAAGACAGTGGGTGAGAGGCTGCAGAACGAGGGTGAGGGGCCTGGGAATTCGGTGGAGGGGATCTGCAGGGCTTGGAGCGCTTGTCAGAGGGCTTGATGGACTTTGACTTCTCCCAAGAGATAGTGTTGTTGCAACAGGGAATCCAAATAAGTCAATGGGCATCAAGAAGGAGCTGATGGAAGCAGTGACAAGGGTTTTAAGGACAGAGGCAGCAGGGTTATCACATGAGAATAAGGAGTCATAAAAGGATTGAGGGATGAAGTCACGAAGGAGGGAGGAAAAATTGATACAAGATTGATGATCAAAGAGAAATTCAGGGCGGGAGAGTAAATGGGATGGGCTTGGGGAGGAGAGTGACCATGAGGTGCAGGAGGAGCAGAGGACGAAAGAGTTTCAGCAAAGGTGTTGCAAATCTTGGTAATGGCGTCAGCAGCTGCAGGGCATTGCCAGACATGCTCTGTGGCTTCCAAAGTGTGGTGGCATCCATGACACAGCCCATCAGGGTAGACATGAGGGTGTTGTTGGTATAGAACTTTTTGGGTGGGCAAAGTGTTGCTGAGGATTTGAAGTTGATACTTGCGACGAGCAGAGCCAGGGAGGGTGCCAAAGATGGAAGAGGGTTAATTCCAGAGTGGAGAACAAGAAACGTGGCTTCCCAATGAACTGGGTCGGGGTTGTGGGTGATGTGGGCAAAGGCTGAGGTGTTCAGAAGTGCAAAATGGTGAGAGAGATATGTGAGGAGTCGCAGTTGTTGTCCAAGTTGGCCCAAGACTGGGGTATTTGAGATGAAGGCAGTGGCTGGGAGGATCTGTTGTGAGAGGATTGGTAACAAAGTTGGGTTGGAAGTCAAGGGTACAGATGATGCCAGCTTGTCTGCTCACTCGTTGCCAGCGTCGCCGTTGTGTCCACGAACCCAGGAAACTTGTGGAGGGGGGCCAATCCAGGACTGTAGAGTGGCTGCAACGCATGCCCAAAGGGTGGGGTGGGAAGTGGTGTGCAAAAGACGATGGAGGGAATCAGAGAGAGGAGGTGTGTTGAGCTCACTGTGCAGATGGGGACTAAAGGAGTTTGAGGGAATGAGTTTTGTGAGACTATACTCACTCCTTTGACCCTGGGATCTGGGCCCTAGAGTGAGGGAAAGCAAATAATAGGCTAAAACTAACTTTATTGGGCTGTTGTCTATGGGATGTTTCAACCTGACTACTTGCCTAGTCCACGAAGTATCCCTACTGATCTGTCTAACAGTGGTCTCAAACACAAGAATGAACATTCAGAGGGGCAATCCTCTGAAGGATCGGTGCCAGAGCACCGATTACTCACGTGGCTGCAGGCCGATGCGAGGGGAAACGGAAGGGCACTCCCGAGGGTGCAACACAACCGCAGAATAAAGAGAGAGAAGAGGGAAACAGGGGTTTTTATCTCAGGAACCTAATCTCAAATACAACAGGAGCGGTTAATAGTGACAGGTCGGCAGGGCACGACCTGGCGCCCCTCATCGTCGACTATGTAGGGGTCAGAAGGTCGCCAGCAGGGAACTCGCACGCAGAAACACCTGTGATCGTACACGCACCCTGCCAGGCTGCATCAGCACGATCACTCGACCAACTGGCTTTATCGCATCGCACTCGTACTCACACATCTCACACTCACAGCAATAGGACCAAGGCAGGCACTTGTAGATCAAACTCTCAGGTGTCAGGGGCTGCACCAAGCGCAGCCACCAACACCCTCACAGGGACAGGAAGGTTGGGGACGACGACGCCGTCGTTGTCGCCACCACCACCACCATTGTCGCAGCGGGCGGGTGCCATGATCCTCACTCCAACGCAGAGCCAGCAGTCACACAGTCGGTGGTGGAGCCAGCTGCATTCCCCACCCGCGGTCCCTTGAGAGGAGCCCCCGAAGGGACCATGTACTCACCTGGGTGCGTACCACCTCTACGATCAAGAACGCAAAGAACAGGGTCCCAAAAGATACTCCAATCAAGGGGTCCCTCAAGGGAGCCTTGCTGAATCATAGTGCCAATGGGAAGGGAGGGGATGGGCCAACAGCTGTGATGACAGAGGAGCGAAAACGATGTTGGGAATTGACACACATGTGAACATAAGAAGAGGGGAGGTAAAAACGTTCCCAGGAGGCAATGAGGCCAGCAACAGGGGCACTGTCAAAAGCTTTCTTAATGTCGTTTAAGAGAAGGTATAAGGGCTGTTTAGTGGAATGGGCAAGGTCAAGGGCATAGCGTACAAGGTGGAGAGGCGGGGATTTACTTGCTTACGAGGCGGCTACTGTACTGTCTGGTTTTAACTTATGATAGTTTTTTTTTTCCCCCCTTTTTTCAGGGTTAGGGTTTTTTTTGCGAGTGGCAGAGCTTTCATTGATTGAAAGATGATGGGGGTGTGATTTGGAGCAGTTTCAACGATGCCCCACCTTCCTTTCTTTATTCTGAGCCCGCGCAGCGGGGGAGGATTTAATTCTACACGTGATTTTTGATTAGTGAATTAGGGGAACCAATCATTAATTCGCTTAGGGGTTTTGTCAGAAATGTTTAGAAAACAGGAAAGGACAAAAAAAAAAGAGGAAAAAAAAAGCAGACAAATAGAAAAAAAAGCAAAAAAAGAGTAGAAAAATAGAAAAAAGGAGAAAAGATCGAAAAAAAAAAGTAAACTTACAACAACAGCAAGCCCACAACTCGTTGTCGTCGTCTGCTGTCAGTGTCTGCTGTCGTCGTCTGCAGCTGCCGCCATCACCACCACCACCGCTGTCAGATCCCAACACAGCCTGCTGTCCCTGAATCGCAGGCTGCTGCTGCTGCTGCTGGCTAATATTCGTGCATGTGAGTGAGTGAGTGAGTGAGTGTGTGTGTGTGTGTGTGTGTGGTGTTTGTGCAGTAAATTTTTGTATTTAGTCTGTAGGCCTAATGGATACTGCTATTCAGAGAGGCAGGGTGGGTGTAGATTGGATTCCCTTGCTCTGCGTGTGAGAGCACTCACATAATTTTTGAAGAATTTCTGGAAAGGTCACTGCAAAAATTGTTCTCAGGAGAAATGATCCATTTATGAATCCACATTGTCCTCAACAGCTTCACCATTGGAGAGGAAATGTGGACCTCCAAATTATTATTGATGTGAGGGCTGCGTTTGAATATATGGTCAAGTATGCATCCAAGGCTGAAAAGTGCAGCAGAAACATCAACAGCACATTCAATGCAGTTGTTCAAAGAGCAGGAGATGATAAAGACCCCTCTACTGTTCTTCGCTCCATAATGCTGCAAACACTGGAGCGCAGGGACATTGGTGGAGGTGAAACATTCAGACTTCTTTCTGGAGGCCAGCACGTCAGCTGCTCATTGGAGTTTGTCCATATCAGCATCAACTTTGACTCCGAGCGATTTGATGTGATGAGGCAAGCTGCTGATGCCCCTGCTGAAATCACTGCTGCAGACTCAACATTGCTCAAACTGTACATGAAAAGAGATACGAATGTTCTGTATGCCAACATGATCTTGTTAGATTTTTGCATTGGGCATAAGGTCAAGAAAGGAGCTCTTGATGAAAGAAGTAGTGAGAGCTCTCAGAAAGTAGTTGTTGTGTTTACTCCAAAACATCAGCCAAGCAAGGACGGAACTGATGCTCAGAAGAAATACTGCTGGCAACAACTAGCCAAGTACAAGCCATGGCATGAAGCATCTTTTCAGCAGCTCAGAAACTTGGAAGGAGCTGAAGAGGACTGGAAGAATTTCCTTTTGCACTGCAGCAATGTCCTGAAGCGAATTTGTGAAATGGACCATTTCCTGGCAGCTGAATTGAAAAAAATGCGTGACAACCAGAATGAAGCTGCAAGACAGGGAAGAGATGTTATGGCAATGGAGGAAATGGATTTGGTCAGGGAAATGTGGATGAATGCTGCAGATGAGCTTCCACGGGCAGATGTGCAACAAAACACACAGTCTGACAGACTTGGATTGGACCTACCATTGGCAGCAAACTATGACTGGAGTATCCATCGTTTGAGGTATTCAGAGGAGAAACTTAAGGAGGGCATCAAATTTGTTGAAAAAAACAAGCAAGCACTGGGAGATGGCCCTGAAGGTGCAGAGGCTCCTTATGTCAGCCCAGAGAGTCTGGATCCTATCCAACGGCAGGTTTTTGATCACATATTGAATGAAATGAGGGATCAATGTGAGGACGACAGGCTGTTGAGCCTGCGACCTCAAATAAAAAGAGTATACCATGCTTTTTTTTAACTGATAACTTGTGAGGATTATCAATTTGACTTGACCAAACAACGTTTCACGAAAGTGACGTAACACGGCTGGACCCCATTTCTTATTATTTTCATGGGTTATTATTGTCCCTGCAAGCTGAACCACTGAGATTTGGACTGTCTCTTAGCCGCGGCATGTATATTATTCATGGGCCGAATGGGTCAGGCCGCTCTGCACTACTGGCCAGAGGCCCTCTAGCTCAGTGGTGTAGAGAGGCCTCATGAAAGGGTATGAGACCATAGGGTTTTTTCTCCTTTCTTTGTTGATGATTTTTACTTATTTTTTCAATCAGTAGTTTATCCTGTTTTTCCTGTTTTTACTGTTTTATCTTTTAATTATTTGTTTGTTTGTTGTCTCTGTGTGTGTCTCTCTTTTCTTTTGTGGCTGTGAGTGACT
Source organism: Zopfochytrium polystomum (assembly GCA_025765615.1). Lineage (NCBI taxonomy): Eukaryota > Fungi > Chytridiomycota > Chytridiomycetes > Chytridiales > Chytridiaceae > Zopfochytrium > Zopfochytrium polystomum. The sequence continues at coordinate 221,930 of JAIVFJ010000064.1, forward strand.
GTCTTCCTCTTTGCACCAACCAGCTCTCCCCATCTCCTCCATCTTTCTTGGCAGCTGATGCCAAGAAATGCTCCATGATGTTCTGAGCTGTCTTCCTTGTTTGATGGCTCAGCCCCATTGTTTAGTGACTCACTCCTCCTCTCTCTTCTTTGTTGTTTTATTTATTGTTTTGTTCTTTTGTATATGTTTTCCCTTCTTTTCCCCTCCTTCTTCCTTCACCCTGCTGATTCCAACCCTCTCCTATTTAAGCAGCCCACCCCCATTCTTGTTGCCCCTTAGAACCTGTACCTGAAGTCTTCTTGCCTTCCCTTATTCCTTCTCTGACTGTGTGTATGAGCTGGGGGTGGCAGTCCCCTGGTGTGTGACAGGAGAATTGGTTCTCTTGGCCATTTATGGCAGTGTGCTGGGTTCAAGTCCCAGTGCACCTCACCATTCTGCATACTGTTTAGGCTGGTCTGGGGTAGAAGCTACTTGATGATGGAAGGTGGGAGGGTAAAACTGTGGTAGTGCCTCGCCGGTTCCTGTCAATACATCGCTTCAAATCCAGGTCTCTCAAGGTGATATGAATGAGTTGGCTGGTCAGGTATTATGTGGTGGTATGGTCTCTCTGGTATTCCTCCCTGTCCCTGGTGATGGTTCCTTTGGCCTTTGGTGGGCCTGGTTCACTGGGTTCAGACCCTCTTCCTTTCATGCTAATACCTGTGGTTGTCTTTGGTGTCTTCCTTGTGTGTGGGAGTGGGTATTGACCTTCCTTGCTTCTAAGACAGGTTATCCTCTCTGGCTTGGTGAGGCAGAAGTCTGTCTCCTGGCAGGATGAAGCAAGAAGAGTCCCACTGTCTCCCACCCTGGTTGCACCCTCTTCCTTGGATTGAGTTGGAACACTCTCCTTGGAGTGAGACAAGTTGTGTCTGGTTCTGTTAAGTGGAAAACAGTTCTGATTTGGTTCAACAGGCACCTCTGCACACTAACTGTTCCTTGTGTCTGCCCTTCGTCTCTCCAACCCCCTCCAACTCAGGGTTTGACTTGTTGTTTATTTCTTTTGTTGTTTCTTTTAATGGGTTGTAGTGGCTTGTCACTCCCCTTACTGATTCAGTCGGTCTTACCGATTCAGTCGGTTCTGTCTCTGGTCTAACTTGGCTTTTTGGCCTTGTGCCCCAGATGAAACCCTTCTGTGTCTTGCACCAGAGGATTATGCTTTCTTTTGTGATTGTGTCTGTTTCATGCTTTGGTGTGAGAAACCCCTCTTTTGTGTTAGAGATTTATTTGTGTTTTTCTTAGGCTTTTTAAGACTCCAAATACACTTTCCTGTCTAGTGCCCCTAGACACCCTCCTTTTAACCCTTTGCCCCTTTTCATTAGCAGGATTGGTATTTAGGTCCATGCTCTAGTTTCCACCTATAGCCCTAGGTGAGGAGTTAGAGAGCACAGTCTCACATCAAAATCAGTCCCTCTTTATACTGAATGGCACAGCAGGCACTGGGAAGTCCCATGTAATCAATGCTCTGTCCAGCAGCTTTTTGCAAAATGAAGTTGTTCGTGCAGCCTTCACAGCTAAAGCTGCGTTTGCCATTGGAGAAACAACTTTACACTCTCTATTGAAGCTTGATGTACGTGGATCAAAGAGGGGTGGCTTGATCTCAGGAAAACAGCTTTGAAATCTTCAGCAGGTTTTTTGCAATGTGAGGATGCTCATTGTGGATGAATACTCAATGGTCAGCTGTGAAATCATGGGCAAGATGGACTCACGCTTGAGGCAGGCATTTGTTAAGCCAGATGTGCCATTCAGGGGCCTTTCTATCCTGTTGGTAGGAGACTTGGCTCAGATACCTCCAGTTGGAGGTACTCCGTTATTTAATGGCACGAGTGCAAAAACAGACCAAGGAAAGGCTGGTTATCATTCCTATAAACTTTTCAACAAGACTGCGCGCCTCACAACAATCCATCGTCAGCAGGTTGTTGGCCATGACCCGAACCAAGCAACTTTTGTTGACCTCTTGAGGGCATTGCGCAATGGCATCATGACAAAAGATCACTGGAGATTTCTTATGAACAACTGCAGTTATGAAAGGGCTGGTGCACGTGAGATTTACCAAAACCAATTTCGGGATTCAGTGCACTTATTCTTCACAAACTCTGCAGTTGAGGAGCATAACCGCGCCCAGCTGCAGCAGCTTCGCTCTCCAATTGTTCAGGTAACTGCACTCAATAATCCTGAAGATGCAAGAAGTAAGGATTCCAAGGACTTTCAAAACTTGGAGAACTTCATTTACATTGCCATTGGGGCAAGGATTGCCCTAACATCAAATATGTGGAAGTGTGTTGGGCTTACAAATGGTGCACTTGGTACTGTCCAAGATATAGTTTTTGGATCTGACAATGCTGTTTGTGGTGGTTGAAATGGACCAATATGCTGCTCCTGGTCCCTCTTTTGACGACAGTGTTGAGGGACATGAGAAATATGTGGCTCTCTCCGATATCAGTTGATGGCACTAATGGAGGAACACGTACAGTTGCCCTTGAGGCTGGCTTATGCGATGACAATTCACAAGAGTCAAGGGCAAACACTTATGTTGACATTGGCTCCAAAGAACAAACAACTGGGCTCACGTTTGTGGCTCTGTCACGTGTGAAAAACGTGGCTGGCCTCATGGTGAAGGGTTTTCTGTATGACAGGATGTCATCACTCTGGGAGAGGCCAGGGTTCCAAAAAAGGTTGGCAGAAGATCAAAGATTGGATACTCTTTCTATCTTGCTGGATCAATAATTGCATCGGCAATGCAGAAGTTGCAAAAATAAAGTTTAACCAAGTTTAATCCAGCTCCCCTCTGGGGTGCTGGATTACAAATATCCTCGCGGGCGAGGTGGTAAGGCGTAGCCTTCCCATATCTTATATTCTCTCGTTTGGTGGAAAAATTGCATGGAAACATGGTCATGAGGGAAAACGCACGTAATTATGACCCTGCGTCAAAGCTTTGTCACTAAATACAGCGGAAGATCACGCTGGTCAAGCAGACGTTGGAGTCGAGCGGCGGAGGAAAGGAGCGGAACAGGGTGGTGTTGAGGACGGCGGCGCTGGCAGTGACGGAAGCTAAGATGAATGATGGGATCTATTTGAACAAGCTGCTCGTGAGCAACAACGTCACTGCGTTCTACATGATGAACGGATCGGTTGGAGTATGGGTATGACTCTCGAGCGGGCAGGCGGAAAGAAGCTTCTGATCGAGGTGTCATGGAACGGAGGCGGCTCCACCTGCCGGCCACGCTCTCGCGAAGTACCTGTTCCTCGCCACAACAGTAGGCCAGTAGAGTACGACGTACGGGCGACCACGGTTCAGCAAGAGCTCTTCCGGGTGACGAAAGCGTCGAACTACAGCCGCGGCATGGTTTGGTTGGGGGACTTGTTGACGCCGAACGGCACTCAGACCCAGTCGTTTGACGACATTTTCGTGCCGTGGGTGGAGGCGGTGCGCGGCGGCGTGGGCGGAAGGTACAGCAACAAGTTTCAGCTGGATTGCAGCGATGCGTTGGCGCCCAAGGTGCTGAACGCGACGCTGTTTCCTCAGCTGCGAAATGGGTGGGACGCCACCAGTGTTGTGTTTGTGAGCAACGGGCTGTGTCTGTCGTCGTGTGCGATCGTCAATTCGGTTCTGCCGGTTGCTGAGTGTCGCTGGGCCAATTTTTATTTTGGTTTGCGAAGTTATAAGAGAAATAATGTGCTGGATTACCGATGTCCAGGCAGGGCGAGGTTTAAGACTTTGCCTTCACATATTTAACAGTGTTTTGGAAAAAGACTTCCAGGCGAGTGGTGTGTGGAGAGTCGTATGAGAGCCCATCCCTAAATTTAAGGGGTTTTCGAACGCGATAACCCAAGCAGCGGAGGAAGCCTCAACCCACTCCCATTCACACATTCTACTAATTTTCCGAAAATAAATTGTTGGCAAAACTGAACACACACTCAAAGATGCCAAGCCGCTGCGGAGTCGTTTCAGGTTTACCACAACTCTCGAGCGTCTTGAGCTCCATCCCGATGTTGCCGACGTTTATCGCCGATGAGGAGGATGAGTAGAACGCGGACATCCTGAAGGTAAGGAAAGAAGTTTTCTAGTTCCACTGCTTATTTTGATGCACATTCGAATTATTATTATACTTTCTTTTTGAATTCAACTTCATGGAATACAGGTCGCTGCAACTTGGGGGAGGTTGGGCATTTTGGGAATGAGCACAGGCAGTTTGATAAAAGGAAGAGTGGGCCTCCACATCGCAGCTGCACCATTAGCAGGCAGTTTTCTCCCACTTTCCCGCCATCCACACAGCAACGAGAATTTAGCGGCGCGGCGTAACACGGAGGTGCACCAACGGCTTCATGGTCGCCAGCAATTCGTGGGAAGGTGGGATGCCCGGGACGGTTGCAAATGAAAACTGGTGGATCAGGACCGTCAGCAAGATTTTCAGCTCGGTTGTGGCGAAACGGGCGCCGATGCAGTTTCTGGTGGAGGAGTGGAAGGTGGTGGTAGGGGAGGAGGCGTACTGTTAGTTTGCCATGTTGCGGATGGGTGAGGGGGTGGTTTTTGTGCTATTGCTCCCAAACAGCAGGCTGGTGCGGTCGGAGGGGAGTGGTATTCTTGTTCTTTGCACGTGCCAAACACGCACCTGGGTCCAAGGCTGAAGGGCATAAACGCGCCAAAGGCCCTCGCTTCCGATTTTGCGGGCTTGTCGCTATCGACAGCGCCAGTTTCGGCAGCGTTGGCTACCGGGCAAACCTTCTCCGGGCTTCCGGCCGCCGCGTCCGCGGTGAGCCACCTGTCCGGGTTGAAACAGTCCGCGTCCTCGCCCCACAGCGACTTCAACCTGTGCATCACGATTGGCGGAGTGATGATGGTCGTGCCCTTCGGCACTTTGAACCCCAGCAGCTCGTCGTCCGCCATGTTGGACCTGTAGAGGAACGGAACCGTCGGGATGAACCGCAGAGTTTCCTTCACGACCGCGTCCGTGTACTGGAGGGAGTTTGCGAGGTCATACGAGAGGAGGAGCGGGTCCAGCTTGGGCAGCGCGGCGGTGATCTCGGCGTGGAGGCGAGCCTGCACGTCTGGGTGCTCGGCGAGGTGGAGAAGCGCCCAGGTCAAAGTGGTGCTGGTGGTTTCGTGGCCGGCGAGTACAAATGTGAGGATCTACGGGGAAACGAAACGGTGAGGGTTCTCTTCTTACACAATGAGGGTTGGGAAAAGAAAACTTGCTTCCCAGACAGCTCGACTCCCTCGCTACCCCGCCCCATACCTGATCCCTCAGCTCGTTTCTTGACATTTTCTCCGTGGCGTCCTGGTTTGCGCGGATCAGCGTACTCAGCAGATCCTTGCAGCCCCCTTTCTGAGAGCTCTTGACCCTGGCCTCGTAAATCTCATCGCACTTTTCCGCGAGGACCTTCCTGGCAGTCAGGTAGCGGCGGCGAGCGGCGGTCGGCAGGAGCTTCAAGATGGGAAACAGTGAACGGAGCGCGCTGAAGCCGACGAATGCGTTGAACGACATGATTTCCTGGAACGCGAGGTGCAGCTCGGACTTGTGGTCTTGGACCGCACGGAACTCGTAGCCGAAGGCTTTTTTTTTTTTGGGAGGGGGTTTGGAGGTTGGCAGGGAAGTGTAAGACACAGAGAACGTGAGTGCTCATTTAAACCCTGCAAACGCCCCTCTCATCATCTCACCAGCGCGTCCGATAATGTCCAACGTGCACTTTGACACCTCTTCAAAAATGTTCAGCACAACGCCGTTCTCCTTCTTGGAGGCCTCAGCGACTTCGACCTTGCTTCGCCACGACGTGGCGAGCTCAAGACCGGTGAGTGCAAAGGTCGGCGTCATTTCGGCGAGCTCCTTGACCCGGAAGGAAGGGTTCAGCATGGCGCGCTGCCGCTTGTGGACGGCGCCGACCGAGCTGATGAGGCTTTCGCCGACCAGCCTATGTGGAGTAAGAGTGTAAGAAAGGGTTGAAAAATAGGCACCTTCGGTTGGAGATGGTGATGGGCGGGGTGTGCACCGAGAAAGAAAAAGGCCAAGATTTTGAAGATTTTGCGGGAGGGCTGGATCCAGTGAGTGGAGGAGGAATGGGAGGGGGGGAGGGGGGATAATTTCGACGGGTGACTCACTCCTTGACGAGGTTCTGCGAAAACTTCGACCTCCTGTAGAGGTCCTGAGAGCCGTAGATCCTCCTCAGTGCAGCCGGGTCGGTGACGAGGAGGACGGGTGTATTGAACAAGGCGCGGAAGAGGACGATTCCGCCGTGGCGGTTGGCCCAGCGGAGGAAAGGCGCGCCGGCCTCCTCCCTCGCGAGCTCGGGGATGTTGCCCAGAAGCGTCAGGGGGTTGCTGGGGGGGCCGGGGATCTTGCGAAGCGGGGACAGCAGGAAGGGCTGGACGAAAACCTTGTAGATGATCCAGGTGGGCACGCCAAGAGCGAGCAGCGCGCGAGCGCCGGCTGCGACCGCCCTCCCTTGGTTCGGGGAGGCGCTGCCCTTGCCGAAAAGAGAGATCAGCCAGGACTGGAAGGCCTCCACAACGGCCGCGCCGAGACGAGAAATGACCAGGGAGGGAGCTATGTTGCTGCTGCTGACCGTCGACATTTTGAATGATTCGATTAATTTGGTTTGCGGCCGTTGTTTTTTTTCTTTCCAAGGATTGAAAGCTGGCAGAGTGGGGAGAGTTGTTTGGGTGGTGGTGTTTTGGGATGTGTCGGTGGCTGCCTCTCAATTTAAAGTTTTCTCAACGCGAAAAGCCAGTCAACGGAGGAGGCGTATAGAAGCTTTTGATTTTTCACAACGTCTTCGCGGCGGTTCACGGAACAAGTTGTTCCGTGGACTGGTCCGTCCGTTTTGATTGAACGGAGGTGTCAAATGTCGAACCATGAACCCAGCTAGACACAGGCAAACAACGGTGAGGATTTGTGGAACGAGACAATTATGAAGGTGCTTTTTTCGGTTGATGCTGGGACTGAGTTGATGTCCAGATAGAGTGACTCCGATTGCACGTGAAGGTGATCTTCTGCTTTCACAATCGTCGCCGACTTCGGTTACAATGGAGTTTATTGAACATTCAATAATTTACTTTGTTTTGTGGTTTGCCTCATCGGAGACTTATTTATCAGGACGTCGCTCGGCCAATCTGCCAATAACAAGCAAGGCCTGAATAAATCAAGGGCTTTTGTCGTCTAGCAACACTAATTTCCGGGGCTTCACGCGCAACTCTACCTCCCATCAATAACTAACTCCCCTTCCACCCCCCATCCCCCAAAAGCGCACTTCATTGGCCAGCACTCTGTGCTGGACACTGTCCTTTGTGGCCAGTGTCGTTGGGCTCACTGCGTTGAGGCGCTTCATTCTGTGCCTCCTGGTTGGAGTAAGAAGAATTGTACCAAGGAGAAAGCGGAAGTGAGGTTCCTCGCTTTGGGTGCCTGTCCCACCCACCCACCCATCAGCACTGCGCTCGAACCGAATGTCTTCACCGCTCACCTACCTAATCGCTTGTCAGCTTGTCAGAACAGCGGCGGCACACTGTTTCCTTTCGGGTGAGAAAGGGCGACGAAACTGAGTAACGACCAGATGACGTCAGCAAAACTAGGGAGGAAGCGGAAACCGAGGCGGTGGCACCCCACAAGACAATCCAATTCTTTTTGACAGGAGAGCCAGCAGCTGTCTTTGTCTTCCTTAATTGCTTTTCCCCTGACAAGTCACGCGATTGCAGTCTGTTTGTGGCAACACATTCGAAACTTTGCTCATTGTCACCGGTGCTGGGAAAACAACAAAGCGGGGGTTGGAAGGGCACCTCCACCTACCCCACCCTAACCCCTGCAAGCCTTCAAAATGTCGACGGTCGCCATCGGCACTGCCTCTTCATCATCATCGTCGGCCATCTCCCGTCTCGGAGCCGCCGTCGCGACCTCCATCGAAATCTGGCTGGCCTCGCTGTCCGGTGCGGCCCCAGCAGCCTCAGCCGATCGTGTGCGGGTGATCGTGGGTGCCGCCCGCGCCATTCTCGCGCTGGGCGCGCCCGCCTGGATCCTTTACAAAGTCTTCGTGCAGCCCTTCCTCCTCTCCCCGCTTCGCAAAATCCCGGGCCCCTCCAGCAACCCCCTGACGCTTCTGGGCAACATCCCGGAGCTCGCGAGGGAGGAAGCCGGCGCGCCTTTCCTTCGCTGGGCTACTCGCTACGGTGGAGTGGTTGTTTTCCGCGCACTCTTCAACACACCCGTCCTTCTCGTTACAGATCCTACCGCCCTGAGGAGGATCTACGGCACGCATGCCCATCTCTACAACAGGCCTGAGTTCATCACAAACCTCGTAAAAGAGTGAGCTGCATCCGCATTTGGCTTTCTCTCTTTCTCCAACAAGGCGTAATGTCTGTTTGCGCAACTTTACTCTCACCCCCCCACGCGCACCCACCCTCACACACACATACACACACACACACACACACACACATACAAACACCTTACACAGGTTGGTCGGCGAAAGCGTCCTCAGTGCCGTCGGTGCCACCCACAAGCGCCAGCGCGCCCTTCTGAACCCCTCCTTCCGCGTCAAGGAGCTGGCCGGAATGACTCCGACCTTTGCTCGGACCGGCTTCGAGCACGCCGCATCGTGGCGGCGCAAGATCGACGCCGCCGAGGCTGCTGTTGCCACTACCGCCACTTCGGGAGAGCAGAAGCAGATCGGTGTCGTGCTGGCCATCTTTGAAGAGGTGTCAAAGTGCACCCTGGATATCATCGGGCGCACCGGTCAGCACGAGACTGTGGCAACCTCTCAGTTCCTGACATTTGGCTCGCTCTCACACGCACACACACTCGCACCTTCATCCCCCGCCCCTCCCCAAACAAAAAACTCATCCGACAAAACAGCATTTGGTTACGAATTTCACTCGCTTCAAGGACAAGAGTCCGCACTGAATGTCGCGTTTCAAGAAATCATGAAGTACAACGCGTTTTCCGGCGTTGGCGCGCTCCGCGCCGTGTTCCCCTTCGTGAAGCTCTTGCCGTCCTCCGAGCGCCGAAGCTATGTGGCCGCGAAAAAGCTCCTCAAGGAAAAGTGCGACGAGATTTTCGAGGCTAGGGTCAAGAGCGTGGAGCAGGGTGACTGCAAGGATCTCCTTAGTATCCTGATTCGAGCCAACCAGGACGCTGAGGAAAAGATGTCGCGGAACGAGCTGCGAGATCAGGTTCCGTTGGCTGTTTCCTTTTTCCTCAATTTCTGGAACAACAGTGTTAACCTCTGTCGGGTTAATTCCCTGTATGAAAAACACCTACTCTCCCAACCCCCAGATCCTCACCTTTGTCCTCGCTGGTCACGAAACGACCAGCACTACACTGACCTGGGCGCTCCTGCACCTCGCCGACCACCCGGCCGTCCAGGCTCGCCTACACGCCGAAGTCGCCGCCGCAATCCACTCCCCGTCCCCCGACACCCTGTCGTACGACCTCGTAAACTCTCTTCGCTACACCGACGCTGTCGTCAAGGAGACTCTCCGCTTCATCCCCACTGTCCCCTTCAACTACAGATACGCCGACGAAGATGACATCCTTCAAGGATACGCGGTGCCGAAGGGCACCATCATACTCACCCCACCCATCGTCATGCACAGATTGAAATCCCTTTGGGGCGAGGATGCCGATAGTTTCAACCCGGACAGGTGGCCCGCCGCCGCCGCGAACGGCGATGATACGGCCGTTTCATCCGAGAGGGCGTTTGGCGCCTATATGCCTTTCAGCCTCGGCCCCAGGTGCAGATTTTGCCGTGAAGGTCAACCCCCACCCCCCACCCCCTCCCACCGTCCCGACCGTCTTCTATCTTGCCGCGTCACTCAACGCCCTTATCCTTTCTCCACAACCCCCGCCCAGAAATTGCATCGGCAGCCGCTTCGCCACGGTCGAGCTGAAAGTCCTTTTGGCGATCCTGATCCGCGAGTTCGAGTTCGCCCCCGTCCCGGATATGCCGCGTTCCCGTGAACTCCAAAACACGATGAAGCCGATCGTCCACCTCCGCGTCACGCCGCGGAGCCCGACTGTGATTGCGGCTTGAGCGAGGCCTTGCCGCGGGGGGGGGGGGGGGGGGGGGGGGGGGGCCGGTGGCTGAAACGAGGAATCTGCCTCAGTTTGGAAGAGAATTTGCCTCATGGTCGACAAAGGGAACATCGCTTGCAATGTATGACCGGTAGTGATTGTGACCGTTCGGTCCGCTAGGATAATAAAGCAACAATAGCTCTCGTTTGAGACGAAATTCTCTGACTGACTGCCTGATTCCGCCAAGTGCCGAGTTCCCTCGAATTGCTGCAGCTGCCGCTGACTGTTTGAATCGGCTTCGACAAACTGGACGACGAACTGACATGCGTCGTGAAATCGACGTGCTTCTCCTCTCGCCAGAAACATTAATTTAAAAACAATAGCTAGGTGTGGGTGATGACGCGATGCCTGTGTTGACAAAAAAAGCCACAATTAAGGCTGGCCGCCGGCATTCGGCGAGAAGAGTAAAATAGAGGTAGCCAAGAAGAGAAGCGCAAGCGCTCAATTCTATGAGTGAGATATTCGAATGAAGAACTTCCGGTGCGGGGACGTTGAGTTCAGCGGCACGTAGCCCATGAAGTAAATGTAGTCGTTCGACGCCGACGCCGCCGGGCTAAGGAAGTTCTTCTTGTTGGTCAATTGATTTACAAGTAATTTCCAGCTGCTGAACGAAGCGTATGCATCGATCAACAGCCCTCCATGCACCTCGACGTTTCGCGCTGTGCAGTCCAAGAAGGCTAAAAAGCGTTTGTCAGGAACCAAGACAGCAATACCGCTCAAACTCGCTGCCTGGTTCGACAGAAGTTGCGCTGACCCAGCCGGCCCAGTGGCGGTTCCCAGGCACAACCCAACCGCAGGAAGACCCTCCTTCGCAAGCTTCGACAATATTGAGGCGCTGATCGCGTTTTATGGTTGACGTTGAACATCAGGCGGACGGCATAGGAAAATGCAGGCAGAATTGTGTGTCACTCCGCTCATTGCGCTTAGTCGATGCTATAGACTTGTTTAGTATTGGAATTCCATTTGGTTACGCTGTTCACATGCGCTCTCTCGGCAGTAGCATGTTCTGCACTTTCTCCTTTGCACCAATTCTATTCGTTCTCTTATTCATCATAGCATTTCATTCTTTTATTCATCGTTACTCTTCATTCTCCTGTTCATCGTAGTCACCATCGACTTAATCTTCAAAGTGATCATTGTAAAATACCAGTGATAGACAATTTGGAGTCTCGTCACACTACCGTGCATTGGCAATTGAACTAGGAAGCAGGTCTTGTTGCTTTGGACAAAGTATGACGTCACTAGACTCAAGACATTCCCTTTACATCGGGAAACAACTGCATTTGGAAGGTCGCCGCTCTTGGCGAGCTGGAGAATACGGTGCGCAATTAAGAAAAGGCAGTTTGTGGAAGAAAAACAGAACGCAACGAGGGCGACTCTCGTTAACGTTGCTGGAATCTTACAATCGTCCTCATATTCAGCATAGTTATCGTCATCAATCTTATTTAAGAGTTCCTCGATGTAGTCCAATTCTAACCAAGTAAGCTGGACTCAACGACCCCCAGGCGTCGTTGCACATGGTGGGTGGATTGCGCCCAACTCTTCAAACACGGCCAGGAAGCGTTTGCACACAGCTCGCAAATGCTGAATGAATCTTCAATCTCCTTGTGGGTAGGGGCTTTGGGCGGCAAGCTCGCTCAACGACGAGTTCGGGAATCTGATCACCAGCATCTGAAGTGATGGGTGGCGATTGGAGTGTTGAAGCGGTGGGAAGGCGGCGGGTTTAGGCGGTTGGCGAGCGAGACAACTCTGAAGATCGACAGCACCAGCGCCTCGAATTTTGAAGTGCAAAACTGATGTAAGTTCTTGATGTGGTTAAGGCGAAAACAAGTGAAATGATGCAATTTCTCGATGTGGTTAAGGCGAAAACAAGTGAAAATCAAAGCGAAAGTCTGTCCAAATCGAGGCCGAAAAGTTTGCGGTAGATGTAAGGCTGTAAATACCCACCGAAATGACACCACGCTTCTGCACCATACAGAGGCGGTTCATCTCCACTTTCCCGAACTCCCCTCGCCCCCTACCCCCACGGCCCCCTCCCCTCCCCCCCTTAATCTTCCTCATCCCCGCAGCAGCGAATTTAGCGGCGGCGCGGCGTAACACGGAGGTGCACCAACGGCTTCATGGTCGCCAGCAATTCGTGGGAAGGTGGGATGCCAGGGACGGTTGCAAATGAAAACTGGTGGATCAGGACCGCCAGCAAGATTTTCAACTCGATTGTGGCGAAACGGGCGCCGATGCAGTTTCTGGTGGAGGAGTGGAAGGTGGTGGTGGGGGAGGAGGCGTGCTGTTAATTTTGCCCTGTTGCGGACGAGTGAGGGGGTGGTTTTTGTGCTGTTGCTTCCAAACAGCAGGCTGGTGCGGTCGGAGGGGAGTATTCTTGTTCTTTGCACGTGCCAAACACGCACCTGGGTCCAAGGCTGAAAGGCATAAACGCTCCAAAGGCCCTCGCTTCCGATTTTGCGGGCTTGTCGCTATCGACAGCGCCAGTTTCGGCAGCGTTGGCTACCGGGCAAACCTTCTCCGGGCTTCCGGCCGCCGCGTCCGCGGTGAGCCACCTGTCCGGGTTGAAACAGTCCGCGTCCTCGCCCCACAGCGACTTCAACCTGTGCATCACGATTGGCGGAGTGATGATGGTCGTGCCCTTCGGCACTTTGAACCCCAGCAGCTCGTCGTCCGCCATGTTGGACCTGTAGAGGAACGGAACCGTCGGGATGAACCGCAGAGTTTCCTTCACGACCGCGTCCGTGTACTGGAGGGAGTTTGCGAGGTCATACGAGAGGAGGAGCGGGTCCAGCTTGGGCAGCGCGGCGGTGATCTCGGCGTGGAGGCGAGCCTGCACGTCTGGGTGCTCGGCGAGGTGGAGAAGCGCCCAGGTCAAAGTGGTGCTGGTGGTTTCGTGGCCGGCGAGTACAAATGTGAGGATCTACGGGGAAACGAAACGGTGAGGGTTCTCTTCTTACACAATGAGGGTTGGGAAAAGAAAACTTGCTTCCAGGCAGCTCGACTCCCTCGCTACCCCGCCCCATACCTGATCCCTCAGCTCGTTTCTTGACATCTTCTCCGTGGCGTCCTGGTTTGCGCGGATCAGCGTACTCAGCAGATCCTTGCAGCCCCCTTTCTCAGAGCTCTTGACCCTGGCCTCGTAAATCTCATCGCACTTTTCCGCGAGGACCTTCCTGGCAGTCAGGTAGCGGCGGCGAGCGGCGGTCGGCAGGAGCTTCAAGATGGGAAACAGTGAACGGAGCGCGCTGAAGCCGACGAATGCATTGAACGTTATGATTTCCTGAAACGCGAGGTGCAGCTCGGACTTGTGGTCTTGAACCGCACGGAACTCGTAGCCGAAGCCTTGTTTTTTTGGGAGGGAGTTTGGAGGTTGGCAGGGAAGTGTAAGACACAGAGAACGTGAGTGCTCATTTAAACCCTGCAAACGCCGCTCTCATCTCACCAGCGCGTCCGATAATGTCCAACGTGCACTTTGACACCTCTTCAAAAATGTTCAGCACAACGCCGTTCTCCTTCTTGGAGGCCTCGGCGGCTTCGACTTTGCTTCGCCACGACGTGGCGAGCTCAAGACCGGTGAGTGCAAAGGTCGGCGTCATTTCGGCGAGCTCCTTGACCCGGAAGGAGGGGTTCAGCATGGCGCGCTGCCGCTTGTGGACGGCGCCGACCGAGCTGAGGAGGCTTTCGCCGACCAGTCTATGTGGAGTAAGAGTGTAAGAAAAGGTTGAAAAATAGGCACCTCCGGTTGGAGATGGTGATGGGCGGGGTGTGCACCGAGAAAGAAAAGGCCAAGATTTTGAAGATTTTGCGGGAGGGCTGGATCCAGTGAGTGGAGGAGGAATGGGAGGGGGGGAGGGGGGATAATTTCGACGGGTGACTCACTCCTTGACGAGGTTCTGCGAAAACTTCGACCTCCTGTAGAGGTCCTGAGAGCCGTAGATCCTCCTCAGTGCAGCCGGGTCGGTGACGAGGAGGACGGGTGTATTGAACAAGGCGCGGAAGAGGACGATTCCGCCGTGGCGGTTGGCCCAGCGGAGGAAAGGCGCGCCGGCCTCCTCCCTCGCGAGCTCGGGGATGTTGCCCAGAAGCGTCAGGGGGTTGCTGGGGGGGCCGGGGATCTTGCGAAGCGGGGACAGCAGGAAGGGCTGGACGAAAACCTTGTAGATGATCCAGGTGGGCACGCCAAGAGCGAGCAGCGCGCGAGCGCCGGCTGCGACCGCCCTCCCTTGGTTCGGGGAGGCGCTGCCCTTGCCGAAAAGAGAGATCAGCCAGGACTGGAAGGCCTCCACAACGGCCGCGCCGATACGAGAAATGAACAAGGAGGGAGCTATGTTGCTGCTGCTGACCGTCGACATTTTGAATGATTCGATTAATTTGGTTTGCGGGTGGAAGTGGTTGGCCACCGCCGTTGTTTTTTTTCTTTCGAAGAATTGAAAGCTGGCAGAGCGGGGAGAGTTGTTTGGGTGGTGGTGTTTTGAGATGTGTCGGTGGCTGCCTCTCAATTTAAAGTTTTCTCAACGCGAAAAGCCAGTCAACGGAGGATGGCATAAGGTCTTCGCGGTTGTTCAACGGAACAAGTTGATCCGTGGAGTGGTCTTCCGTCTTTTTCGGAGAATATTGTCGCCTGCAAAACAGCGAGCCTGTGTCTCTGGCCTTTCCCCGAGTGGACAACGCGAATCATCTCCCTTCCCCTTTTGATTGCACACGAAAATATTGCGGAAACGGCTGCGGCGAGAGACGACGCAAAACCCGAAACATGGCACTTTCAACCGCAAAGTGGAAAGAAAACAAACAAAAAACTGCCCCATCTCATCATCATCAACATTGTCGGCCATGCATCTGCCGTCTCGGAGCCGCCGTCGCGAACTCCATCGAAAACCGGCTGGACCGGACGGACTTCGACATGACCCTGAGGTGTCGGCCTGCGGACTGCGGGTGATCGTTGCCACACCGCCCGCCCGTGCATGGTCCGTCGCGCCAAGCACCAGAACTTGCGGAACACGCGGTGTTCTGTTTTTCTGTCTCACCCTCTGTCAGAAGCGGTCATTTCACGAAGTGGCGCGCGTAAAACGACTGCGACTGAGGGTTAGACAAACAACCCTTGTACTGTATATGCGTGCTCCATCGTTTACAAGGTCTTCGTGCTGCACCCCTTCCTGCCGCAAGATCCCAGGCCCTCCAGCAACCCCTTGACGCCTCTGGGCAACATCCCCCGAGCTCGCGAGGGAGGAAGCCGGCGCGCCTTTTCTTCGCTGGGCCAGCCGCCACGGCGGCGGCATCGTTGTTTGCCGAGCCCTCTTCAACGCACTCGTCTTCTTCGTCACAGATCCCGAGGCACTGAGGAGGATCTACGTCACGCATGCCTATTTCTACAACTGGCCTGAGTTTATCGCGAACCTCGTCAAAGAGTGACCTGCTGCATCGGAATTCGGTTTTCTCTTTTGTCGCCTCGCCCTTTCTCTAACAAGGCGTTATGATTGTTTGCGTTGACGCACAACCCCACTCTCGTCCCACGCGCACTCACACACAAATACACACACACACACACACATATACACACACACACACACAACACACACACAAACACACAAACACACAAACACAGGTTGGTCGGCGAAAGCGTCCTCTGTGCCGTCTGCGCCACCCACAAGCGGCAGCGCGCCCTTATGAACCCATAGGAGCTGGCCGGAAGTGCGATGCCTTCCCATTATCGTGAGTTAGCAATTTCCCACTGTGTTTTGAATTTTGCGCGTGGGGACCCTCGTCTCAGAGTGCATGGTCCTACTCTGCGGAGTTTGAGAGAACAAGCAGGTTTTGGACAGCCTAGCTGTGGCAGTTTGGGTGCGTAGGTGCGCGTTGTTCGCGTTGCTGAGACTTTGTGGGCAAGTCGCCTACGTCTGGCCAGCCACAGGGCTTCTACAGTTTGAGATCCTTAAGTTTTAAATTGTGGAGCTTGACATAACGGTAAAGTTAGAGTCGAGGAGAGAGCAAACAGCGGGTAGTCCGCGAGAAGAAGGGCAGGAAAACACTTGTGACGGCGAGAAAACGTGCGTGAGGGTGAAAAACGCGTGCGTGGGCGAGAAAACGCGTGAGAGGGCAAGAATGCAACGGATAAGGCACCCCACAGCTCGAAAAGGACGCTCACCTGCTCCAAACCTAACAAAGAGAAATTGGAAAAAATTAACAATGGAAGACACCTAAGTCCCAATCACCTGGTTGTTCAGACGACCAGGATAACATCATGGACAAGCGTGAAATTGAAAGAGTGGAAGACCAGGAGGACCAAGAGGACCCGGAGGACCCGACGGACCCGGCGGACTTGAACTCAGAGGACTTCAAGGAATCTTGTGAGGACAACAGGCTGTTGAGCCTGTGACCTCAAATAAATTAAGTGTATAGCCACCTGTCTTGACCTGCACTTTGCTGGCAAAACGTGACTAGGCTTGGATTCCTACTCTCTTATTATTTATTGGGTTTCCATACAGCCTCTGACTGGCTCCGTCTGTCTGCCTCTGAGCTCTACTTATTATTAATTATTTTTATTATTTATTATTGGCGTCGTTGCAGACAGAAAGACTCAGTCTTGATTCTAATTGCTGATTCAAGGTTCCCTTGCTCAGTGATTAGAGTACCTTCAATTGGGAAGGTGCCAAGTTCAAGACTGGCTAGTTGACAGACTGAACAGAAATGCATGGAAATGATGTAGGACTGAAACTCTTCTGTGGGAGAAGTGCTAGGCCCAGATGGACAGAGTTAACAAGATGATGGCAGAGCTAACAAGCTCTACCACGTGCTACCATGATGTAATGCCTCATAAATGGGTATGGGATCACAGGGTTTTCTTATCTATTCATTGGTGATTTTTACTTATTTTCTCAATTAGTAATTTATCCTGTTTTTCCTGTTTTTCCCGTTTTCTCTTTTATTTCTTCCTTGTTGTCTCTGTCTGTGTCTTTCCTTTCTTCTGTGGCTGAGATCGACTGTCTTCTTCTCTGCACCAATCATTTCTTGCCAGCCCTCTCCACTCTGTTTGCCAAGAAATGCCCATGATTCTCGGGCTGTCTTCCTTGTTTGGCTGGTTCAGCCCCATTTCTTGGTGACTCACTCCTCCCATTCTTTTCTTTACTATTTTATTTATGGTTTTGCTGTTTTGTATGTGTTTTCCCTCCTTTTTCCCTCCTCCCTGGTGATTCCAACCCTTTCCTATTTAAGCAGCTGCCCTCCATCTTGTTGAGTGTGTGAACCTGTGCCTGAAGTTGCCTTGCCTGCCCTTTTCTTCCTGACTGTATGTAGAGCTGGGGGTGGCAGTCTCCTGGTGTGTGACAGGAGGTTGAAGTCCTCTTGGCCATCATGGCACTGTGCTGGGTTCAAGCCCCAGTGCACCTCACCAATTCTGCATGCTGTTTAAATTGGACTGGGTAGGAGCCACTTGGTGATGGAAGGATAGAGGGTAAATCTGTGGTGGTGTCTCTAGGTTCCTGTCAATAACATCTAGTCAAATCCAGGTCTCTCAAGGGGATATGAATGAGCTGTCTGGTCAGGTACTGCTGCAGGAATGGTCTCTCAGGTATGTCCCCTCCTCACTGGTTGTTGGCTCCTGTCACAGCAGCTCCAGGTCAGTTGACTTTTGTCTCTGTGTGCAACACCCTTTGTCTGCTGTGCAGATACCTCTGTCCAGGCCTCTGAACACCCACTCGTTGATTTGCAATGCTCCCGATGATTTCAAATCATCTTATGTCTGTGGGAAGACTGGTCACTGCACATAGACCTCTGGACAGACCTTGGTTGATTTGAAATGCTCCTGAAGATTTCAAATCATTTTCTCTCTCTGTGGGGAGACCAGTTGCTTGCACACAGGCTCCACACAGAGCTTCGTTGATTTGAAATGCTCAGATTATTTCAAATCCCCCTCCCTCTGTGGGAAGGGGCTTACAACACTCCCCAGAGCAAAGTCCTGTCTGAAGCAGTTTGCAACTTGTTCAGATAGGCAAAACAGGAAACTGGTCAACTTCCCTGCAGGAGTATAAATTGGGTAGAGTTTTCTTATTGAAAATAAAAGGCACTCTCACTCCAATTTGCCAGTCCCTGTCTAAAACAAGCTCCCTTCGCCCACTTGCCCTTGGTCGCTTTCTACACTTGCTCCCTTGTACAAGTCCTTGATTTAAACTTCAGTTGTATCCTTTCTTTCTTTCGACCTCTCAGCCACTTGCTTCGCTTTGCAGCCTCGACCCTTCCACCTTCTTGCGACACTGCCTTCACTCACAACGTCGCCTTCTACACTGCAACTTCAACAACTCCCAAGGGGCGCAACACAACTACACAATAAAAGAGAGAAGAGGGCAACAGGGGTTTTATCTCGCAAAGAACCTAATCTCAAACACAACAGGTGCAGTTAATAGCAATAGGACAGACAGGATGCGACCTAGTGCCCCTCGTTGCGGGGGGTGCTGGAGCTCTTGTCGTCACCAGCAATGGGGAGAGAGAGATGGAATCGACTATGTAGGGGTTGGAAGGTCGCCAGTTGGGAACTCGAAACGGAAACACCGACGGTCATACATGCACTCCACCAGGCTGGGTTGGCATGATCACTTGACCAACAGGCTTTATTGCCAGGCGGCGGCCCACCGTCGTCATCGTCGTTGTCTTCGTGGTGGGCAGGCACCTGGGATCCTCACTCCAGCAATAGAGCCTGCAGTGTCATACCGTCACAAGAGGGGCCAACGACATACTCTCTATACTCTGTATTGGTGCCAAAGGACAGAAATCAGATTGAAGAAAAAGGAAAAAGGGGAATGGCC
This sequence comes from Zopfochytrium polystomum, assembly GCA_025765615.1. NCBI lineage: Eukaryota > Fungi > Chytridiomycota > Chytridiomycetes > Chytridiales > Chytridiaceae > Zopfochytrium > Zopfochytrium polystomum. The sequence goes on from JAIVFJ010000064.1 coordinate 240,822, forward strand.
CAAAACAGAGAGAGAAAATTGCAAGTCAACCCCCATGACTTGGAGCATCCAGCACAAATGCTCCAAGTTCCCCAACCCTGTGCATGTATTTACCAAATACCCCTCTACCCAAATCTTCTCCTACCTTTCACATTCCTTGTATGCAGTCACCCCGCTACTCTGCTAGTGGGCCAGAATTCCCATTAATCCATCGGCGCACATCGCTGAACAAGACAACATCGCTGACGACAAAGATGGAATCGGCAACTGTGGAGTTCTATCGGCCATTGTTGGAGGACTCACGCCATCCGCTTTATTGGCGCCAATCTGATGGCTTCAGGTGTGCACCAATGACACCCCCTTTTTTGCTGATGAAGAGCTCCCGCTTGACTCTAAACGCTCTCGTCAACCCGCTCATACTGCCAGGTAACTCGCTACCTGCTGCATTCCGCTGTTTCGCTGAGTGCCATGTTCTCTCGATCTCGTTTTAACTAAAAAGACACAACAAGGCTGGCCGGTGGCATGCGGCGAGAGGAGTAAATAGAGGTAGCCAAGAGGAGAAGCGCAAGCGCTCAATTCTATGAGTGAGATATTCGAATGAAGGACAAAAAAACAACACAATTAAAAAAAGAAATCCATTCATGGGCAACCGAAATAGGAACCGACGGTCCGCAGTGAGTCCGAGACGTCGCCAACAGAACCAGCGCCGTCGTCTGGTGCGGGAACGTTGAGTTCAGCGGCACGTAACCCATGAAGTAGATGTAGTCGTTCCGCGCCGACGTCGCCGGGCTCACGAACGGCTCCATGGTCAGGTTGCCCGGGACCAGGATGGGCAGGCCAGTCAGAGTGTCCGTGGCGAGCCAGTATGAGAGCACGACGGGAGTCGCGGTCGTGTCGAGCGACTTGTGGATCTAGTGTTTTTTGGTGTGCATGTGGGAACGAATTCAGAAGCCGGGCATAAAACAAAGAGGCGATCGCGTGACGACAAACGGAACATCAACTCACAGCGGCAACTATCTTGCCGTTCACGTCGCGGCAAGACTGCTTGTCGTCGACGAGCACGCGGTCCTGCAGCGGGAACCCGTCGCCGTTGTTGTCCTGCACCTCCTCGGTCCCGTCGGTCAGCGTTATGCGGACGCGGACGCTTGTCACGGACGCCGCCTGCGTCACATTGCGCGCAAAGGCGTAAAACGCAAACGTCTCGTTCCCAAGTCCGCTCTTCCCGACCCCGTTCCAGGCCGTCTGTCGCACGGCCGGCACCGAGCACGGTGCGTCCGCGCAGCCGGTGTCCGAGCGATCCACAAAATCCAGCGCCACGGCGGCAATCGCTTCGGCGGGCCGCTCAGTCACGCGCACCCGCACGTCGCCCGTAAACAACAGCTGTCCGTCCGCCGTCGGTAGCAGCCGCCAGTTGCGCGGCTTGACCTCGTACGGCACTACCGGCTCCGACAGCCGCACCGCCGCCGGCACCGTCTCGATCATGCGACCCAGCACCGCGGCACACGTGTCCGCAAACGAGCGCGGCGACGCGGCCATGGCGCGGACGGTGCGGTTGCCGTCGGCGGCAAACAACCGCGCGTCCGATCGCCGCAGCTCGTCTGGCCCGTTGACCAACGGGTTCGTCGACGTCCCGGCCACGTACGCCGTGACCACGGCGTCGTCAAACGTCGCGGGCGTCGCATCGAACGTGTGGAACTGGTTCGGGTACGTGCCGTCGTCCGGCACGATGGTCGGGAAGTCGCCTCCGTGCACGCCGCCCATCGAGTGCCCGCACGCCACCATGGCGATCGCCTCGGGCAGGCTGAACCCGGCGCGGCGGAACGTCGTGGCAAAGTCGTCCGCGGACTGGTCTGGGGCCGGCACACCACGCGGGCCGGGGCCGGTGGCGTCGATCCGGCCGACGCGCAGCGGGATGGTCGGACCGCCGCAGTGCCCGACGGCCGTCACCAGCGCCAGCGCGACGAGGTCCGCCAGCGGAGTCTGGCTGTCGTAGAATTTGCCGATCACGTCCAGCGTCGTCGTGAACGCGCTGCCCGGGTTCTCGTCAGCGCGGTCCAGCTCGAACCGCAGCGACGCGTCCACCCCGCCCGTGCCCGCCGCCGCGTCGTGCGTGATCATGTCGTGGAACGCGGTGCGCACCCACTCGGCCGCCGCGACGTGCCCCGCCCCGCCGCCAGAGTGCGTGCACGGCTCAATGTCGGTAGCGATGAAGCCGAACGCGGCGTAGCCGCTTTCTTGGTAGAGGAGGTCCTCGAAGCGGTCGTACGCCGGAGACGGCCAGGTTGGGCCACGTCCGGCAGCAGAGGCAGCCGCAGCAGCAGGTGCGGCGAGCAGGACGATGAGGGCTGCGGAGAGGGTAGCGGGGATGCGGAGGTGTTGGCGGGGGAGGCCGGCTGTTGCTGCTGCGTCAGCGAGTTGTTCTGGTGCTAGTGATGGCATCGCCGAAGGGAGGAGAAAGGAATGGAGGAAGGAAGGAAGGAAGAAGTTGGCAACGACGGTTGATGATCATTTGCTGGGCGGTTTGGTTTTATGATAAAATGCCTTTGATGACCCTGGCGCATCTCCACAAACGCGCGCGCACACACACACACACAAGAAATAAAAGGGAAAAATAAATAAATAAAATAAGCGCCACGCCGGCCGGCTGCGGATTTCGTGTTGTTGTTTGTCTGTTGTCCGCCGGCTTTTCTGCGCATCTCCTTCAAATTTCTCTTCTTTTTCGCTTTTCCGAATATGGCAATGCCTGTGTGTGAGTGTGTGTGTGTGTGTGTGTGTGTGTGTGTGTGTGTGTGTGTGGATATCTTGAAAAAGAAGAGAAATTTGAAGGAGATGCGCAGAAAAGCCGGCGGACAACAGACAAACAACAACACGAAATCCGCAGCCGGCCGGCGTGGCGCTTATTTTATTTATTTTTTTTTTCCCTTTTATTTCTTTTCCTGTTCATGTTTTTTTCGCGGGTGAGCAGCCTCACACAGCCACGCGCATTCCATCCCGCAATTTTTTCCTCGAGGGTCAATTGGGCAGTCATCTATCTATATAATAAAAAAAACAAGGATTTGCGGCTAAACTGATTTTCTAATTGCAATTAGTGGAGCAGGGGGGGGGTTAATTTTTTGTCTTTGGTGCCCAATCAAAAATCGGCGGAAAAATCGGAAAAGGAAGGAGCTCAATGCGTTGTCTGTCTCGGCGGAAAAATCGGGAAAGGAAGGAGCACAATGCGTTGTCTGTCTATCAGATTGTCTGTCTATCTCCCTGTCTGTAGGACTGGCAGTCAGTGGGCTGTCTGTCTCTCTGTCTGCCTTTCTATCTATTCGCTCTGTCTCTCTTCCTGTCTCTCTGCCGGCGTCTCTCACTCTGTCTCTCTGTCTCTCTTCTCGGTTTCTCTCCCTGTCTCTCTCTCCCTCTCCCTCTCTATCTCTCTCTCCCTGTCTCTCTCCCTCTCTCCCTCTCTCACTCACTCTCTCTCCCTGTTTCTCTCTCTCCCTGTCTGTAGGACTGGCAGTCAATTGGCTGTCTGTCTCTCTGTCTGTATCTCTATCGCTTCGCTCTCTCTCTCTGTCTCTCTTTCTCGGTTTCTCTCCCTGTCTCTCTGTCTGTCTCTGTCTCTCACTCTGTCTCTCTCTCTCTCTCTCTCCCTGTTTCACTCTCTCCCTCTCCCTCTCCCGCTCTCTCTCTCTCTCTCTCTCTCTCTCTCTCTGTCTCTCTCCCTCTCCCTCACTCTCTGGGACTGACAGTCAACAGGCTGTCTGTCTCTCCATCTCTTCGCTCTGTTGCTCTCTCTCTCTCACTCTCTCTCTCTCTCTCCCTCTCTCTCTCTCTTTCTCTATCCCTGTCCTTCTGTCTCTCGCTCTCTCTCTCTCTGTCACACACACACACACTCTCTCTCTCTCCTCTCTTTTGAGCAGGGGGGTTGAGGGGGGGCAGCAGCCCCCCCAGGGGGCGGGAGCCCCCTGACTCAAAAACATATTTTCCTCCGTCTCTCTGTCTCTTCATTATCTCTCTATCTGTTTCACTGTCTCTGTCTCTGCCCTCCCTGCAGTTCTTGGTTACTTTCTCGCTTGGGGGTGGGGCGACTCTGACCATGTCATTGGAGGCAGACCAACCCATCAGACAAGGCAGCTGCAAGCCACTCGACACAACCACAGGAAGGTGTCAGGATAGACAAGTGAGGAGTCTCTTTCTCTCTCTCTATCTCTCTTGATCGATTGAGCAGGGGTGGAGGGGGGTGGGGAGCCCCCTGACGGAAAAAACAACCCAGATTCTCTCTCCCTCCCTCCCTCCCTCCCAACCTCTCTCTCTCACTCTCTCTCTTTTGCATTTCAATCATGCTCTAAAAACTAAAAATGGAATGAAGTCAACGGGCTGTCTGTCTAAAAGAGTGGCAGTCAACGGGTTGTCTGTCTATCTCCCTATCTCTGGGAGTGGCAGTCAATGGGCAGTGTGTCTTGATATCTATCTCTCTGTCTCTTTGCAGTCTGTGCCTTGACAGGCGCTGTAGGGTACCTCTTCAAAACACTCCCTCTGTCTGTCTCCTTCTGAAGCAAGCTGCTCTACTCAAGGGACCAAAGTGTGCATCAGTGTCTCCAACTTTGTGTGAATGTTGCTTTTCCCCTTCTTTGAAGATTTGCAACCAACCCAAAGGGAGAAGCAAGGGGTGGAGGGGAGGCTGCAGCCACCCCTCCTTGGGGTCACTGGGAGGAGGAGCCAACTGAAATGGTATATCGGTTAATGATTTTGCAAAGTCAACGGGCTGTTGTCTATCTATCAATCAATGACTGCCTCTTTGTTTGAACTAAAGTCAACGGGCTGTTTGTGTTTCTCCCTCTGGGTTCTGTGAGCACTTTGGAGCCAGTGCCCAGCTGACTGTTGCATTCAACAGGCTGTCAGTCTTCCTGTTGCAGTCAAATGGGTTGCTCCATGAGCGGCCAAAGGCTGCAAGGCCAGCACTCAGTTTGTCAGAGGTCCCAGGTTTGCCAGTGTGGCTGTGCTGAAAGACTGCGACTTCTCTCTCTTTCTGTCCCCCTTTGTCTGTCAGTGTGTCAGTGGCTTGGGGCTAACACTCCAAGCTTTGTTGGTCACTCTCTGCTTGGCCTGCCACACAATGTTCATTGTGGCATGCCACTCTCCTTTCAATCCAGGGACAGATTGCCTGTGTGTGGGACAACCAATATCCATTGAAGGCTTTGTCTTTTTTTTTTTATGTTTTTTGGCAAGGCTTACAAGTTGACGGGCATCCCCTAGTCAGATTGAAAAAGGGACAGCAGGGCAGGAGGGAAGAACAGGGCGACTCGGCAACGCTCGCTCGACGTCCAACACAGAGATGCATTGGTGCCGAACGAACACGGACCATTTGATCTTCTTATTGGCAACATGCCAATTCCTGCTTTCTCTCATTCTTTAAGATATTGGAGAGCATATTCCTCTAAGTAAAGGATAGACTAGGCTGGGCAAATCGCGTGCCTGATCTGGCGCAATTCCTTCGTTACTCTCCCGCCCCCTCCCGCTCCCTCGTAGTGGTGATCTGCTCAAATCTGGTGTGCGTATCAGAACAGACTTGATCTACTGGAGCGTGCCGCTATAAGTTGAGCGGACGGTTTCATCATTGTGAGGAGAAGCTCGCTTGCCCGGGACGAGGGCAAAGTCGAATTCGCGGATCAGAATCGCCAAGAGAATTTCAGCTTGACAATTGGCTGATGCAGTTTCTGTTGGGGCACGGTTCCATGATTAGACTCAGAACCGCGCGGAGGCAGAGAGCGCGTCAGAGCCTCTTCGGCTTCGGCCAGCTCACCTGTCGGGGTTGAAGGAGTGCGCATCGTCGCCCCCAAGGACTTTAATCTATGCATGACGATCGGCAGCGGGAGGATTTGGAACTTTGTAGCCTTGGATCTCGTCGACTTCGGCGGCATGCCTGTACAGGAAAGGGAGCGTGTGTATGAAGCGGATCGTTTCCTTGACGACGGCGTCTACGTAGTGGAGCGAGTGGGCGAGGTCGTACGAAAGGACCAGCGGATTCGACGTGGGGAGTGCGGCGGCGACTTCGGCATGGAGACTCGTTTGGACGGCCGAGTGCTCGGCAAGGTGAATGAGCGCCGAGGTCAGAGCAGTGCTGGTGGCTTCGTGGCCCGCGTGGACAACGGTGAGGATCTGGGGATCAGATAGATGTGGGATGGTGCAATGTTAAGAATTTGGAGAAACTACGAAAGATAGCGGAAAACTGGTCTCTCAGCTCATTCCTCGACATCTCCCCGCGGTGTTTTGGTTGGCGCGGATTGCAGGTCCTTGGATTCCCCGTGCGCCGAGTCCCGACCCTGACGTCGTAAATCGGTCGGCAAGAGCTTTAGGACCAACAGCGCACGGAGTGCTTGGAAGCCAGCAAACGCGTGTTGTCCACAGCCGCTTTGAACGCGGCACCCAGCGCGGAGTTGTGGTCTTTGATTTCGTGAAAATCGTAGCCGAATGCTGTTTTGTTGGAAGTTATGTCCGCGCGTGAGTTTTCCGGTGTCAGTGAATCGGCGACAACTCGCCAATACACTGTTCTCCTCCCTCCCACACAAAAACAAACACACAGACACACGCTACACACCAGTTCGCCCAATAATGTCGAACGTGCACTTTGACACCTCTTCAAAGATATTCAGCACGAGGCCACCGTCCTTCGGCTGTCCCGCGGTCCTGGCGACTGCTGCTTCAGCAGCCACGACCTTGCGCCGCCACGACGCCGCGAGCTCGAAAACGGTCATCGCAAAGGTGGGGGTTATTTCGTCCAGCTCTTTGACACGGAACGAGGGGCTTAGCATCGCTCGCTGGCGATTGTGGGTGGCGCCGACGGCGCTGAGGAGACTGTCGCCCACTTGCCTGTTGTATTTTTTTTTTTTTGTGTATGTTTTTGTGGTGTGTGGGGTTGGTCTTTCGTGGTGCAAAATGTATCCGAGCCGGGGAAAAAGCAACAGCCAGATTAAGTTAGCGAGAAGCGGATGCAAAAGGATGTGGTGTGCGGTTCGGCTCACTCTTTGACGAGGGTCTGAGTGTGCCAACGTCTGCGGCCGTCGTTGGGAAAGTGCGGTTGAGAGACATTGCCCCCGTGGCGGTCAATTCGACAACATTCGATGAAAAAATAACCACCTTATTGGTCCAATGCCTGTCTTCTTCTAGGGGTCGTTCGGGAGGCCGTTTATTTGGGTGTTTGTCTGCCAAAAAAGTGGGGGGGTTGTTCGGGAGGGCACCGTTTGTGGGGGCGTGTGGGGGGGGTGCGTTCGTTTGCGGTGCAGTGGCGTTTCTTTTTCCGGTTTTTTTCCTAATTGCGAAAAAAACAGGGGGGTGGCTGTTTATTTTCTGTCTTTTCCGTTTTGCTCCTTTCACCCATGCCTCGCGGCACAAAGGCGACCAGCAGCAGCGACGACGATGACACCAACGCCGACACCCACGCTGACACCCTCGCCAGCGACTCATCTGATAGTTTGAGCGACGGGGTTGATGAGGCCTTCATCAGGAAACTTGCAAAGAAGTTCTCAAAGAAGAAGCAGAACCTCAAGGAGAAGAAGAAGGTTTGCAATGCATGTTGAATGGGCTCCACTTACACATGTTGTCACGAATCCTCTGTCAGGCTCCACAAACAGCTTTGCAATTGAAGTCGCGTTCATCAAAGACTGTCCGAGCAAAGTGGACTGATGAAATGGAGAGTGCTCTCGTCGATGCTGTGCATAGCACTCCTGATCGTGGGACTGACAATAATCTCAAGACGCAGTCGTGGAACGAGATCTTGAGGAATCTTCAGGCATCAGATCACCCAGATTTAGCAGAGAAGTTTGATGATCCTGCAATCGACTCTGAAGCCCTACGCAATAAGTGGAATGCAGTAAGATATTTCTCGTGAGGTTGTATCTGACGTCGATTTAACCGTCTGTTCAGCTTGTTGCAGACTATAAGGCCCTAAAACCCTTCCGAGGGTCAGAAGGTGGAAGCGGCTGGTCTTGGTGTGAGAAAACGCACATGCTGATTCAAAACGACAAAGGGATTTGGGCTGAAGTTATTGAGGTACGCTGGCAGTTTCTTGTTCCCAGTAATAACTAAATTCACATCTCAAAGAAGAAACTGTTGAAGCCCAAATTCCAGAAACAGGGCTTCCCACATTACGACAAGATTGCAGAAGTGGTGGATGGTAATAAGGTCTTCACTGTTTTAATCAAGCTAACGAATATTTCTGCCTGAAGGGAAGTACGCAACTGGCAACGCTGCGTTGTCCCTGGTGAAAGTGGAACAACTATCGAAACAGCAGAGAAACCCTGCATGTGCGCCATCAGAAGCAAAGTCTGTGTCGACGCCCATAACACCACGTCGTTCCTTGGCTGACGACTACAGCAACAATCAGCACACACCAATGCCAGTGTCCTCGACGCCGAAGCAGTTGATGCCTTCCACACCGCAGCAACTGTCGTCTTCAAAAAAGAGGATTCGTGACGACAGTGATTCAAACTTCAAGGCTCTTTTGGCGGTGATCTCGGATTACACAAACTGCCTGAAAGCAGAAACCACTTCTACAGCGAGTACTCCCACCGTTGCTGCGTCAAATGACCCAGTTGAGACTGCCTACCGTATTGTTAACGAGGAGGAGTGCGGTAGAGTTGTGCAACTTGCAATGCAGGCGTTTGGAAAGGACAAAAGCCTTGCCTCTGCGTACATCAAAACGGAGGTGGCAGATAAACGGCGCCGATTGTTGTACAACTATCTTGGCTATGACCGTCATCCGTCTTTCGAGCAGGAAAATTTCCATCAAGCCGAGCCTGCTTATGAAAACCATTTCTGTGAAGCCGAGCGTGCTTCGGAGGACACTAACACATCACGCCTTGAGGATGGTATTCCTCGAAGCGACCAGCTGTGACCACTACAATAACCACATATTTATCTTATCATTATTGTTGTTTTTATTTTTTATCCCTTTCCTGCTTTGTACATCGTGCGGTACCCTTCAACCTGATGCTTGTTATTATTTTCGCTCACCCCCCTTTCCTGTGTGTCAAACCACTGGGGCAAAAATGCTGTTTCACTGTCCCTGCAATGCTGCTGTAATACAACGTTCATCATGTGGCCCATCCCTTCGAGCGCTGTATGCTTCCCACATCGCTGTCGCAATTTCATCTCGAAGTCTAGCGCCGTCTACCCTTTCGTTGCCAACCCCATGTCGATCATTCTGAAGGGGTGCTCTGTTGCCAGCATCCTCCATGGCAGGAGTGCGTGCAAGAACCTCATGAAACATATTCATGAAAAGTGTGTCCTCTTCAGTGTTGACTCTTTGGCTGTTGCGCATCCAGATGAAGTTATGCAAAGCCGCAAGTGCTCGAAAAAGAGGAACGGTTGTTGACTCAAAGTCAAATCCTCTGGGAGACAGCAATATAGGAAATCGACCCTTGAATATTCCAAGGATTTTTTCGACGACATTGCGAATCTGCGCGTGCCGAAGATTGTACAGCTCTTCCTTGTTCTCTGGTCTTATAAACGTTAGATAAGACTGTATACATGGTATTAATTGATATCACCCAACATACCTACAACCAGCCCTCCCCCATTCTTTCAGATGGTAACGAACCTTCCGGAATGGAACAAGGCAATACGGGCGGAGAGGAAATCCAGCGTCTGCTAGGTAGAACTTTCCCTGGATTGTCGGAAGATCCCCCAACTCTAAGGCTGCTGCAAAGACGCGGCTATCAGCCGCACTGCCCTCCCAGCCAGGGTATATCATCTGAAACATAGTATTGTCCAATGTGCTTGACACAAGAACGTTTGTTGACAGTTGGCCTTTTCGGTTGCGGAATGGTCCTTGGTTCACAATGGGTACATGAACTGGAAAGTGTGATCCGTCTATAGCGCCGATGCAGTTTTCGAAGAACGGAAAGAATCGTGGGTTTTTGCGGAGACGATCGGGAAAACAGGTCCTGACAGAGGGAGGAGTAATCACACCTTCATCCATTGAAAACAGGACCAGGGCATCCAACACCTCATGAAACACATGCGAGATCGTATCTCCTGAATGCTGGAATCGGTCCTCTGTCATGCGGTAAGACCTTCCTGCTGAAAGTGCAAGAAATATAAAGAGCTTCTCCTCAGAAGAGATCCTCGTAGATCGCAGCCCCTTCGCCGAAAGCAGCCCCACAAGCTCGATGAAGTGTGCTTTTTGCATCCTGAAAAGCTGCAGATGCAACCGAGGGTTTACACTTGAAAGAACTTCAGCTGTGTAGACTTGTCCAGGTAGTAAAGAGGATCGCATAGGAAGCGGGGATCGAGCTGGTGTCCATACATGCCGTTGGTGGACGTACACTGCAGCGCAAGCCAGCAATAGGATGCCACCACAGAGCAACGCGCAACGACGTCTGGTTGCCGACCGATCTGGCGCGTTGTCAGAGTCCATTCAATTTTTTGTTGTCTTTTTCGTTGCTTGTTGAAGAACAACAGTCGTTTCTTTCCTGCAATAACAACGCTCCAACCAATCAAACGTTTCTTCCAAAAAAAAAACAGCCTCCCGAACGACCCCCTATGCTTAATTTTTGCACGCGACGTTTCTTTTGGATTTTCGGGCTGGCAAAACCAGAGTAGAGGATAACTCTCGGCACACTTGCGATTCCCATGGAGCGAGGGCAAGCGGCTATTCTCCAAATCGTCTTTATTTGTCGCAGCTAATGGCTTTCACAATTTGGCCGCAGCGGCCGTCCAGACGCTAACCGGATCCGTCCCGTCCACTTCCACCAAATGCGCCTCCGCCAACTCGGGCTCGAAATCCAGCGGCAGTCCCGTCGTCTCGAACCGCGAGTACGCCTCCCAATGCGCGATCCCCAGCACCGACGGCAGCACAAACGCGGACGGGAACGCGTCCCGCGGCAGTGGGCTCGTGTAGTTGGTCGCCGCGAAGCCGTTCTCCACATCCGTCAGCACGCTCGCCGCCGACGTGCTCTGTCCGCCCTCCACCGTCGACGGCGCAAACACTTGGCCCGTGTGCCCGCCGTACGTGAACGCCTTGACGCTGTACTGAGAGTGCAGCATCCTTTGAGTGAAGCGTGGTTTGTTGTGGTTCGAAGCAGAGAGACGAGAAGCGTGTTACGACAAATGGCCCAGCGGCACTCAAGATCGGGCAGAACCGCTTACCTCTTGAAGATCGCACACGACGACAGGCAGAGCCCGTTGCTCACGATCACAAGATTGCTGGCGTCCCACCCCTTCTGCAGCTGCGGAAACAGCGTCGCGTTCAGCACGTAGGGCGCCAACACACCACTGCAATCGAGCAAAAACTTGTTGCTGTACTTGCCGCGCACGCCGCCGCGCACCGCGTCCACCCCGGGCACGTAAATGTCGTCAAACGACTGCGACTGCGTCCCGTTCAGCGTCAACATGCCGCCCAGCGAAAACAAGCTGTTGCTGTAGTTCGACGCGATCGTCACCCGGTAGAGCTCCTGCAGAACCGTGGTCGCCCGCACGTCGTACTCTACTGGCCGGAGCGGTGTCGCGGGGAACAGGTACTGCGCGAGAGCCTGGCTGTAGCAGATGGAGCCGCCTCCATTCCACGACACGTCGATCAGCAGCTTCTTGGCGCCTGCGCGCTCGAGCGCTGTGAGTCCCGCAGTGATAGTGCCGATGTAGTCGTCGTCGCTGGTGCTGGGGGAGAAGGTCGACATGACCTGGTTTGGGCGTGGATAGGGACGGGGGTGGATGAGAAGGTCGTGTGTTGAGGTGGATGAATGGAAGGTGCAAGAGGCATGGTTGGCAACAAAAAAAAAAGCAGCAAGTCTCCACACAGCGTCAAGAGCCATACCCAAACTCCAACCGATCCGTTCATCATGTAGAACGCAGTGTCGTTGCTGCTCACGAGCGGATTGTTCAAATCGATCCCATCATTCGTCCTCGTCGCTTCCGCCGATGCGAGCGCCGCCGTCCTCAACCCAACACCGTCTCCCGCTCCTTTCTTCAGCCGCTCGACTCCAACCGTCTGCTTCACCACCTTCCGCTGCACCAGCTCCTTCGGCAGCACCGCCGTCACCTCGGTCACACCCTCCAGCGGGGTCGCCGGCGGCACTTCGTCCCTCCGCGACACGGCCGTCGAAGCCGCCGCCGTGCAGTACTTCGCGTAGTACGTCCCGGCGCTCGCCAGCGCCGCCGCGTCGAGCGCCACCACCGCCCACGGCGCGTCGACTTGCACCGCCCGCCCCGTCGCCGGGTCCGTCAGCGTCAACCGCAACACGTCCGGCATCCCCGCAGTCAGCAGCGTCCGGAAGTACAGCCACCCGTCCACTGGCAGGAGCCCTTGGTACCACGAGTAGCTGGCCAGAGCGTAGTTGAACCGCGTCTCTGCAGCACGCGAGATGCTCATTGCCTTGGTTTGCTTGAGGATGTAGTCCTGTGTTTTGTGACGTTAGGGGTTTTCCGGGTCAAGTGCTGCTGGGTGACAACACAACGCACACAGACACACACACACACACACACACACACACACACACACACACACACACACACGCAAACACATACACACCATTTGCACGCCCGCAGGGATGCACAACCGAAAAAAAAAAAAAAAAAAACAACAAAAGATAGAGACAGCGAGAGCACGCACCACAGGGTCCAATCCGTCAATCTTTGTCACCACAAACCCGGTAAAGTTGGCCGCCCTCGCACCCCTCAGTCCATGCACCCAAAACCGATCGAGCGCCTCGGCCAAGTCCGCCGCGGGCACACCTCCGGCCGTAAACAAGTAGCTGCCGCGCGTGAAGGCGTCCTTGACCACGATGCGCGGCGGCGCTCCCGCCGCCACGGGCTGCGACGCAAAAAACAAACGGCAGCATCGCCCAAAACTGCCGGAAGCACTTGCCCTCGTAGTACGTGTGGCCGTCGTCGAGCGCCTCGAGCGCGTCGTGGACCGCCGACTGGAAGGCGAACTCGGTCGTCAGCTGGTCGTTGTGCGCGATGGCGTCCAGGGTCGGGAGAAGGTCGACGTGGGAGGGCCAAAGGGGGGCTGTGGTGTTTTTCGCCATGTCTAGGAAGGGGTAGCTGGTGAAGGGAGGGGATGAGCGTTTTCCAGCTTTGACGCCCGGTCATACCTAACGTGCACTTCTCCTCATCACACTCTTAAACAAAAAAAGGAAGCAAAAACAGAAACAAATAAAATATAATTCCAACTCACAGCTCCAAGTACGACTTTACGATGTCGACCTGCCGCTTGCGGGTCTCGGCGGACACGTTGAACGAGCCGACGCACGCAATGGCGGTCTTTGGCGTGAACACGAGGTAGCTGGTGTTGCCGACGGGCACGGAGTGCGAGAGGATGCGCGCACACGGGTCCGCGGTCGAATTGGTGGTGCCGGTGGCTCCACCGATTTCGGCAACGAAGCAAAGTAAAAGTACGGTGGCGGCCGTGGCGGCGACGAGACCGCGCGTGCGGCGGTGAAAGTTGGGCATGAGTGTGTGTGCTTCCGGAGACCAAGCGAGTTGGGGTTGAGGGGTTGCGGGTTCACTCGGCACAGGGATCGGTGGTTTGGCTGTTTCTAGTAAGGCCGACTGCTCTATTCGTTTGGAAGCGTGGGGGGAAGCGAGATTGTTTGATTTAAATATCTGAAAAAATCAATCGATCAATCAATGCTGTTGCTGTCGCTTTAGCCACGACGGGAGCGAAACGGAGGCGGGGCGGGTGGGCGGGCTGTTTGGCGGTGCGCGCAAGTGAGACGACTCGGATGCTTGCGAACCGCCACGCGGAGTTTTGCTGTGTTGCGTGGGCGTGCGTTTCCGATCCCTTGTTGTGTGTATTTATTTAAGGACGGAAAAGGAAGCCGAGGGGGGCCGGAAAACCAAGAAAGGAGAACAAAAAAGGAAGACAAAGAGCCAAATACGGAAGGAAGAAACACAAACAAGTAAGATTTTCATCGAAAAAATGAGAAACGCAATAAACGGAGAAGCGAAGCAAGCCGCAAAACACGCGCACACGCGCTTGTGTGTGTCGTTCTTGTTGTTGTTTGATGATTGTTGAATGCGTCGTCGTCGTCGTCGTCGTCGTTGCTGGTGGGGGGTTGTTTTTGTTTTGTCTCTACTCCGTTTCGGAAACCCCTGCGGAAGGTTGTGGAATTTGTATCGTGCGTTTCACGGAAAATTGAAGGGACATTCTCTCCACGGCATTTTTTCAGCGAAAGGATGATTCTTTTGGTAAACAGGCTTGTCTGTGGCGCCACTACGTGGGAAACGGTGCAATGTTAATGTTGGGAGAACTGGTCGAGTGAGTGGCGTTGGAAGGGCTGCAGGGAACTGGTGCAAAGTGCCTGTCTCTTGCCCATCACTCTTTCGCTGTGCTGTTGGCCCCTTGAAGGTGATACTCTGTGGGTGACTGAGCAAGTTTGTGAGTGTCTGCACCTCCCTCCCATATAGGAATCAGAACAGTCTAACGATAACTGACAGTCACAATAAGTTCAGGTCCATCTTGTGCCTCTGGGTTACCCTGCTGCTAACCAGCCAGTTCTGCCTAACAACCACTGCTGCTCAAACTGGGAGCGGCAGAAAGTCTTCTCGTTCTGGAAATAATCCAGAGACGAATTAGGGGAAGTGTCGCAAACTGGCAGTGACAGAACTCTCTAATGGAGGCCCTACCCTTCGCTCTGTGACAGGTCGTGCAAAACACCGACAATTCCAGCTGAAATAATAATTTTTTCGACTTGAAACACTCGTGAAAGAAATCTTTGGATAAAATTTTGATCATTGAATACTAGCAGAGTAGTGGGGTGACTGACTGCTGGGAAACGATAGGACATGATTTGGGTAGAGGGGTATTTATTCAATGAGTTCCCATATGCTATTCCCTCTCATACCCTGCTTTTTTAAAAACTGCCCAGGAGGAAAGACACTGCCCAAATTTGGGGATGCTTGGGCCTACCCAAGCACCTGTGCCGCACGGCCCAATTCTGTCTGCCCAAATTCCAACATTGAGCCGCCTTTGAGATCTTGCAGCGTTCTTGTGACACCATGAAGAGACAGCTAGAGTGCACTTGTGCTTTCACTTCAGTAGTGCACTTCACTTAGATTTTGCCCGGAGTGTGGGGACTTTTTCCTTCAAAGGGGCACCGGCATTCAATAAACCAACAACAATTTACAACCACAGAACTCCAACGGTCTGGCGGAAGAATGGCGCAAATCGCACTGTTGTCTTCATTTGCAGTGTCTGTCTGTGGGTCTGTCGGATTGTCTGTCCTTCTGTCTGTCTATGTGCCTGTTTGTCTGACCACTCTGTCTGTCGGTCTGTCGGTCTGATTTGCTATTATTCTGTCAGTCTCACTGTCTTTCTGTCTCCTCCTCGATCCCGATCCCGCCTTTTTCGATGGAGCGATCGGCAGCCTTTTTTGGTCGAATTTGCCTCATTTGGTGAGCGCAAGCGCGTGTGGTCGGTCTGCTTCCGGTTCTCAAAAGCAATAAATATTTGTACAAAAAAGCAAGACAGTAAAAAAAAAAAAAAAAATTAAATTTCGCCCTAGCCAGAAAGAGAGAGTCCTTCAGATATGCGCGGCACACCCTTCCTCACGGCCGCCGCGGTGGCGCTCTCCCTCTCGGGCACCGCGGTCGCCCTCCCCGCCCCGACGACGGACACCTCTGGCACCGTCGTGACCGATGCGTGCGCCAACATCCTCAAGCACTCGGTGCCCGTCGGCAACACAAGCTACCTCGTTTTCACCCCGGAGGTTGCCATCGCCTGCCTCAACTCGTTCAACATCACTGCCGAGACCCGGCAGAAGCAGGTCAAGAATCTCAAGTCCTACTACGAGCTGTGAGTTCGTCGTCCGTCCGTCCCCTGGGCTCGTCTCTGGCGAAGTTGCAAATGCGCGCTGACCCTCGTCTCCACCCTTACATCCTCGCCCCTCACGCAGCTACCCCTTCCTTGACCTAGCCAAGGACTCGAAGGCGCCGCTGTTTCCGCTCAAGGTCGACATCGACGCCCTTCTCGACTCCATCGCCGCGGACAACACCCTCACGACCGAGTTTGCTTTCCAGACGGCCATGTACAAGGCGGTCAACTCGCTCAACGATGCGCACATGTCGTACGTGGGCACGTGCTTCACAAAGTTCACGGCCATGCTGCCCTTCGTCTTTGCGTCGCAGCACGACCCCACCCCTGGCAAGCCGCCCAAGATCATTGTCAAGGACACGTTCACCAGCGGCAGCGCGCTGTTCAAGACGGCAGGCTTCCCGGCGGCCAACCTCGCCAAGGCCTTGGACAAGTTCTGGATTCACGGCCTGAGGGGCTCGAGCGCCGCAAACTTCACGGGCTTCGTGGTCCAAGAGATCAACGGTTTGGACCCAGTGGTTCGTATGTTTTTGTGTTTTGTTGTTGTTTTTGTTGTTGCTTTTTTGTTTTGTTTTTCCCCCCCACGATCAATTTTCTGCATCGTCTGTCTTCCGCTTGTCTCCTGTCTCCTCCACTCTCCTCTCCCTGTCTTGCTTTGATTATTCTCTTCATGTCCGCCGGGGCTAACCCCAAAGCGAACGCACGACACTCGCCCACCCACCATCCCTCCCCTTTGCGCAACCTCAGGACTTTATTGTCAAGAACACTCTTAAAGATTCCATCTCCAAGTCTCCTGAGACCCGCTTCAACAATGCCCTCCGTAGCTACCGCTGGACTGCCGGCAACCCCGCCGGACGCGATGGCTCCCTGTACTACAAGACGGTCCTGACCTCGGACATGCCGAACGTGCTCCGCATGACGCTCCTGAACCCGGCCACCGGCAACACGTCGCAGATCCACGCGCCGTGGGCCGTCATCACCACCAGCGCCTCGTCGCTCGTCAGCGCCGACACGTACTACGCCAAGTACTGCGCGCCGCCCAAGACCGCGTCCCTCGTGGCGCGGGATGACGCACCGGTGCCGGGCATTTCGGACCCTGAGCTGCCAGAGGCGCTGCTGCTTCCCGACGAAGTCACGATCACGGGTGGAGTCCGTCGCTTCAAGAGGACCGGCGACGGGAAGGTCGAGAGCGAGCCCGTGGACACCGACGCGCTGGCGCTGCAGGCGCCGCTGGCGGACCGCGAGCGCGCGACGACTGCGGTCGACTTGGACAAGCCGGTGGTCGCGGACGCGAACGGCGCGTTCTACCTCGTGGACGGAACCACCGGCGTCTGGGTGAGGATTGGCCCGTTCTTCTTTGCCTCGTAATCGGTTCCTTTTTCTTTTTCTTTCTTCCTGACGTTCCCGTTTTCTCGCCAAATCCTTCAGGTTCTCTCGACCTTCTCCCCCGCCGACACCAGCGACGCCGGTATCGACAAATGGATCGGCACGATCACCACCGGTCTCTCAACGCTCGAGAAGGCGGGCGCGACCAAGCTGATCATCGACGTCACTGGCAACGGGGGCGGCTACATTTGCCTTGGGCTCGCGATCGCGCAGTACCTGTTCCCAAACACGACCATCACGCCGGTGCTGTACGACGTGCGCCGTACGACTGTCCTCGAGGAGCTCTTTAAAATCACCTACAACTCAGACTTCCACGACAGCTACTTTGCTCTGGACGGCATGCTGACCGCGAACGGCACGCAGATGAAGACCGTCGAGGACTTGTTCGAGCCCGGACTGTCGACCGTGCGCGGCGGCGTCGCCGGCAAGTACAGCAACAGGATCTCGCTGGACTGCAGCAGCAACATCAAGCCGTACATCCTGAACGCCACGCTCTTCAACCAGCTCTCCAAGGGATGGGACAACAACCACCTCGCGATTGTCAGCAACGGCCGCTGCGGATCCACCTGTGCCATCTACACTCGGTAAATCGGCGCTCCTGCATTATCTCGTATTTGCCTGTTCAAAGAACATTGCTCATCGCTCGCCTCCCCTACCTTTTACCATTTCCCAGCACGCTCCGAGCCAACTACGGCGTCAAGACGTTCACGTACGGCGGCAACACCGGCAAGGCGTTCCAGCCGACGTCGTTCGAGGGCGGGCAAAGCGCCAACGCGCTGGACGTCCTGGACAGCGTGGAGGGCGGATTCGCGGCGACGCGGTACAACACTTCGCTGCCGCGCGACGCGTTCCCGCAGGCCTTCACGCTGCCGTCGACGGTGGGCATCGCGTTCTGGGAGGCGTACTCGCAGTTTGAAAAGACCAACTTGCCGCTCGAGTTTGAGCCGCAGCCCGCCGAGGGCCACTTGAGCGACGCCGACGCCACCGACCCCGTCAGCGTCTGGAGGGCGGGTGCCGCCAAACTGTGAACGAGGTGGTTAGGCTGTGGTAGTGTTTCGATTTCTGGCCAATTTTTTTTCTTCTTTCCGTTTTTCTCTTTTCCTTCCAACCTGAGGAGTTGGGGTGATCTTAGCACTCCCTCTTCGATGACAGGGCCGCGATTTCTTTTCCTTTTTCGCTTCTCCTTGGCCCAATGTGTATTCGGTGGACACGTTTTCCGAAGCCAACCTGCTCGGCGTCTTTGGGCAATAGATGGCGTAATGGAGATCTGCAGACCCGCCCCGCTTTGTGCAAACGAACCCCGTAAGAACTGTTTTTCAAGGGGGCGGGGGGTCATTCCGGTGGACGGGTGGCTGTACTACCGAACGCTGCTGACGGCGGGGATGCCGGACGTTCTGCGGATGACGGGAGACGGGGCGGGCAGTGCAGGTCCACGCGCCGTGAGCGGTGATGGCGCTTAATGCGGAGGCGCTGGCGAGCGAGCGCCGGGACGTACTATGCGCGTTACTCCACGTCCTCGAATTCGACGGCCGGCGTGTCGCGGTGGGACGAAGGGCTGCCGCCGCAGACGCTGCTGGAGGGCGTCACCGAGGTGACGGCGGAGAGCGTGCTGAAGTACGTGGAGTTCTGCTTCGCGGCGACCAACTACACGAGCCCGCTGCCACGGGAAGCGTTCCCGTCGGCGTTTGTGCTGCCGGTGGAGCTGGGGATCGCGCACTGGGAGGCGTACTAGCGGCTGCAGAGGGCGGGGCCGCCGCTGGATTTTGAGCGCTGGGGGGCTGCAGGGTGCTGTAGTCTGTGGCGCAAAAGGAAGCGCCAGCGGCAGAGGGGTGTTCTTTGTTTCACGTTTGAATAGCTGCCCCTCTGGTGGTGCCTGGGCAAGACGGCGAGTGACTACTGCGCGCCATCGCCGCCGCAAACACTTGGAATGTCTGAGCACAATAAAATCGATTGCGAGGCAGGTACGGCGCTTGCCTTGCTCATGGAAAAATTCGTGATAGACGAAGCGGCCGCCGCCCCAACTTCACTAGTCCAGCTGGAAAAAAGAGACCTTTCTCTCTCTCACTAGCTGGCAGGGGGGGGAGCGGCACTGTCCACCTTGTGGGGCGCCCCGCTCACCGTCATCGTCTTCAAAGCGTCTGTCCGGCTTTGACGCTAACTTGTCCTGTCCGACTTGACAGACTTGCCTGCGGACACCCCCGTCGTGCTGGGCCTGTCGCCCTTGGAAGAGCCACTTTTACAGTTAAGTGAGATCAGATGATGTCATGTGTCCGTTGTGCGGCGGTAACCCTCCCTTTGGGGCGCAGTGCACCTTCGCCCACAATCAATCAATTCATGGCTGACCCACAGTCGCCCCCCACACACGCCGCGATCAACGCAGCACCAGCCGTCCCGACGACCATCGTCGAGGCGATCTGCAGCCACCTCCCCCCCAGACCGAGGCTGCTCCTCGCGACGCTCTTCCGTCTCCCCGCACTGCAGGCCACCTCCTTCTCATCCCTGCACGGCGAAAACGCCTTCGACTCGGCAAGCAGAAAAGGCGACGCGCGGCTCCTCCACCAGCTCCTCCAAATCCACCGAACCAACGGACACAAGCCCCGCTACACGAATTCGGCGATCGCAGACGCGTCGCGAGGCGGGCACGTCGATGCACTGCAGTGGTGGCGCGACTGCGGCCTCGAGCTGAAGTACGACCGGTCCGCGATGGACACCGCCTCCAAGGCCGGACACGTCGCCGTCCTGCAGTGGTGGAAGAACAGCGGGCTCAAGCTCAAGTACACCCACCGCGCCCTGACTTGGGCCTGCGAGGCGCGCCGCGTGGCCGTCCTGAAGTGGTGGCGCGCCAGCGGGCTGGAGCTGTCGCAGAAGTGCGAGCGGTCCCTCGAGGCCGCCGTCGCGCGGGGAGACGTCGAGTACCTTCGTTGCTGGAGAGACGGCGGCTTCAGTCTGCAGTGCCCGTCGACTGCGATGGAGGACGCGAGCGGGCGAGGCCTGGTCGATCTTCTTCAGTTTTGGAAAGAGTGCGGATCGACGCCGCGCTATACGTCGACGGCTTTGGACTCCGCGACTAGAAACGGCCACGTCAAGGTCTTGCAGTGGTGGAAGGAGAGCGGGTTGGAGCTTCAGTATACGTTTCTTGCTCTTTCGGACGCCTGCAGAAACAAGCACATTGCGGTCTTAAAATGGTGGCGCGACAGCGGATTGCCACTGGGAGCGAGATCAGACGCCCCGATCAACACTGCTAGCGCCACGGGAGACGTTTCGTTCCTTGCAGCCTGGGCAGAGGGCGGTCTCGCCTTTGAGTATACCGTCAAGGCGATCGACGAAGCAAGTGAGAATGGCCACATCGGAGTTCTCCAGTGGTGGAAGGACAGTGGGCTGGAATTAAGGTACTCCGCAGCTGCCATGGACAGAGCGAGTAGAAACGGACGGGTCGCGGTTCTGCAGTGGTGGAAGGAGAGCGGTCTGGAACTGAAGTACACGCCGTGGGCGGTGAGCGGCTTGAAGGCAAAAGGGAAGCTCGCTGTGGTGGAGTGGTGGAGGGATAGTGGTCTGCCGGGGTGGTGGCAGTGACGACCGTGTTGGGACATGCGATTTACACGTTGTTTAATCCTTTCATGTTTGCCTCTGCAAAAGGCGAAGCCTCGCTATGTAATTAAATTTGAGCAAAAGAAAGAGCTTGCATCAAGCGGGAGAAGGAGGGTTGCGATTTGGGCACCAAAAAAAAGAAAAAAAAAACGAGCAAGGGTTTGTTCACATCTCAAAGGGAGTTTGATGGTACTCTGCTCGCAAACGAGGTTCCCCTCCTTCGGTAAAGTCTTCGTACAACACAATAGCAGCCAGGTTTTGAGAGCTGGGCCTACTTTCGGGCGAGAAACGGTGGCATTTTTTCCTTTCCCAGTCCAGGAACTGGAAGCATCCAGTGCTATTATCCTTGAAAGACTTATAATCAACTCCAGACATGCACTTCTTAAGGATCCAGTCGGAATCCAAGCCCGTATTGACGCGGCACTGGTCAGTCAGCTGAAGATTTGATATTCCTCCAGCTGTACGACCGCTGGTCTCAGCACACGCGGCAGCCATAAAGTCTATCACTGTGAAGTCATACCAGTCTTTCTGAGGTACGGGGCCGCCTTCCGGTGCTGCAGCCGGACGCAGCCCAGTCTGGAAGTCGACGTCGCTCTCATCCATCCACACGAATGCTTTGGTTCCCGACACACCGAAGGGCAGGCCGTCTCTCTTCAAAATCACGGCCCCATCCGTTGCTCGTATAACTTCAACTGAACCGACGCCATCGTTCCGCACCATTGCCACTGAAAAGAATCCAGCACCGAAAAATGCAGGTCCGCACTGCCCACCTTGCGAAGGGGGTGCGACTCGTATGGTTTGCACAAAGCCCAGTTTGTGCGACGCTACCGCTCCGTTCTCGTCAAGCACGGGTTCAGCGCGAAACGCAACCACCTGCATGGACTTGTCGGTCGCCCAATTCACGGACTGGAACCACAGCCACGCAGAGCCGTCCATGCCGGTGGAGACTTCAACGATAGGCAGGAAGTTCCTCCGCAGCAGAGTCTGTAGATGCGGCTCCATCGCAAGTGGACACGGTCGCATGAGCACAAAGTCTGTGGCCGCGCCGTCCCATTGGAGCATCGTGAGCTCGTAAGTGTCGCGGTTGCGCCGTATCACGAGGTCGGTGCCCGGCAAACACACGATCTGGTCCGCGGGGCTGGCGTCTGCGAGCACGCTGGTGGGCGGCAAGCGCGTCCGCCGGCCGCTTCCGATGTCGAGCCAGCTCCACCCCGTCGCTTCCGCGTCCGCCTGCACATCTCCGCCGACCAGGATTCCGCATCTGTCTTTGAGCACGCACGGACAGAGCCCGCGAGCGGTCCCACTGCTTCTCGTGAAGATGGGGATGAGACCAACCGCGCGGCGAGCAGTCGTGGACGGCCCTCGCGCAGGCGGCTCCTCGTAACCCAGCGGCGTCCACGGGATACCCGTCGACTCCTCGATCGCCAGAACCTGCGGCGGCCGCGCATCGCTGCCGCCGCCCTCCACCCGTCGCGTCGGAGACCGTTTGATCCGCGGGTGCACTCGCAGCACCAGGCTCCGAAGCCCAGCCACGCCCCCCCACGTCTGGTCCGGCGTCAGCCGCACTTTCGCCGCATGCGCGACCGCTGCGAGGCGGTCGATCCAGAGCGAGCGCGAGCCGAGCGTCAGCGCGCGCAGCCGGCGGCTCGACTGGGAGAGCCGACAGAGACTGGCAATGTCGAGGACCCGGGCGATCTCGAGCAGGAGAGCGTCTGGGAGCGTCGTGTGGGAAGACGTCGCCGGTGGGTCGTCTTCAGCCTCGAAGCGACCGTGATGGCACAGCAAGGGCGTCATGTCAGCGAGGAAGCAGTCGTCAAGGGCTTTGGAGACAATAACGCACCCGATTGCAGTCCCCCATTGTTTTTGGTTGCGGCGCACGTTACGTGGAGTCCAGACACAGGAAATGGATTGCAGAGCGTGAAGCTTTTCTCATGAAAGCGGCTGAGTTTATAAGGTATTTGAATAAGGCCCAACCATTTTTTATTTTCATTTACAATCATAACTTCATATCTGAAGAAAGTAAAGATGACTGTGAAAGAGTAGCTAGAAACCTTTTCAATTGCAAACAAGCGGGTCCCGAAGGTTAAAGGGTCTGGGGAACAACCTCCGGGTTGGACGCCATCGCAACTTCTCTGTTCGTCGATCCCGCACGATAACCAACCTAATTCGCCATCAACCTCTTTTCGACGGCAGCCCAAATCATGCCGTACTGCGTTGCGCCTATGATCTCTGGCAGCACTACGTCGGCAGGCCACGGCGAAAACTCGAGCGGCACGCCTCCTTCGGAGCTTGTCGTGTTCCTCAGTTGCGAGTACGCTTCCCAGCAGGCGATTTGCCCACCGGCAGGGAGGGCGAAGGCCGAGGAGTAAGCCGAGGAGGACGTGACGTTAAAAGCGGAGAGTATGGGTTGGATATGGGGTATCAAGGCGCCGAAGGGCGCTACTCGGCCGCCTTCGAAAGATGTCGGGTGGAGGGGCTTTGATGCCGTGGGGCCACCGTAGGTGAACGATTTGATGAGATATTCTCCCGAAGAGACCTTGGTTTCAAATCGACAGTATTTGGGCAGTCCGAAGCGCGTTGTGAAAAGATAAATAGACGAAAGCCAGCGTTTGCATGAGCGGCAGCCATATTGAGGAAAAAAGACTTTCTTCCGGCCGTGTAGTTATCGCGCAAGTCGAATCGCAGTCTCCATTACTGACAATGGCAACCTTGTCTGCCGACCAGCCTTTCCTCGGCTGCACACTCCGTTTCGCATCCAAGGGCTGATCGATTTTATCCGGATTAGCCACAGGGAGACGCTGTCAGCATGTCCGAAAACAATCGGTCGGGAAGGTAAAACAGCCCGTCCGTGACGGTGAACGTGTCCTTCCATGCGCATCCGATTAGCGCCTGGTTGAATCGCGATTCGGGGGATTTTGGGCTTGCCGATTACTTTCTCTCGGAATGCTTTGATGGCGTGTCTGCGTGCCATGACGTAACCCTGGAAAGAACTGGGCGCACGACCGCCCAGTCCACCAGCGGTCCACTCTGCGCCTTTCAAAGCAGCGGACGGCCGCAACATTATCGACCTTCTGCGAAGCCACCCTGCAACGCCTCCCAATTCTCCGCCCCTTTGCCACTTCTGACCCATGCGGCTTGTCGGCTTCTACTTGACCGCGCTCTTTTCGTTCTCTCTTGCACTCAGCCACAGTTGGGAAAGGTCCTAGTTACTTGATTCCATATTCGGTCCAAGTGGAAGCGCAGCGGGTCGTTTTGTTTTCTCGATAGATCACGTCGCACAGACCAACCTGTTCCGTTCCGGCTGCGACCGCCACCAACTGCCCCCTCCGCCCGTTTGACGCGCCGCGAAAGCATTCATGATAGGCAGTCTTCTCCCTATTCGTCTTCTTTTTGGCGCCGCTGTCATTCATTCTTACACCTCGGAATGGGGCGGTGTAGCTCGTCATCTCCGACATTTCTTCATTTTGACGTGTGGATCCCGACAGCCGCGTCGTGGGACGCGGCTGGGTCGGCGGCTGCCAACCGTTCTGGCGCGAGGGGGCTCAGCCTGGGGCTCAGCGAGACGTTGAGCGAGATCGAGTCGGTCCGCGAGTAAGCATCTTTTATTCTAGGCTTGAAACAAGCCCCCTTGTGGCAGTTTTTGCTTGGGCGACGCCGTAACGAGTTGAGAGCGGCCAGCTGTCGACATAATGTTGATTCGATGGTGGCCTCTTTGGCCGCCCCGCACTGTGGAGGAGATCTCCTCCAGAACCAGCAGTCCGGTCGATACGTCCAATGGAGGAGTCGCACCACTTGCGCTAGGTGCTATTAAAAGAGTTGGGGGCAAAAACCAGCATCATTTCTCAGTTGAAAGTTTCATTGCAAAATTGAGAAGCTGTCCAGATTCTTAACACCTTCCACCGACCCTTCGTTCTCGCGCCACCACCTCACCGCCGCATTGCCCCCGTGGTACCGCGCCGCCGTCACCACAAACCAATGGCACCTCAGCGGCACCCCGCTCTCGCCCTTCCACCACTCCAGCACCTCCACCCGCCCGCCAAACGTCGCGCTCATCAACCCGCGACCCACGTGCGCCTCCACCGCCGCAGGTACGTGGTCCCGCCACCACCGCAGCACCCGGATCGCGCCCTTCGCGCTCGCCCCCGCGATCGCGTGCACGCTGTACCGCCGCGACACGTCGATCCCGCGCGCAAGACAGTACCGCAGCAGCACGTCCAGCAGCGACGGGTCGGCGTCCGCGTCCGCCGCGTCCGCACGGTTGCTGGCCTGATCAAAGGCGTTGTAGTAAACAGCGAGGTACGTCTCGGCTTGGACGGACCACATGCGGTGCAGCGTCGCAAAGGTGAAGCGGTCGGCGAGGTCCAGGTAGGGGCAGATCGCGTCCGCGGCGGCGGGGGGAATCCGTTGTTGGCGGTGGTGTGGCGGTGGCGGGGTTGACATTGCAAAAGCCGTTTTTCGTCCGCTCAAGTCAAAAAGAAAGAAAACAATCGATCACGTGGTTTTGGTTTCAACCACCGCCAAGCAGGGGAGGAAGGGAGTCGAGTACACAACCAAGCCTTTTTCTCTCATTGGGCTCCTGCAACATGACAATATGACACGACAACCCCCGCCCATCCTCCTCCCCCTTCACTAAGGGTTGCCACATTTTTTTGCCTCGTGCGCCAGCAGACAGGCGGAGATTCCCAATGCAGTTGGGAAAGGCCCATGAAGGGGAGACAGGCGTGCGGCGCCAGTCAACACACTCTGAGTCCGCTTCTTGCAAAATGACTTTCAAAGGAAAACGGACAGTGCCCCATTGGGGGATGACCGTGTCCGGGACTGTGAGATTTCAAAAAATCTCACTGATCATGGTCGTCCAGCTGTGGTCTACCTGAAAGCTCTTCCACCGGTGATGGCATTGTTGTTAAATGAACCCCGAACTTTAATTCATTACCATTTATCACCATCTCCTCACTGGCTCTACTGTTTTATTACTATAAAAGACATGAGCTGGATCCAGGTTCCAGCGTGTGGCCCAACTAATATCCGGGTGCTTCCCATCCTGGAGACTTGCCTTATCACTCTTGCCACTAGACTGTTCGAAGAGCCCTTGAAGATGAAGAGTAGCTCAGTCAGCAGAATTGGACACCTCTTGCAAGGCCTAGTCTGTGGCGTGGTGGCGGCCCTTACGCAATGGCCAGCTGGGTGTGAAATGAGTCTCTGACAAATTATCCCCCTTACCACAAGTTAGAATCGGCTGGCGCTCAACTGCGGCCCTGTGAAAAATAAAATTGGATAGCCAGACACTCCCTGTACGAGGGAAGAAGGTATGTGCTCTGTACAGGGATCGAACCTGTGACTTTAGCGTTACGACCAGCCATCGCCTCGGTGGGAGGGTCTGGCTGGCTGTATTAGCACTACACTCTAACCAACTGAGTTAACAGAGCTGGCAACCACTTTGCCCCTGCGGAAAAATCAGGTATGTTTTGGTGCTTCTGCAGTCAGGGTTTGGGGTGTTGCAGTACACAATTGTGCACTTCATCCGAAATATCCAGCGCATGAGTGGGTTGGCTCAGGGTCGCTATGGTGGCTGGCTGTAGTCGATTGCTGATTGGCTGCGCTGGGATTGTTTTCACTATGCGGTGGAAATTGTGCTCGCACGCACAAAAAAGGGGAGGGGAAATTTTTTCTGGTGCACACAATACCGACATCTTTAAATTGGAGGCCCAAAAGGGCAACTTTTTTTTTTAAAACAGAGGACAGCACTGACTCTGAACTGATTGGCGTTTAGGTGTGTTGGCTGCGCCGAAACCTACATTGTATCTGTTTTTGGGGGTGTAAACAGTCTACTCTGAGTGAGTGAGTGGAAGGTGTGAATGAAGTGGAGATGCGTGTTTGTGGGTGGCCCTTCTCCCCACTTGGAGAGAAAGAGAAAAAAAACTCGGTTATGAATAATTGATACATAATGATGATATGCACACATGCTATAATAGTTGCCAGGCAAGTGTGCATGGTACAGGGTAAAAACCTCTCCTATATTATCTGCTTGAGCAGAGGAGGAAAACTGTTAACACCAGGTTTCAGTTCTACTTAATACTCCGAGTATTTGTCAACAGCACAACCCAGCACCCAGGTCTGCATTGGTGGTGGCTTACTCTCCCATGGGCAGTGTGAGAATGATACCCGACAGTCACAATAGGTTCAGGTCCATCTTGTGCCTCTTGCTGCTACCAGTCTGTCAGGAACAGGGCAGGACAGGACAAGGCAGACAAGGAACTTGTTATGAATCACCCTCTGGAAACCTCTGGAACCTTCTAGAACATTCCTTCATGGAACCTTGTGGAACCTTCTGGAACCTTCTAGAACATTCCTTCATGGAACCTTGTGGAACCTTCTGGAACCTTCTTTGCTTTCGTGACTTGTCTTGTTGTCATTGGTATCATTGGTATCATTGTATTACTAATTGCTCTTTCTGGAACTTTCTTGGAGTCTTGACAAGGAACACTCTCAAAAGGTATAAAAGGGGGATGGGGGACCTGTCCCATCCCTCAAGTGAATTATTGTTTCCAATACAATCATCACTCCTCTCAGTTCCTTGTCTGCCTTGTCCTGTCCTGCCCTGTTCCTGACATCATAATTCACTTCACCCTCTCCCACTACTCTCTGCCATCATGTCTGACCCAAACAACACCTTCCCTGATGCAACTGCCTTCCAAGCCTTGATGGACCAATTACAAGCCCTTTCAAGACAGACACACCAACTTCAAGAACAAGTCCTTCACCAGCAGCACCAGCTTCAACAACAACTTCACCAACAAGAACATCAAGCTCTTCCCCTGCCTCAAGCCAACCAAGCAAGAGAGCCCAAGGTTCCCAGCCCTGACAAGTTCACTGGGCTGGCCAAAGACCTTAGGAACTTCATGGCCACTGTGGAGAATGTCATCCTTCTCCAACCTTCAAGATTTCCCAGTGAGCAAGTCAAGGTTCTTTTCACAAGCACCCTCCTGTCTGGTCAAGCTCAATCATGGTACAGATCTCTCCCAAGCACACCCACCACCCTGCAAGAGCTCTGGGAGGGGCTGGAAGCTACCTTTGGTGACCCCTACGCATCTTGGACAGCAAGATCCAAGCTCAAGCATATCAAGCAAGGAAAGCAATCTTGTGTGGCCTACACCAACCAATTCAAGCAACTAGCCAGAGACTCTGGATACAATGATGCAGCTCTGATGGAGCTGTACCATGATGGTCTCCATGAGTCTATCCAAGACATGCTCTCCCAGTCTCTGCACATCCCTGAGACCTTGGAAGAGTACATTCTCCTTGCCATCAAGATTGACAACAGACTCTACTCCAAGAGGCTGAAGCAAAGACAAGTAGGAACTACATCAAGACCTACCCCAGTTCCTCAAGCTCTTACAGTTCCTGAACCCATGCAAGTGGATGCAGTTGAGACACTTCCTAAGGGTCCTCTGAGCCAAGAGGAGAAAACAAGGAGGGCCCAGCAGGGACTGTGTTTTTACTGTGGCTCCAAGGAGCATGCTGTCAAGGACTGCCCAAGGAAGAAGCACCCAAACTCCCAGGTCCAGGCTCACTGAGGGGCAATTCCCTGGACCCTCCTCCAAGCTGCCCCTGTTTCATCACCACCACCAGCACCACAAACACCTCAGATTCCAAGCCCCACCAACTCACCATGGATGTCAAGATTCAACTCTCACCCAAGTCAACCATCACAACCAAGGCCCTTATAGACTCTGGATCATCCTGCAACATCATTGATGCCACCCTTGCCAAGTCTTGTGCCATTCCCACCATCAAGAAATCCACACCCCTCAAGGTTCACTTTGCCAATCATGCTCTGTTCAAGGAAATCAGCCATGAAACCAAGCTAAACCTCCACATCCAAGACTTTCCACCATCCATGGTCAACCTGGAAGTATTGGATCTTGGCTCACCCACATTCTCTGTCATCCTGGGATTACCATGGCTGCAAGCCCAGAACCCTGACATTGATTGGGTCACTGGTCAAGTCCAACCTCCACCAATCGGAACAGTCACCCAAAACTCAAGTCAAGCCCCCAAGTCTCATGCTCTCAAGCCCTTGATTCAAGATTCACAGCCAGCCAAGACTCAAGTTCCACAGTTCACAGTTCACAGTCAAGATTCAAGTAGAGCTCATAGAGCTCACAGTCATGGCCAAGACTCTAGTTCACAGAACCCACAGTCAAGGATTCAAGTACCACAGTTCACAGTCCACATTCAAGATTCAAGTTCCACAGCTCACAGTCTTTGCCAAGAACAGAACCCTCAGTCAAAGATTCAAGAATCACAGTTCCCAGTCAAGAGTTCAAGCCCCACTGCTGATGAGCACAGAAGGACAGACCTTGCACCTGAAGGGGGAGATGGTCTCACCCCACCATCCAAGGCACATCTTTCATTGCTTCCTGACAGTGTGTGGGCCCATGCTATTTCCAAGGACCCCAAGCCTCACAAGATTCAAATCAGCCAAGAAGAGGAAAAACTTGAGATACTCAAGACAAGGCATGATGCAGCAACAGCTGGACACCCAGGAGAGCACAAGACATATGAGCTTGTTTCCAGAGACTTCTACTGGCCAGGCATGAGGAAGTACATCAAGAACTATGTCAGCAGCTGTGAAACCTGTCAAAGAAACAAATCCAGCAGACACAAGCCCTATGGACTTCTGGAGCCCCTCCCAATTGCCATCAGCCCTTGGTCATCAATATCCATGGACTTCATTGTGAAACTGCCCCCATCCCATGGATTTGACTCTATCCTTGTTGTCATCTGCAGAAGGACAAAGTTGGCCCATTTCATCCCCTGCACTGAGAATATAGATGCACAAGGAACAGCAGACCTGTTTTTGCAGCACATATTCAGGCTCCATGGGCTGCCTCAGTCAATTGTCAGTGACAGAGGACCACAGTTCAGATCTCAATTTTGGAAAGCACTCACAGCAGCCCTTGGAATCAAGTCTCAACTGTCAACTGCTTATCACCCTCAGACTGATGGACAAACAGAAAGAACAAACCAGACTCTGGAGCAGTATTTGAGGTGCTATGTCAGCTATCAACAGGATGATTGGCCCACCCTCCTTCCACTGGCAGAATTTGCTCTCAACAATTCTCTCCACTCAAGCACCCAGCTATCTCCTTTCTTTGCAACCTATGGCTTCAATCCAAGAGGAGATCTTCTGGGACAAGAGACCCTATCCAATGTCCAAGCTCCTGCTGCGGCTTCACACTTACATAAGCTCAAGATCATCAACTCCTTCCTGGACTCCACCCTGAAGCAAGCCCAAGAAGATGCCTCAAGATTTGCCAACACTCACAGAATGGACCATGACCTTGCTGTGGGTCAGCAAGTTTGGCTTCTGAGGAAGAACTTGCAGACCAAAAGACCAAGTCCCAAGCTAGACAACCTCAAGTTGGGTCCTTTCAAGATCTTGGAGCAAATCAATCCAGTCACCTTCAAGCTGGATCTCCCTGCATCCATGAAGATCCACCCAGTTTTCCATGTCAGCCTTTTAGAGAAGTTTGTGGCCAATTCCATTCCAGGCAGAGTTGTTCCTCCTCCTCCTCCAGTTGAGGTAGAAGGTGAAGAGGAATTTGAGGTTGAACAAATCTTGGATGCCAAGTGGTTTGGAAGAACACTCAAGTTCCTTGTTAAGTGGAAAGGTTACTCAGATGCTGACAACACCTGGGAGCCTGAGTCAAACCTCACTCACTGCCAAGACCTTCTGCTCGAGTTCAAGACCAGGTACCCCACCAAGTTGCAGAAGAGGCCTAAAAGGGGGAGATGATGTTATGAATCACCCTCTGGAAACCTCTGGAACCTTCTAGAACATTCCTTCATGGAACCTTGTGGAACCTTCTGGAACCTTCTAGAACATTCCTTCATGGAACCTTGTGGAACCTTCTGGAACCTTCTTTGCTTTCGTGACTTGTCTTGTTGTCATTGGTATCATTGGTATCATTGTATTACTAATTGCTCTTTCTGGAACTTTCTTGGAGTCTTGACAAGGAACACTCTCAAAAGGTATAAAAGGGGGATGGGGGACCTGTCCCATCCCTCAAGTGAATTATTGTTTCCAATACAATCATCACTCCTCTCAGTTCCTTGTCTGCCTTGTCCTGTCCTGCCCTGTTCCTGACAGAACTGAGAGGAGTGATGATTGTATTGGAAACAATAATTCACTTGAGGGATGGGACAGGTCCCCCATCCCCCTTTTATACCTTTTGAGAGTGTTCCTTGTCAAGACTCCAAGAAAGTTCCAGAAAGAGCAATTAGTAATACAATGATACCAATGATACCAATGACAACAAGACAAGTCAGGAAAGCAAAGAAGGTTCCAGAAGGTTCCACAAGGTTCCATGAAGGAATGTTCTAGAAGGTTCCAGAAGGTTCCAGAAGGTTCCATGAAGGAATGTTCTAGAAGGTTCCAGAGGTTTCCAGAGGGTGATTCATAACACAGTCAGTTCCACCTAGCACGGCGAGTCTCCATCAATCGTCTGCAAACCTGCTTTCAACGAATCAAAGAGCTCTGCACCTATCAGTGGGCTTTGCGGGGGGCAGCAGCATGCGGCCAGTCGAAATTGGCACAAAGTCTGACGATCAGTAAATATCCATAGATAGTGGGGCAGCATATGAGGATAATCACCCTCCACCCCCGCATCGCACAACGCATCCAATGAGGTCTCAATTCCCTCGCTTACTACCACATTCCAGCTCTCGTCAAATGAAACAAAAGAAACTTAAAGAAAGGAGGATTGGTCTAGAGCAGACATAAGAAGTAAAGAGAGTAACGATCAAACCAACACGGGCACAGAAAGTAAAGAGAATAACTCATCAAACCAACGAGCACAGACTATCCTCATAAAAAATGGAAAGGGAGCTTAGCAACCCTTGCGGTCTCCTCCACGGCCCCCAACCCTCCCTCTCCACGCATGCAACCACGCCCCCCATCACTTTAGCACAAACAGCACGCCGATGCAGCTCGTCCACGCCGGCCCGACGCTCGTGACAAACACCAGCCGCGCCATGCGCGCCGCCGCGGCGCTCCCGTCGCGCAGCACCCACCCCGCCGCCACGTTCGCGGCCGGCCACACCGCACACGCCGTCGTATACAGCTGCGGGAACCCCTCCGCCCACGCCGTCGTCGCGTCCGTGGACGTCGTTGGAGGCGCCAGCGTTCCGCCGCCGTGCGAACGGAGAAGCGGCGTCACGACGAGCACGCTGCTTAGGAACGCTGGGGCGATCAGGATCTGCGAGAGGAGCGCTTTGCGGACGAGCGGGAGAAGGTGGGTGGACGCGGGCGAGGAAGCGGCGGTGGTGGAGGAGGCGGTGGTGGTGGTGGTGGTGGGTGCCGCTGTTGTCGCGCCGAGGTGGCGGTCGAGGAAGGTGGAGCTGAGGTAGTGCAGGGGTCCGGAGTAGAGGAGCCCGAAGAGTGCTGTGTGGTGCAATTGGTGGTGCAATTGGGTGTTTTTTGGGGGGGTTCGGGATGTGAGTCACGGCAAACGCGGGTGAACAAAAAAAAAAAAAAAAAAAAAAAAAAGAGGAAAAAGGAGGATGAGGAGGAGGAGGGGGAAGCCAAAGCAACTCAACTCATCGCGGCAGTCCTCGCGGCGTCCCAGCCGCCCTCCGTAGGCTGTGCGGAAGACGGCCCTGCCGCCGCCGCCGCCGCCGCCGCCCCGATCGCCGAGCGGGTACTGCGGCCGTCGACGGCCATCATCTGCGCGGCGACGTCTCCGGCAAAGAACAGCGCTCCGGACGCCGCGGCGACCTTTGCCAGCTCGCGGCGGTCGAAGAGCGACGAGCCGCCGCCGATGCCGCGGCCGAGGAGGAGGAGGTAGAGGGGGTTGGGGCGGTGGTGGTGGCGGTGGTGGAGGGGGGCCATGCAGGAGGGTGTAGGAGGAGGAGTGAGGGAAGAGGTGACTGCGTCGTGCTGTTTGATTTGGAGTTGTTCTTATTTTTTTTATTAATTTTTTTTTTCTTTTTTCTTTTCGTTTTTCTTTCTTTGTCCCTTTTTGGGCTGATCGTGGTCCTTCTTGTTAATAAAAATATCTCCGGCAAATCCCGAACCACAACAAAAAACAACACAGAACGATAAGAAGAACTGCTCTGTAAAAAACAAAACAAAATTTTTTTTTCACGCACACACACACAGGCAGACACACACACACACACACACACATGCCGGAATGGCGAAAAAAAAGGACACAAAATTCCGTTCACATTAGTGCACATTAATAACAAAACCGAGGCGGCGGTCCTTCTGAGCATCATCATCCCATTTGTCCAGGACTGCGGGCACGGGATCTTGATGGATGGGACGGAGTATTTATCGTTCCGTCCCGTCCCGCCCTCGTGGAGGGCACCCGTCGTGACGACGAGAACGACGCAGCCAAGAATCACTTTTGCACTCGGCGCGTGCGAGGTGAGTGCTGTCATCGTGCTCTCGGGGTATTCCGCACTGCAAGGACAATAGCGCTGCGCGAAGGTTTCGACAGCAAAACCGACCGACATCCTATCAAGGTGTACCCAAACTTTACTGAAACACCACTCGCATCGGAGCGGGCGGGCTTACTATCGCCAGCCGGTGCGTCGCATGCAAAAGCCTCGCCATGAGGTATGTAGTCGCCAGAACAGCCATGCAAGCTTGCGGCCAAGGGTCGCATGTAGTTGATGATGAGCACCAGATCGCGGTCGTTGGCATTTTCGTCAGCCATCTACGTTCGAAGGGTGGTAGAGGGGGTGGCCTGTTAGTGACAGTGACGTCCTTGGGGTCTTGCGCTCCGTGCCGTCCACGGGTTCGCACAGCACGTTCGCTTGGGTTAACGGTGCACTCGCCTCAAATGTGGCGCTGGCTCGAGTTCGTTTTCGCACCGCGTTTTTGTTTTTCTTTCCTTCCTTTGAATTGTCCTTTACAACTCTGCCTTGTCTGTAGCATGCGGTATGACACAATAAGGGTGTCTCCCACCAAGGTGGCACGGTTGGGGGCGCAAGAATTGTTTCAATGCTCTGGACAGAGGGGCAAATATTTAACGGAAAAACAAAGGTAGGGATGCGAAGGCGGTCGAGCACGATATTTAGTTGGGGGTCGTCGTCGTTCGTGCTGGGGGGCACTCATGCCGTGGAGCGCAAAAATGTGTGTCGAGTCCGAACGCTCTTTCAAGCAAAGGAACGAACTCGCCCCAGCTCGCTCAGCTCCGCCGCCGCCACCAACACGCGCTCCTCGACCCCCCCGCGGCGCCACAGGATCCGCGGTCGCGAACGGACAGGTCGAAGTGATCGACTGGCTCACCGGCGCGCACGACGACCTCGCGTATCTGGACGCCGTCGTCCCCCGGGTACGTCCAACTGGAATGCACCGTCTCGGTCGCCGCCGACGCGCCAAAGGCGTTTTCGTGGTGGGTGCGGCTGCGGCTGCAGACTATCAACGATGCCGCGGAGCAACCGAAGCAGTTTATAAAGCGCCACTGCTTGAACAGAGAGGTTCTGTCGGGGCTGGTCGAGTGGCGCGACTGCGACGCGGGGAGCTCAATCTCCTCGGACGCGGACCGGCGATGGACCTCCTGCACCCCACGTCCCGCATGGACTTTGACGCGCCCCGACCGCGCGGTGGGAACGCAGCGTGCACGGTGCCCTCGAGTGGTGTCGTCCGGGCAAGCCTGTGAAACCGCAGCTCCTCTCCTTGCTCCAGGACTGCGCGCCGTTTCGCGAGCTGGCTGGCCGTCCGGACGCTCGAGATCCCGAGATTCGCGGAAGAACGCGCGCCGAGAGAGAGGCGTGCTCTAGTTCCAGTCGCTGGTGGGAGGGGGGCGCGGCGTGTTTTGCCTTTGACGGCGTTTGTGGACTAGTGGGTTCTGCATGCGTCCCATAGGGCTGCAACGTGCCGATTGACTTGCACCAAAACCTGCGGTGAGAGCTTTGGAGGGGGCGATATGTGCACCACTTAATTTTTTTTTTTTTTTTTTTCTTTTGTGTTGTTTGGTTTGTGTTGGGCAGGAAGGTGAAATGAACGGCGGCGGCTTTTGAAGGGTGAAAGGCACGAGTGCGCTATTTGCTCCACCTGATGCGGATCCGCCCCTTCGCTTCCGCTCCAGAGTGAAGCGAGAGAGAGAGAGAGAGAGAGAGAGAGAGAGAGAGAGAGACAGAGACAGAGAGAGAGAGACAGAGACAGAAAGAGAGAGAGAGAGACAGAGAGAGAGAGACAGACAAAAAAATTGAAAAGGAAACACACGGAATTCCCTCCTTCTGTTTCCCTGTTACATTTGTCAGTAAATAGTTGTTTAACGACGGAATTGTTTGGTGTTTGGACTATCCCCAAAAAGCTAAAAAAAAAAATTTAAAAAAAAACGAGTTGAGCGTGTTTATTTCGTTCTTTGACCAATGCATCAAATCGGGGGGAAGAGAGAAAAAGAAGAAAAAAAAAAAAAAAAGAATTGGATTCACTATCAAACGCAACCCGAGTATACATACGGCACACACAGACTCGGCAACGAACTCCCACCACTGCTCGGCGGGACCGACCCGATGATGAAGATGGCTGCCGGCAGCAACGTTATGGACGCGGACGCCGGTGAGGATATGCAAACGAGCGAGCGAGCGAGCGAGCGCACGCAGACGAGCACGCAATAGCGGCCAAGGACTCACACGTTCGCACCCACACATACACAACCCCCACTTCCCTCCCTAACCCTCCAGGCTCGACAACGTGCAAAGCAGCCTTTGATCTGCAGTGCTACTCTCCCCTCGAGAACACCGCACTCACGTTCACAGGTATTCACGGAAGACTGCGCATGCCGCCCCTTGTCTGTTCTGACACTCGCCCGCGCTGCCCTCCCACCTGCTTTGACTCTACTACAATGCTCCCTGCAAGTCCGCGCGCTTGGCGTCGTCTACCTCGCGGTCGCCCTTGCCGGAATTCCTGTCGTTGTCGTCCTCATCGCCCGACGAGGTCAGCAACAGAGTCAGCCGCAGAATCAGCGGTGGAGGCGGCGGCAGCACACTCTCGTCGTCCGACAATCGTCGTCGCCGTTGTCAGCCGCCGCGTGTGCACTGTCGGCATCCCTCGCCATGTTGGTGCAGTCGCTTTCGCTGGGAATGATGATGAGGAGCATGCCGCTTCTATTCGAGTGAGTATCTAACTGTTGTTGTTGTTGATATGACAGGGGGATCGATCGATCTGCTATCCCTCGTTTGCTGATCAAAAGGGGTTAAAAAAAAAACAAAAAAAAAACCAAAAAAAAAAAATCATATATTGTCGACAGAGCCCTCAAGAGCCTCAGCATCCTCCTCGCCGGCCTTACCGCCACGACCCTCCTCCACGCCGCCCTGAGCCCCATACAATCCCGCATCCCGACCTTCACCACCTACTGCCGCCTCCTCCCGCTCGTTCTGATCCCCTTTGCCCTCGACGCCGCCGCCGCCGCAGGCCTCGCCGTCGTCGAAAACCGTCTCGGTACCGCCTCCGACGTCGCCGCCATCCTCGCACAGCAGGAAGCCCTCGAGTGGGCCGAGTGCGCCGCCGCCTTCGCCGCCGCCGTCGCCGTCCTCGGCTTTGTCGGGTGGGCCTGGATTTTGGGGACGAGGGCGGCGGCGGCGGCGCAGCAAGCCGTCGTCGGTTGGGCCGGCCGCACAGACTTTGAAACGGGGACTATCAACCGGACCGATACCTCCACGTCAACCGTCTCCGACCCCTCTAGCCTCGCCAACCTGTCGTCGTCGTCCCTCCCGCGCACCCTCTCCCGTTCCACCACTGCCACCACCACCGCCGCCGCCGCCTACTCCCCGTTCTCCCCGCAGCAACAGCAGCAGCAACAGCCGACCTGGCAGCAGCAGCAGCCGCCCAGCCAGCCAACTCCCCCGCTCGCCGCCCTCGTCCGCGACC
Organism: Zopfochytrium polystomum; assembly: GCA_025765615.1. Taxonomy (NCBI): domain Eukaryota; kingdom Fungi; phylum Chytridiomycota; class Chytridiomycetes; order Chytridiales; family Chytridiaceae; genus Zopfochytrium; species Zopfochytrium polystomum. The sequence continues at coordinate 277,460 of JAIVFJ010000064.1, forward strand.
CGACCCTTCGCGACTTTCTGCACGAGCAGCAGCGCTTCACCGCTCACTACCTCCAGCAGCTCGAGCCCGCCCGCAAACCCCGCTCGCCGCACTGCACCGAGGAGCTCAAACGCCGCGCGGAAGCGGCTGCCGCGGAGGCGGCTGCGGCTGCTGCTGCGTCAGCCGCGCTGCGCCTGTCGTCGGCGGCGGCGGCGGCGGATGCTGTCGGCCGCAACATCCACAACAGTAACAACAACCACCACCACGCAACCTTCTCCTCCCCCTCCCCCTCCTCCTCCTACGTGCCTTCACCGCCACCACCGTCCGACCCGCGCCACCACCACCAACACACCCCCGCCGCCTCCGCTGACGCCCGCCGCAACCTGTCCCGCGCCCGCGCCCGCGCCGCCGCCGTCGCCTGCCTCGCCGGCTCCGTCGTCGTCGCCGCCGTGTCCGCCTTTGGCCTTCGCGCCGCCGGCCTCGCCACAGGGCTCGGAGGGTACTCGGCCTGGGTCGTCGGCACGCTGTTGCGATAGTTGAGTGGGTTTTTCTGACTCTGTTTTCTGATACTAAAAGAACACGCGCGTTCTCGCTACCGAAACTCAGCTCCGCGACCGCCGCGACTGCATGCACGGTCCTTGCCGTCGAGCTGCGGCTGGCACTGGCCGAGAGGACGACGACGACGACGGCGTCCAGCAGCGGACGCGCGGGCAAGTTGAAAAGACAGGAGGAAGAGCTGGAGGTGGAGGACCCGGCTTGGATGGAAAGACGAGGCTTTTGAAAATCGCGGACGAACGACCCCTCGATGTAAAAATGTTTTTCGCTTTGTCGTGGTCCCCTCCCATCTCCCAACACCCCTCCCCCCTCCCCCCCCCCTCCCCACCCCATATTGGCCTGATTGGATGATGAAGATGCATTTTTTCAAAAAAGAAGCAGTGTAGCAGCAATTGCAAAACTTACAAAAGAAATATACACCCGCATTGAAGTTTTACTTCTTGTTTATTTTTTTTTTTTCACTGCTTGTTTGCTTCTTGCCAAAAACCGGATGGGGCGACGTGTTATCGAGACGAACGGGGGGGAAAAAAAAAAGGAAAAATGCTTGGTGAAATGCGTTTGTTATTCGTCCACACTCCGATTTATCGCGGCAGGAAACACAAAGCAAGATTCCAAATGTGAGGGAGCCGCGGCGGTGCGCGGCGGGGTCGCGAAGCGCAGGAGCTAGTGGAGAAGCCAAAGTGGCGGAGCGAGGCTGCGTCGAGCGACGCAACGAACGAAAATTGCAGCAGGAAAAAACCAAAACAAACGAAATTCCGCCACAGCTCTGCGCCGCCTTGTTCTTTTTCCCTTTTATGTTTGGTGGAGGAGGGGAAAGCGAAGGGAAGCGCTGTGCTGCATCAGACCCACGCGAGCGCGCGCGGGCGGAACTGCCCTTCTGTCCGAAAAACATAGGAGAAATTGCCACTTTTTGGGCGCAGACGACTACGACGACTAATACGACGTGTGCAAACGCATAATGATAATAACAAAATAATAAATAATAATAATAATAATAATAATGTTATCCCAACCGCCAGTTCGGCTTCTTCCTAAACTTTCCTTGTCTGCAATACGATAGAGTTCGGGTAAATATTGAATCCATCCTTTCTTTTTCTTTTTTTTTCTATCATTTTTTTTTCTTTTTGGTTTTTATTTTGTTGGGTCGTTTTCTTCTTCTTTTTCTTCTTTTTTTCATGCTTTGTTTTTCCTTCTCCCTTGTTTCCTATTTCGGATAAAATTCAAGCATTAAATACAGCAGCATGTGGAGCGGCACCATGGGATCCGGTGAGTCTTCGCTGGCCACTCCCTTTCTTGCGAGGACAAGGACGATGACGACGACGACGACGACGACGACGACGACCACGTTGACGCACCTGCGACCAACACACACACACATACACACACACATGCACACACACACACACACCCACTCCGGCTAATACAGTATCCCTCCCCACCCCTTTCCCCACCACACATACCTTTGGATCGCGATCGCCTCGACCAACATAATGAAAAAAGCTGATTCGACGGACGGCGGCAGCGGCGTTGCATGCAAGCCGCTCGGACACGATCTGCCGTGCAACGCCGACCTGACGGGCCCCGCCTTTTACAGATCGCGTGAGTGTGGCTAGCGAAAGAGAAGGGGGCGTCTTCAACTTCAGCCGCCCAGCGGGCCAAGGAGAACTCGATCTGACACCCTATCGCCCCCCCCTACTTTTTTTTGGCAATAATCGTCTCCAAGTCGAGATTTTCATCGTCGGCAACGTTCTCCTCGCTGTTGTCGGCGTCCATGTCCTTTTCTTGCGGGTCCGCCTTGCCGGTCTAAAGGGCGAAAGTCCTCTCACCTCAATGTTCCTGAGTGTCCTAACATCCATCCTGGCGGTCCTCTTTTGCGCCGGCTCCCTGGCCTACTTTTATATTAAAGAGCCGCTGCTCATGTTGTGAGCCATTCTGCTTCCGGAACTTGCATCGCAAACCGCAACACCAAACCATCTGACCGTTTTACGTTCATCCCCTGAACGAAAAAAAAAAAAAAAAAAAAAAAAAAAAAAAAGCGTTTTCCAGGGCGTCGCCGTCACCATGGTCTTCGTCACCATCACCCTCTTCATGCACGCTTTCCTCAACCCCATGACCCTCCACGCCCCCGCCTTGCAGATCTACATCCACATCCTCTACTTTCTTCCCACCCCAACCCTCCTGCACGTCGCCACCATGACGTACCTCGGCGCCATCGAGGCCCGCCTGCAGAAAGACTCCGACCCCTCCCCCGCCCTCGCCGCGCAGTACTCCACCGCGAAATCCATCGGCACCGCATCCTCCCTCGCCCTCTTCGCCACCGCCGTCGCCTACATCGCCGCCGCGTGGATCGCCTTCGGTCGCGCACTGAGAGACATCGTCGGCCCGTCCCTGCTCAGCCTCCGCAGCGCGAGAGCAAGCACCGCCGCCGTCCGCGGCGGCAGCGACCCGCCGCCCCCAAAACCGTCCGACGACCGAGCGCGACACCGACGCCCGTCCTCCTCCCCGTCCCCGCTCCACCACCACAACCCCCCGCGCCTCGCCTCCTGGTCCCTCTTCCGCTACCACCCCCCCGCCCCCGCCGACAACCCCGCCCTCCGCCGGCCCCGCCGCCGCCGCCCCATCCCCACCCGCAAACAGCCTGATCCCCCTCAACTCCCTCCTCCGCCCCGCAAACAGCACAACTTCCTCCTCCCCGCCTCCGCCCCTCTCTCCGACCTCGAACCCGTCCCACGCGTCGTCCTCCACCCCGCTCGACCCTCTCGACCGCGTCGAGCGCGAGCTCCGCGTCGGCACCGTCCGCGCCGTCCGCAGCGTCCTCAAGTGGGTCCTCGTCGGCCTCGTCTGCGGCGCCGCCGTGCTCATCGCTACAAAGGCCGCGGTCGAAGCTATGCCGAAAGGCACCGTGCGCGCGTTCGCAGTCTGGGTCGCCTTTAATTTGTCGCAGTAGTTGAGTGTCACGCCCCCTCTTTTTTTTTATTTTTATTTTATTTTTTTTTTTAAGGTTGTTGTAGCCTTCGTTTCTCTGACTGGGCCTCTCTTTTTCCCAGCTTCTGCCTCATGGTCGGAGTCGTTGCGATCTACATTGGGCAGTACAAGCAGTACGCTCTGGAGACAAGATGAAACCCCCTCGCAAGCAGCGGGGTTAGGGTGGGGAGGGGGAGCGGAGAGTGTATTTGTTCACGCACTTTAATCAGCCGTTATAGAGGAAGCGAAAATACCACGCGCGTTTTGGAAAATAGAAGGGGGGGCAGGCGCACACCCAGCGTTTTGGGGAGGAGGACTTGCCTTTCCCCTCTTTTTTTTTCTTCTCTTTTTTTTTTCTTTTTGGTCGTTTAAAATATGACTCAAGATCGAACTTTTTTCTTTATTTTCTTTTTTTTTTCTCTTTTTTTTCTGAAGGCTGACGGCTGAAGCGCCCAACCTTCGCTACAGCCAACTGAAGAGTCGAGGAGGAGATTCGTTCGCTTTCGATCACAACCGGATGCGCATACAAAAGAACGACCCTACATCACGAACACTCACCTCCCCTTCACCATTTTCCCTCGATTCGAGTCCCCTCGCCGCCGACCGTTTCTGTTTGTTTCGGAAGTCTGCAGGAAAGTAACAGGGTTTTGGGACTAGCAGGCGTGCGGGCATGTGGCGAAATGGTCTACCGCGTTCGACTTCTAACCGAAAGATTGCAGGTTCGAGTCCTGCCATGCTCGATGGCGGACATGATAACAGATGATTGGTTACTCATTGTTTGGTGATGAGGGTGCACAGCCTTAGCAGGCTACTCATTACGAAGTCCATTCCGAAAAATCGCCGGTTGATGATTGTCCGGTTTTTTGTCGCATCATCAGTTCAAACATCCGATTGCGAAGGATCTCTAACACCACCACGATAGCCGGGTCGCCTCGAAAGCCCTTTACCGCTTGCCGCCCAGTCAGCAGAGGAACTGTGTCCCGTTGCGCAATCGCAAGGTCCAGGTTAGCTCCGCAATTGTCTGTTTGGTTGGTTGACCCACCCAACAGTGGCATTGTCAGAGAACATCCAGCGGGGTAGGCACGCCCGCGTCGGCGCGCAGCTGGCAATCTTTCGCCCGGTCCACGTACCTTCCCAATCCAACGCCATTCGCACCCACGCCCTCCTGGTGCGCGTCAGGCTCCCCCAGTCCCACCAAGGCAGAGTATCGTCTTACGCCTGAGTGCGGCGTTGGCAGACTGATTCAAGATACGTTCTTTCGTTTTGCCGACGTTTGGTTCAGTCGGTGACAGTATTTACCTCTCGTTGAGTGGGTTAAGGGGCGGTGTGGTTCGCGAGCTCTTTTGGGGTAAGGGGTTAGGAAGGGGCTGGTGAGAATCGGGCTGCAGCAGGTTTAACCCTTTTGCCTACCTAAAAGATGGCAAATAGATCGGTGGGATTCCCTTTTTTCGTCTTATGATGTCATAGAGAAGGGAAGGCACACGCGCAGACACCCAGCAGACCAATCCCACCAAAATTAATAATTGAAGCCCCAAGAGCCCCCCCATGTGACCAGGAATGTGACCAGCACGTGAGCAGCGGAAACGTGAAGAAGAATAATAACAACAAAAAAGAAAAGAAAGAAAAAAAAAGAAAAGAAAGAAAAAAAAGAAGAAAGCGAGAGAGGCGGCCCATGACGACGAAGACGACGACTACGACGATGGACAACGTCCGCTTCGCCGCCGCCGCCGCCACCACCAGCCGCAGCAGCAGCACCATGCTACACCGCCTCATCCTCCGCCTCGTCGCCGCCGCGACTCTGCTTCTGCTCCTCTGCACGGCCTCATCATCGCCGACAACGGCAAAGACCCCGACCCTTCTTGCCCTCGCCGCCCCCGTCCGCCGCGCCGCCGCCATCGACCCGCGCGCCCCGCTGGCCGCGAGCTGGAACTCAAAGGGCAACTCGTACCCCATCGTGTTTCTCCACGGCCTGCTCGGCTGGGGCGACGAGGTTCGTGTGTTGTTTGAAAAAAAAAAAAGGTTGACGCGTTTCTTTTTCCTGGATTCTTTTTTGGGCAAAATGCGGACAGCCATTGCTACGACGTGAGTACGGAGAACATTCGAATCGCCAAAACATTTGCTCAAATATGTTTAATCGTTCCCAGTTTTGAACTACTGGGGCGGCATCACGACAAACATCCTTGACGTTCTCCGCGACAAGGGCTACGAGGTGTACGCTCCGTCGATGGGACCAGTGTCTTCAAACTGGGAGTGAGTAGTGTTTATTGGCTCCTCAAACCTCAGACACTCGTGCGTTTTGTTTCTCATGTCCTCTCAACTCCTGGATTTGTTCCCCAGACGCGCCTGCGAAGCCTACGCCCAGCTCGTCGGCGCGCGCGTCGACTACGGCCTCGCGCGGGCCGCCCGCTTCAACCACAGCCGGTTCGGCCGCGACTTTTCGCAATCCGCGCCCCTGGTCCCGTCCTGGACGCGGTGCGCCGATTGCAAAATCCACCTCGTCGGCCACAGCATGGGCGGCCCGACGATCCGCGCCCTCGCGCACCTCATGGCACACGGCAGCCAGCCCGAACTTGACGCGTGCGCCGCCGCCGGCGTCCCGTGCTCCCCGCTGTTCTGGACCAACCGCACCTCGTCCTACATCGAGGGCGTCTTCACCGTCGCCGGGGCCACGCAGGGCAGCGCCTTTGACGAGTACCTCTTCGACCACGGCCTCTTCAAAGACTTTGTCCTCGACCTCGTCAAGCTGCTTGTCGCCGCCACCGGCGCCGTGGAAGACCTCACCCCCGCCCTCGACCTCTGGGACTTCCAGCTCGGCCACTGGGGGCTCGACCCGCAGCCGGGCGAACCCCTCGTCGCCTACGTCGACCGCCTGCTCTCCGACTCCCGCTTCGCGTCTTCCGACTCCACCGCCCTCTACGACCTCTCCGTCTCCGCCGCCCGCTCCGACCCGTTCCTCGCCGCCGTCAGGAACGCCCAGGACGTGACCTACCTCTCCGTCGCCGCCCTCACCACCTTCAACTTTTTCGGCCGCTCCTACGCCCGCCCATCCACCTTCCCGCTGCTGATCCCCACCGCCAACATCGTCGGCTCGTACTCCAACAAGGCCCTCGGCATCGCCGGCGGCGACTGGCGCCCCAACGACGGCCTCGTCTCGCTCATCAGCGCACGCGGCGACGCCGTCGAAGGATACGTCGACTACCCGCTCGACCTCGAGGGCTCCGTCGACGCCCTCGTGACCCGCGCCGTCAACAGGCCGGTCAGGGGCAAGTTCTCGTACGTCGGGTCTACCAGAGACGACCACATTTCGTCCATCGCGGTCCTGGATTTGGTCAAAGGGCGCAAGAACCAGGAGTTTTTGAACATGGCGGGCATTCTGGCGTCGCTGTAAGGAGGGGTGGCGGGTCCGTTCCCGAGGGGCTGGGAACAATGCACCTCCCCACGCCTTCTTTTTTTCATTATCCCCGATTTTTCCCGTGTTGCGTCGATAGGTATATTGTGACGCATTCTTCTTCCCCCACACACATACGTGCCTCATTGATCCTTTGGTTGCATTCAAGTAATTACCCTCTCTCTCTCTCTGACAGGACCCCCCAAAAAGGTGGGGTCATAATCTATGGGCTTGTATGCCTCTGGACGTTACTTTACTTCAATCTTTTCTCTATCTCTATCCCTCTCTCTCACTCTCTCACTCTCTCTCTCTCGCTCCTAAAACCTCCTCCTCTACTCTTTCGGCACCGTATGGCTGATCCACCCTCAATGAAAAATAAATTGTTTAGCTTCTCACAAGGATAAATAACTTGCGACTAATTATTGGGAAACATCGGTTGTTTTTGTTTTTCCTGTTTTTGACGTCATGCGCCGAGGCGTGAGACACTGCCGATGAGGCCGAACGCAATCGAAGAAAAATCAAACAAAAGACGAAAACATCAACAGAAAAAAAAAAAAAAGAAGAAAAAAAAAAACAACCAAAACTCAGCAAACACACACACACACACACACACACACACACACACAATCATGCCGACGACCTCGACCACGACCGCCACAACCGCCGCCACGCCCGACGCCGCCGCCGCGTCGATCGCCGTCGCGACCGCGTTCGTCGCCGCGCTCGACGCATCCAACTTCCGACCCCGCCACGGGTCGTCCGAAGACCCCGCCGCCGCCCTCGCCGCCGCCAAATCCCGCCTCCGCGCCCTCCTGCACCCCGCCTTCGTCCACGTCGTCCTCCCCTCCACCCTCCGCCCCGTCCAGCCCCAACGCGACCGCGACGACTACGTCGACTACATCGCATCCACCCTCCGCGACGGCTACGCCTCCTTCGCCGCCCGCGTCCGCCTCGCCTTCGCCTCCCACGACGGCCGCCACGTCGAGGTCAAGGCCGCGTCCAAGGGCGTCTCCGCTACCGGCGTCGACTACGGTCAGGAGTATAGCTTGTACTTTGAGACGGCCAGGGATCACGACGACGGAAAGGTCAAGATCGTGCGGTTTGAGGAGTTTGTCGACTCGGCGTATTCGGATCGGTTCTTTAGGGAGGAGTTCAGGCGCGCGCGGGCCGCCGCGAAGGGTGAGTTGTGTGTGTGTGTGTGTGTGTGTGTGTGTGTGTGTGTGTGTGTGTGTGTGTGTGTGTGTGTGTGTGTGTGTGTGTGTGTGTGTGTGTGTGTGTGTGTGTGTGTGTGTGTGTGGAGAGGAGATGGTGGGGGCGGAGAGAGACGAGGGATTGTGTGCGCGCGTGTAAGAGTGTTATTGATTTCTGTGCCTCACACACCCGAAACCAAACAAAAAAAACGAAAAAAGCAGCAAAGCTGTGAGAAAAACGGGAAGAAAAGGGCTTGTTTGGTTGGTGGTGGCCCTCTTCAGTATTGAATAAAGAACGTCATTAGTGTCATCATTTTAGTCATTTATTACTGGCCATGGTCCAATAGGATAATAACCAATTTTTTTTTTTTTTGTGTTTTTTCGGACAAACGAGCAAAACTGTTCAAATTCGCTGTCGAGCGTCGGGTGTGATTGTGATTGCGGGAGTGGGAGTGTGACAAGTCAGGTTTTTTTTCTTCAATTAATTATTCTTTTCTCACAAGGGCATATTCCAACACTCCCCCTTGCATGAGCGCCTTTAAAAGCAAAACTACTTCAAAGGAAGAAACTGAGTGAGAAAATTTAAAACGCCACTGCCTGGGTGAAAAACCCAAACCAATTGACCGGTCTGGAAAACTGTAGCAGGGTAAGGAAAGGAAACGTATTGGGGAAGGCACTGCTGAGGAGAGTACTGCAAAAGGGTTAGGGAAAACAAAAGGGTGCACAAAACAGCAAAACAAAAGAAGGACTAATGGTTGCCCCACCCTGGGGCCTAACCTACTACTTTACCCTTGCGCACCATGTGTGCCCTCCATGCGGCGCTGTGCGCTGTATTCTTCTCCCTGTCCTTGGTCCGTTTCTGAAGAAAGTGACCTTCACGGCGTTTTGTCCTAATTGCTTGTACATGCTCAATCAACTTGTTATGTTCGACTGGTCCCTTGCTTGAGTCAACAAGTCCAAGTAGTATTCGGCCTTCAAAAACCATGTCATGTCCATGTGGCTTGGTGAGGAGGTTGGCGAGCTGATCAAAGGAGGGGACGTGATCAAGTGCACAAGTGCTGTTGTTGATGATGTTGGGACTGTTGATGAACGCGTCGACTTCCACCCAATTGCTCCCGCTGCTAGCAGCACGAGGTATGCTATCTGCGAGCGAGAGCCATGGCTGTTATGAATCACCCTCTGGAAACCTCTGGAACCTTCTAGAACATTCCTTCATGGAACCTTCTGGAACCTTCTGGAACCTTCTAGAACATTCCTTCATGGAACCTTGTGGAACCTTCTGGAACCTTCTTTGCTTTCCTGACTTGTCTTGTTGTCATTGGTATCATTGGTATCATTGTATTACTAATTGCTCTTTCTGGAACTTTCTTGGAGTCTTGACAAGGAACACTCTCAAAAGGTATAAAAGGGGGATGGGGGACCTGTCCCATCCCTCAAGTGAATTATTGTTTCCAATACAATCATCACTCCTCTCAGTTCCTTGTCTGCCTTGTCCTGTCCTGCCCTGTTCCTGACATCATAATTCACTTCACCCTCTCCTACTACTCTCTGCCATCATGTCTGACCCAAACAACACCTTCCCTGATGCAACTGCCTTCCAAGCCTTGATGGACCAATTACAAGCCCTTTCAAGACAGACACACCAACTTCAAGAACAAGTCCTTCACCAGCAGCACCAGCTTCAACAACAACTTCACCAACAAGAACATCAAGCTCTTCCCCTGCCCCAAGCCAACCAAGCAAGAGAGCCCAAGGTTCCCAGCCCTGACAAGTTCACTGGGCTGGCCAAAGACCTTAGGAACTTTATGGCCACTGTGGAGAATGTCATCCTTCTCCAACCTTCAAGATTTCCCAGTGAGCAAGTCAAGGTTCTTTTCACAAGCACCCTCCTGTCTGGTCAAGCTCAATCATGGTACAGATCTCTCCCAAGCACACCCACCACCCTGCAAGAGCTCTGGGAGGGGCTGGAAGCTACCTTTGGTGACCCCTACGCATCTTGGACAGCAAGATCCAAGCTCAAGCATATCAAGCAAGGAAAGCAATCTTGTGTGGCCTACACCAACCAATTCAAGCAACTAGCCAGAGACTCTGGATACAATGATGCAGCTCTGATGGAGCTGTACCATGATGGTCTCCATGAGTCTATCCAAGACATGCTCTCCCAGTCTCTGCACATCCCTGAGACCTTGGAAGAGTACATTCTCCTTGCCATCAAAATTGACAACAGACTCTACTCCAAGAGGCTGAAGCAAAGACAAGTAGGAACTAAATCAAGACCTACCCCAGTCCCTCAAGCTCTTACAGTTCCTGAACCCATGCAAGTGGATGCAGTTGAGACACTTCCTAAGGGTCCTCTGAGCCAAGAGGAGAAAGCAAGGAGGGCCCAGCAGGGACTGTGTTTTTACTGTGGCTCCAAGGAGCATGCTGTCAAGGACTGCCCAAGGAAGAAGCACCCAAACTCCCAGGTCCAGGCTCACTGAGGGGCAATTCCCTGGACCCTCCTCCAAGCTGCCCCTGTTTCATCACCACCACCAGCACCACAAACACCTCAGATTCCAAGCCCCACCAACTCACCATGGATGTCAAGATTCAACTCTCACCCAAGTCAACCATCACAACCAAGGCCCTTATCGACTCTGGATCATCCTGCAACATCATTGATGCCACCCTTGCCAAGTCTTGTGCCATTCCCACCATCAAGAAATCCACACCCCTCAAGGTCCACTTTGCCAATCATGCTCTGTTCAAGGAAATCAGCCATGAAACCAAGCTAAACCTCCACATCCAAGACTTTCCACCATCCATGGTCAACCTGGAAGTATTGGATCTTGGCTCACCCACATTCTCTGTCATCCTGGGATTACCATGGCTGCAAGCCCAGAACCCTGACATTGATTGGGTCACTGGTCAAGTCCAACCTCCACCAATCGGAACAGTCACCCAAAACTCAAGTCAAGCCCCCAAGTCTCATGCTCTCAAGCCCTTGATTCAAGATTCACAGCCAGCCAAGACTCAAGTTCCACAGTTCACAGTTCACAGTCAAGATTCAAGTAGAGCTCATAGAGCTCACAGTCATGGCCAAGACTCTAGTTCACAGAACCCACAGTCAAGGATTCAAGTACCACAGTTCACAGTCCACATTCAAGATTCAAGTTCCACAGCTCACAGTCTTTGCCAAGAACAGAACCCTCAGTCAAAGATTCAAGAATCACAGTTCCCAGTCAAGAGTTCAAGCCCCACTGCTGATGAGCACAGAAGGACAGACCTTGCACCTGAAGGGGGAGATGGTCTCACCCCACCATCCAAGGCACATCTTTCATTGCTTCCTGACAGTGTGTGGGCCCATGCTATTTCCAAGGACCCCAAGCCTCACAAGATTCAAATCAGCCAAGAAGAGGAAAAACTTGAGATACTCAAGACAAGGCATGATGCAGCAACAGCTGGACACCCAGGAGAGCACAAGACATATGAGCTTGTTTCCAGAGACTTCTACTGGCCAGGCATGAGGAAGTACATCAAGAACTATGTCAGCAGCTGTGAAACCTGTCAAAGAAACAAATCCAGCAGACACAAGCCCTATGGACTTCTGGAGCCCCTCCCAATTGCCATCAGCCCTTGGTCATCAATATCCATGGACTTCATTGTGAAACTGCCCCCATCCCATGGATTTGACTCTATCCTTGTTGTCATCTGCAGAAGGACAAAGTTGGCCCATTTCATCCCCTGCACTGAGAATATAGATGCACAAGGAACAGCAGACCTGTTTTTGCAGCACATATTCAGGCTCCATGGGCTGCCTCAGTCAATCGTCAGTGACAGAGGACCACAGTTCAGATCTCAATTTTGGAAAGCACTCACAGCAGCCCTTGGAATCAAGTCTCACTTGTCAACTGCTTATCACCCTCAGACTGATGGACAAACAGAAAGAACAAACCAGACTCTGGAGCAGTATTTGAGGTGCTATGTCAGCTATCAACAGGATGATTGGCCCACCCTCCTTCCACTGGCAGAATTTGCTCTCAACAATTCTCTCCACTCAAGCACCCAGCTATCTCCTTTCTTTGCAACCTATGGCTTCAATCCAAGAGGAGATCTTCTGGGACAAGAGACCCTATCCAATGTCCAAGCTCCTGCTGCGGCTTCACACTTACATAAGCTCAAGATCATCAACTCCTTCCTGGACTCCACTCTGAAGCAAGCCCAAGAAGATGCCTCAAGATTTGCCAACACTCACAGAATGGACCATGACTTTGCTGTGGGTCAGCAAGTTTGGCTTCTGAGGAAGAACTTGCAGACCAAAAGACCAAGTCCCAAGCTAGACAACCTCAAGTTGGGTCCTTTCAAGATCTTGGAGCAAATCAATCCAGTCACCTTCAAGCTGGATCTCCCTGCATCCATGAAGATCCACCCAGTTTTCCATGTCAGCCTTTTAGAGAAGTTTGTGGCCAATTCCATTCGAGGCAGAGTTGTTCCTCCTCCTCCTCCAGTTGAGGTAGAAGGTGAAGAGGAATTTGAGGTTGAACAAATCTTGGATGCCAAGTGGTTTGGAAGAACACTCAAGTTCCTTGTTAAGTGGAAAGGTTACTCAGATGCTGACAACACCTGGGAGCCTGAGTCAAACCTCACTCACTGCCAAGACCTTCTGCTCGAGTTCAAGACCAGGTACCCCACCAAGTTGCAGAAGAGGCCTAAAAGGGGGAGATGATGTTATGAATCACCCTCTGGAAACCTCTGGAACCTTCTAGAACATTCCTTCATGGAACCTTCTGGAACCTTCTGGAACCTTCTAGAACATTCCTTCATGGAACCTTGTGGAACCTTCTGGAACCTTCTTTGCTTTCCTGACTTGTCTTGTTGTCATTGGTATCATTGGTATCATTGTATTACTAATTGCTCTTTCTGGAACTTTCTTGGAGTCTTGACAAGGAACACTCTCAAAAGGTATAAAAGGGGGATGGGGGACCTGTCCCATCCCTCAAGTGAATTATTGTTTCCAATACAATCATCACTCCTCTCAGTTCCTTGTCTGCCTTGTCCTGTCCTGCCCTGTTCCTGACAATGGCGGGAGTTGAACAATGCGTCTGCGTATCTGACAGGTTGAGGGTTACTGTCTGCACTGTAGCAAAGTCCAACTGTGGCGGTGGCCTTGACATACCCAACAACATCCAACAGCTCACACCAATGCCGTCTGCATGGATCCTGGGCAAAGGAGCCAAGTAGACTGACACTGAGCGCAAAGTCTGGTCTGGTTGATGTCGCTGCGTAGTTGAGGCCGCTGATCACACTGAGATACTCAGTGCTGCCGACACTCTCTTCGTCAGGTCAATCATCTCCATGTCCCAGCCATACAGGGTGCTGAGGGCAATCATCCATCTGAGAGTGTTACCTTGAATTACCGGTGAGTATGTAAGAGTGAAGTCAATGCTGGGCTCCTGTGTGAAACCACAAGCAACAAGTCTCACGCGAAATCGTTCGCTGGTGCTGTCAGGTTTGAACTTCAGCTTGTGTACCCACTTACAGCTCACAATGTTTGTGCTGGGTGGAGCTGTGGCTTTGATGAATACACCCATGCTGCGGAGCATGCTCAGTTTGTACTCTTCAGCCTCTTTCCACTCTTGGGCGAAGGGTGAAGCAATGGCCTCCTCATGTGTCAGGGGATCCTTGTATGTGTCAGGCGACACTTGAACTGTGTTGGAGTGGACATTGAAAGCGAAGAGTGGTCTGTCTTCGTCGTCTGAGTCTGACGTGTAGACAGATTGAACATCGTTGTCGTCAGAGTCCTCATACGGTCTGCACGGAAATAATGCACCTGGCCCGTCAGGAGCACTCTCAGCAGCAGGTGGGCCACTTTGCATGGCTGGTTCAGCCGCATCACTGGGCCTTGCGCCCCTAGCAATGTGAGTGTCCCAGGCTCATGCAGATGCAGGGCCCCACCCCACGGGGCTCTCACCATCCACAGCCACCAGAACCTCTGCGCTGGACTGAGATGCCATGTCTACAAAGCCGCTGGGCCTACTCCCCCTAGCGCTGCTGGAAGGACAGTCCCGAACGTGGGTGGCAGATTGTTACACAGCCCAAGTCCATCGTACAAAAATTGAGGTTTTGTAACCACACTTTCTGAAGCCTCTGAGGTGGCTTTGAAGTGGACAGCTGGTGGGTGGTTGCATTCAACAGGTATCTGTCCAGAAAGTACCAGGCACACATCAATGTGGAGATTTGCATCACCATGAGGGCCATCAAAATACCTCATGAAATACTTGCACAAGGGTTATGACGGAGCAAAGGCAGCAGTTGGCTCTGGAGAAGTCACTGTCTGCGTGGATGATATTGACGAGTTCCTTGATGCCTGCTATGTGTCTGCTCAGGAGGCTTGCTGGAGGGTCTTCCAGTTCCACATGCAAGGCTGGATACCGTCAGTCACAAGATTGGCTGTGCATCTCCCTGACCAGCAGTCAGTCTACTTTGATGAGGATGCTGATCTGGGGCAGTTGCTGCCCTTCAGAGGGACTCCAAGCTTCTTGCTTTTTTCAGCCTGAACAAGTGCGAACTTGATGCAAGGCAGTGGTTGTACTTTGAAATTACTGAGCACTACATGTGGAACCAGAGGCATGCCAGGTGGGCAAAGCGTAGGAGGCAGCAGGCTGCTGCAACCGTTGGAAGGAAGTATGCAGCAAGCCCTTGGGACTCTGAGAGATATTTTTTTTTTTTTTTTTTTTTTTTTTTTTTTTTTTTTTTTTTTTTTTTTTTTTTTTTTTTTTTTTTTTATTGTTCCAGCCCCAGAGGGGCTGGCGGGAAGAGAAAGAGCCATCAACGGTGAACCGTAATGGACTACGTCCAGGTATCACCTCAGCAAACCCACCCCATGCGCTACGGACTTACAGGGTCGTCAGGCATCTCCACCGCACATAAAGCCACAATGATCAAAGGAGAAGGGGAAAACACAGAATCAAGAAAATAGAGAAGTGAGTCTGAAGGAGGTCAGTGTAAGAGAGGGGAGCATCTGTGAAAGATCGGAGGGTTGGGATAAGTCAGATTAGGCAACAGCCCATGTCAAGATTGAGAAGGGCAACAGTGGCTCAGTGAACGTCAGGGGGCTCAGCAGGAGATGGGTGACGAGTGGCTCTTGCTTGTTGGCGTGAGGGGAGTTGTATTGTGTGGTGAAGCCAGATAATGCCTGCAACAAGTTTTATGCGGCCGAGGTAGTGGTCAATCCATCTGGAAGAAGCCTTGGTGCGCAAAAGCCAGATGCCTGGGCAAGTGTCAGTGGAGTGCCGGCGACTACACGTGGTGCAGCGAGGTTGAGAGGGTTGTGAGGAGCTGTTACGAGTTCTGTGGGATGATGGAGTGGGAGGGAGGGAAGAGTTGATGTTTGGAGAAGACAGTGGGTGAGAGGCCGTGGAACGAGGGTGAGAGGCCTGGGAATTTGGTGGAGGGGATCTGCGGGGCTTGGAGCGCTTGTCAGAGGGCTTGATGGACTTTGACTTCTCCCAAGAGATAGTGTCGTCACAACGGGGG
Source organism: Zopfochytrium polystomum (assembly GCA_025765615.1). Lineage (NCBI taxonomy): Eukaryota > Fungi > Chytridiomycota > Chytridiomycetes > Chytridiales > Chytridiaceae > Zopfochytrium > Zopfochytrium polystomum. The sequence goes on from JAIVFJ010000064.1 coordinate 293,051, forward strand.
ATCCAAATAAGTCGATGGGCGTCAAGAAGGAGCTGATGGAAAGCGGTGACAAGGGTTTTAAGGACAGAGGCAGCAGGGTTATCACGTGACAATAAGGTGTCATAAAAGGATTGAGGGATGAAGCCACGAAGGAGGGAGGAAAAATTGATACAAGATTGATCATCAAAGAGAAATTCAGGGCGGGAGAGCCAGTAAATGGGATGGGCTTGAGGAGGAGAGTGGCCATGAGGTGCAGGAGGAACAGAGGAGGAAAGAGTTTCAGCAAAGGTGTTGCGAATCATGGCAATGGCGTCGGCAGCTGCAGGGCATTGCCAGACATGCTCTGTGGTTTCCAGAGCGTGGTGGCATCGACGGCAGAGCCCATCAGGGTAGACTTGAGGGTGTCGTTGGTGTAGAACTTTTTGGGTGGGCAAAGTGTTGCTGAGGATTTGAAGTCGATACTTGCGACGAGCAGAGCCAGGGAGGGTGCCAAAGAGGGAAGAGGGTTTAATTCCAGAGTGGAGAACAAGAAATGTGGCTTCCCAATGAACTAGGTCAGGGTTGTGGGTGATGTGGGCAAAGGCTGAGGTGTTCAGAAGTGCAAAATGGTGAGAGAGACCTGTGAGGAGTCGCAGTTGTCGTCGAAGTTGGCCCAAGATGGGGGTATTTGAGATGAAGGCAGTGGCTGGGAGGATCTGTTGTGAGAGGATTGGTAACAAAGTTGGGTCGGAAGTCAAGGGTACAGATGATGCCAGCTTGTCTGCTCGTTCGTTGCCAGCGTCGCCGTTGTGTCCACGAACCCAGGAAACTTGTGGAGGGGGGCCAATCCAAGACTGTAGAGTGGCTGCAACACATGCCCAAAGGGTGGGGTGGGAAGTGGTGTGCAAAAGACGATGGAGGGAATCAGAGAGAGGAGGTGTGTTGAGCTTGCTGTGTGGATGGGGACTAAAGGAGTTTGAGGGAAAGAGTTTCTCAAAGGTGTGAACCACTCCAAGATTGTCAAGTCGAAAAGTGAGGGGCAGGGAAAGCTTTGCAGTGATGGTGAGGGCAGCAAGGAGAGCAGCAATTTCAGCAGTTGTGGAAGAGGCAGAGAGTGGAGGGAGGGCAAAAGAAAATTCAAAGTTAAGCTCAAGGCAAACAACAGAGCCAGCCATGAAGCCCTCCTCGCGAAGGGAGCCATCGGTGTCAAAGGTCAAGGATGGGTGGGTATGGGCAAGGTCAGCAGGGAGAAGGGGCACGTCCATTGGTTGATAGCAGGGATTTGTGAAGGGAGCTGGATTGAAAGTGGAGTGGCGGGAGGTGAGGAGTGGGAAAGGTGTGGGTGTGAAAACGGTGGTGGGGGAAGGTGAGTTAACAAAGAAGATGGGCTGGGAGGGTCGAGTTGCAGTAGCAGTTGTGCGGCTGCTGATGGGGACTGTGTAGGTGGAGTGTGCAAGGGAAGTTGGATTGTAGGGAGAGATGTGCTTGCTGCAGGGGTAAGAGAATGGGGGGGAGCCAATGGGGCAGCCAAGGCATTGAACCAAGTGGAAATTGTGGGAGGAAGGGTGAAGGCGTTCAGGGAGCCTGGAGTAGTGATGAGAAAGGAGTTGGGGGTTTGGGAGTGTGTGAGTCCAGTTAACAATGCGGAAGAATTCCACTTGTGGTGGGGTCATCAGACGGAAAAAACTGCCACGAGCAAGGGGGGGATGGTGAAGGGGATCCAAAGAAGATGGGTAAAAGGGATTGTAAAGAGGACCATCAGGAGGGCTGTGGTAAAAGACTGGAGAGCCAAAGGTGGGAGCAGCAAAAATAAAGGTCTTAATGATGTGGTACACTTCACAGAGTTTGTCAGGGAGAGAGCTGTCTTTGTAAGAAGGACTGGTGAGGCGGAGGTCAAAAAGTTGTTCAAAAAAGAAGACTGAGTGTGAACGGAGAGTGGGAAGCACTTTGAGAAAAATATGCCAAGGAACTATTGAGTTGATGGAGTGAGCATGAACAGAAAATAGGGGTGGACCAGAGTATTGGAAGGATGTTTGTTGGTTAAAAAGGAGGGGAATGAGAGACTTGGTGAAGTGCTTTTTTGGCTGGGACAAGGGTAAGGGATGTGAGAAAACTGGAGCTCCAGAGGCCAGGTCAAGTTGTAGGCGGTGCATCATGATACGGCTTATGTGGCCAATGAGAGAGGGGGAGTTCAAGCGAGAGTTGAGGTCAACAATCATGTCAGAGCAGTATTCATTGTAAAAGTCAGGGAAGTTATGGGTCATGGGGTGATGGAGGAGGGCATTGGGAAAAGAGGTGCAGTAGCCAACCAGGCGTTTGAAGGTTTTGCGACAGAGTGTGGTGAGGTTGTTGAGGAAAGTACGGGGGAGAATGGCAGTTTTCCACAGAAAGCGGACACGTGGGAGGAGAACGTTACGGATGAGGTAAGAAGCAATTTTGTCACCCATCTTTTTGTGTTTGATAATGTCAAGGAAATTGGTGGTGGTGGAAAGGATTTGCTGCCGTGCTGCTGAGCTCATACCGTCTGCTGTGAAGTAGTTGCCTAGGTGTCGAAAGGTGGTGTTTGGCGGGTGGATGGGAAGGACTGTGGTGCCCCAGTTAATGGTGGTAGGTGCTGATCGCGGGGTGTTGACGGCGGAGATGAAGATTTTCTTGGTGTTAGACTCGATGTCGTTATGTGACTGGTACTCAAAGAGGAGGTCGGCCTGAAGCTGCAGATCCTCCAGGGTGCTGGAGAGGGTGTTGGTGTCGTCGACAAGGGCAAAGCCAGTAACAGTAACAGGGGGTGGGGGGTTGAAGAATTGGACAGGGAAGTTACGAGGGGTGGGAACTGAGAAAATGAAACCGGTGGTACAGCGATCAAGAACGCAAAGAACAGGGTCCCAAAAGATACGCCAATCAAGGGGTCCCTCAAGGGAGCCTTGCTGAATCATAGTGCCAATGGGGAAGGAAGGGGATGGGCCAAAAGCTGTGATGACAGAGGAACGAAAACGACGTTGGGAATTGACACGCATGCAAACATAAGAAGAGGGGAGGTGAATACGTTCCCAGGAGGCAATGAGGCCAGCAACAGGGGCGCTGTCAAAAGCTTTCTTAATGTCGTTGAGGAGAAGGTATAAGGGCTGTTTAGTGGAATGGGCAAGGTCAAGGGCGTAGCGTACAAGGTGGAGAGGCGGGTCAGGAGAAGAGCCAGGTAGGGCAGAGAAGTTGCGACCAAGGAGTACATTGTGAGAAGAGAGGATGGAAGAGATACGAGAAAGACGGATGGATTGAACAACTTTGGCAGCAAGTTCGCAGAGGCTGATTGGACGGAGGTTAGTGATGTCACCACCCCACGCAGCTTTCTTGGGTATGGGGAAGATGGAGGAAGATGCCCAAGAGTCTGGGATGTCAAGGAAGAGAAAAGAGCGAATGATGAGGGAGGAGAAGAATGCAAGAGCATCAGGACCAGCTGCGAGGAGAAGCTCTCTGGAGATTTGGGAGGGGCCTGGGGCTTTGTTTGAGGCAAGAGATGTGAGAGCATTTTTGACGTCATTGGCAGAAGGGGGCAGCATAACCTTGGAGAAAAGATCTGGGGGGATGTGGGGACGGGGTTGCATCTCAGAGTGAAATGGAGAGGATGGTGGGAAGGGAGTGAGGGTACGAGGGCGAAACCAGTGTTCGACCTGTTGTTGGCAGATACCAGGGACAAGGTCAGGATCGTGGGTGATTGAGGGACCTTCGGCAGTAGTATAGCGAATGTGGTCGATGCTAGAGTTGCTGCGCGTGCGGTTGAGGATGTTGTTGAGGACAGTCTTTATCTTGCCAGAAGAGAAAAGGTCGTGTCTATGTGTGAGAGCTGTGGCAATGTCCTCCATTTTGTGCTTTTCTGCTGCCTGGCGTTGGGCACGGTAGATGGCCTGGCGATGGCGGTTGAGGGCGGGGAGTAAAACATCACGATAGTCAGTTGTGTCCAAGAAGCGGGCTTTGTACTGAGAGTGGATGTGGGACAAGAAGGAGTAAGACTGATCTGCGCCCCACTCAGATGGGGTCAAAGGAATGGAAGGGAAGATGTTAGCCAGATCATGCGCAGGGTCTTTGGCAAGTGCCCACAGTTTCTCTACTTTCCAACGTGCAACAAGGAATGGTTTGGCACGGCAATCTATCTTTGGCGCTACTGAGGAGGTTCCCTTGTGAGGAAGGAACTTTTTGCCAAGCCGAAGCAGTAACTCGTGAAATGATGTGGAGAGTGTGTCAAGGTGGCTGACGAGGAGTGATGCACGTTCTGGGGAGGGGTATTGAAAGGGTAGGGATGGAGAATGGAGGAACTCAAGCTCGGAGGGGAGAAGAATGCTGTCCAAGGCTGCAAGGGCTGCTGAGAGGGGGGCAAGCTCAACTGAGACGGCTGATGTGTAATTGTCGAGTTGCTCCTCTGAAGCTTCCAGGGGTTTGATGACCTGCCGGCGCAGAGGGGAGAAGGGAAAAGTGTGGAAGGGGGAGGAAGCAAGAATTATGTTGAAGGGGGAGGTGGTCTGAAGTGTCAGTGAGATGGGGCTCTTCAAGTGGAGAAGAAATGTTAGCTTCAGTGACGTAGTCAAGAGCAGGTGGTGAGAGCCAAATGCTGTCCAAACGAGAGGAGTAGGAGCCAGCAGTGTGTGTGTAAGAGGGTAAGTCTGGGTGCAGGTGTCTAAAGGAATCAACAAAGCCTTTCAGGGAGAGGGTGGGGAGGAACCCATGGCGGGAAGTAGGTGTGGGGGCTCTGGTGGAGTGGTCAAGGGGGTCAGTGATGGCATTCCAGTCACCAAACCAGTAGGCTTGGTGGGGGTGAGGTGGAGTCGGATGAGGCAAGAGAGTTGCACCATTTTTGCAAGTCAGGGAGTTCCTCAGATTGGGGGTCAGCAGGCCAGTAAATATTTCGCAGGAGGATGGAGCGTCGAGCAAAAGATAAGGTGAGGGCAATGGCACGAGTTCCAAAGTGGGAGACGTCAGTGATGTGTGGTGCCAGGGAAGATGAAATGATGAAACCAACGCCAGCGTGACGGGAGGGGGTGGAGGATATGAAGAAACCTTTGTAATTCCTAGTGATGTGACGAATGGAGTGGGTGGCCTCTGTGTCAGAGCAGCCAGTTTCTTGAATGGCAAGGATGGTGGTTTTGGTGTGATCGAGCCAGTGGAAGATAGATGCAGCCTTGGTGGGGAAGGCACGACGGATGTTCCAAGTTGCAAAGCGAGGGAGGGGTGGTGGTGTTGGGGGTGGTGTGCTAGGCACAGGGCTAGTTGACATAGTTGACTAAGGGGTGCAGGAAGTCCTGCTAATAATGTCTCTGTTTTTTTTTTTTTTTTTTTTTTTTTTTTTTTTTTTTTTTTTGGAGAAATAAGAGTGATATCAATAGCAAAGGGGCTTTCACAAAAAAAAAAAAGGATAAGAGTATTGGTCAAGTTGAGGCAGTGTTCCTGGTTTTTGAGGCAGTTTTTGGGGCAGGTTTGGGGGCAGGTTTGGGGGCAGGTTTGGGGGCAGTTCTGTTGGGAGGAGTTGAAGAGGAACTGGAGCTTGAGTGTGTGGTGACAGCTGATCGAGCTGGGACAGTAGTAGTAGAAGAAGGTTCAGCGGAGGAGGAACGGTCGTCAAGGTCCTCATCGATCAGGTCATTGTATTTCAACCATTCTTCAATTGTCCGGAGGCGAGAGCTGAGGAGCTGGGTGGTTGTGTCCACTGTGGTGAGGCGGCTGTCCAATTGTGCAGTGAGTGGCTCCAGTGTGGTGACTCGCTGATTTAGGTTGTGGATGGCGCCAGCATGGTTTTTGAGTGAAGTGTCCACGGTGGCTGCAGCAGCTGCAAGTCTCTGAATGTCGTGGTCCACCTTTGCTAAGCCGTGTTCCAGTGCTGCAGGGATTGGCTCAAGTTGGGAAAGCTGAGTGGTGAGTTTTTGGATGTCAGTGCGTACTGATGTCTGATGCTCTTTCAGCTCTGTGTGCAAGGAGGTCTGTTGTGCGAGAAGCTGTTGCTGGATGTTTTCAAGGACCTTCAAAATTGACTGCAGCTGTGGAGGAGGGACAGGAGGGGGAGCAGACAGGACAGGTGGGGGAGTTGTGGTGTCAGGAGGGGCCTGAGCTGTCTGGCTGTTGTCTTTGGAATCTGCTGAAGTGGCTTGGTTAAGGAGGGGAGCCGGAGGGGCGGCCAGTTTTGCAAGATTGAGAGGTATGGTTGGAGTTTCCACAACGGCGACAGCAGGGGAAGGGAGTGAAATCTTCCTTTTGGAGTGGGTGAAATGGGAGTGCACGGCCATTGAAGACAACTGATTGGTTAGTTTTTTGCAACATCAATGCGCGGGTTGTAAAAACAAAATGGGCAGACGACGAAAGGCCAGCAGTGCCCTTTGCTGAGTTGAAGAATCCTGGAATGCGAACTGACGTGCACCCAAACTCATATTGGATGGCCTGAAGGTCATAGATACTTGTGGAGCGACGAATGTTATAAAGGACAGCTGTGCGTTGCTTTTCATCGCTGATTCGCCGCTGGTTTTCTGCAGAAGGTTCCAGTGGTCGAATAGTGACACCTGCACCCATAATAGTTATGAACTGAGGGGGATTGTGAGGAGGGCCGTCAAAAAGAACTGTGGCAGATGCAGAGGCAGAAAGCTGGTGGTGTGCAAAATGAATAGCCATTATGGAGCCGCACGAGGATAAAGCAGAGGTGATTGCATGACGCAGGGAGTCCTTTTGCTCATCAAAGTTCTTTCTAGTAGTTCCAGGAGCCAGGTGTTGGAGTACGAGTTGGTTGGTAGGTTCGTTGGTGAATTCTGTGGCAGCAGCTGGTAGTCGACAGGTGTAAGGAAAATTTAATGTGTGGGGATGTGGTCTGAAGACAGGCAGTCTGTTCGTCCGACAAAGGATGCAGAAGGCGGAGCGAGTAAGAAGTCTGGTCCTTTGAGAGCAAGGGCCGCTGTCGGATGGTGAGGTCGCAAGTGGAGATAAAGCGTAGGATGTCAAGTTCAGTGAGTGGGGCAATAGTGGGGTCTGGCTGAGTGGTGATTGTCAATATGTGTTGATCAGCGTGGGTGCCGAAGAACGTGGAGGGAGGTGGGCTGCTCATGAAATAGGGGGGTGCCAATCCCAATTCAGCACAAAGGTTGTGATGTGGTTGCAATGTGGTTGTGGTGGTGAAGGAGGAAAGTGATTGCTGGAGGCAATCTGGCAGCAATCTGAAGTCAATCTGACGATGATCTGACAACAATCGGATGGTTATCTGGCAATCTGACAAGAATTGGGCGTTCTGGTAATAATCTGGAGTCAATCTGGCAACAATCTGATGATGATATGATGATCTGGAGACAATCTGACGAAAATCTGACGTTGACCTGACGATGATGTGACAATCTAACGAAGATCTGACGTCAATCTGACGATCTGGAGTCAATCTGATGAAGATCTGATGTCAATCTGATGATCTGGAGTCAACTGACGTTGACCTGACGATGGTCTGACGATCTGATGAAGATCTGACGTCAATCTGGCAGTGGCAAAGCGGTGGGGGGGTGGTGGTGGAGGGTTCTGGAGTCAATCTGAAGTCGATCTGATGATGATCTGACGATCTGACAACAATCTGATGTTGATCTGACGTTGATCTGGCAGTGGGAAGGTGGTGGAGGGCGGTGGCAAGGTGGTGGGGGGTGGTGGTGTGCAGTCTTGAGTGTCTCTTGACAAGGTTTTTTTGGGACTCTGAGAGATATTTTCTCCGGCCAATGTCAGAGGCCCCTACCTCATTTGAGCACCTCAGGACTGTGGACAGAACCACCTTTTGGAACATTTCAGGAAGCCTGTGTGGGCTGTGGACTGACTGCTGACGATTGTGAGGCAGTTCGGTGCTTGGAGCAGGGTGTGTGCGTGATGACAAGCTCACGAGAGTTCATCAGGCTGTTTGCGTTGCTCCTTGCTTTCAATGCTCCAGCTGATTCAAGGGCT